>CM077108.1:25689138-25727687 GCA_039619505.1 Cimex hemipterus
AAATTTACGCAAGATTTGTCCAAATAAGGTATTTTCTTGCCCTGTGTTTTGTTTAATATTATTGGATTTCTGTTATTTTAAGGCAGTGTTAAGAAGGTTTTTGTAAATGAAGTTGTTGGACTCAGGTGAAGAGGATAGGAGAGTCTCTCTGGATAGGTTTTTAACACGTCGAGAAAAAGAAAAGGAATTAGAAGTCGATTTGTTTTTCAGAGATTGTTTCTTGATTATTTCCGCCGTGGGACAATGGGTCATAAAAGCCGATGGGCCGTCGCCCGTCGGGCTCATTGAAAAATTCAGTTTCGGTATGAACTTTATTGTTCCTGGGCCGTGGAGTAAACGGTCCCCGGGTCGGGTCCTGCATACACGAGAACTTAAATTAGGCAATAATCGTTTACAAATTTTGACTCGCCTTCTGTTCCGGGGTTTTGTTTATAACGCTCACTCGGCGAACGAAGTCGAGATGGAAAACTGTCAATGTTGCGTGCCGGTCGGGTTCAAAAACAATAGAGACCGCAGGGCTCGGTTTCCCGTTTTATTAATGGCCCTATCGTGCGGACGGACGTATTTAATTCAACGTGAGCCGACACCTGGCCAAAACCAACAAATACAATTCGGACAAATATTTTCCTTTTCCTGTTTGCCTTGTGCTCCGGGACCGGAGGCGGGAGGGTGCGCTCGTTTTAAAAATCTTGTTATCTTTGGCAGGAACAGTTTTATTTATCCCTCTACAATAAAAAAAGTCAGACAAAGCGATAGCCAGTTTTCAACTAAAAATATAAAGCCAAACCCCTTATTAAATGGTAATAATAATGGATTCTACAATGACATTACACTGATCACACACTACTTTCAAACAGATTTTGTTTTTTTAATTTCACCACAAAACATTTTGATCCTAAAGTTGAATACAAAAAATAAATTGTACTCATATCAGCCCACAATTTATTTTAAACAGTTTATAACCTTTGACTAATTCTTACTATATTTTCAGCTATAATTAAATATAGTTTCATTCTCTATGATCTTCCTAGTCGGCTGTCTGCTGATTATATCTTTCAGTTTAAACTGGTGTACAGATATTTTTTTAAACACAGACAACAAATTGACACATAGATAAAATTCATAGATAGAAACTGAACTATCAATAAACAGACCCACAGATACTACACGGCGGCCGTTGCTGACCGTTATACAATACTTTTTCATACATTCACGACGATAAAAAAAAAATCACTTTCGAAACAAAATGATTCAGAATCAAAATTCCATGAAGGCTGAATTTGAACTCAAAAGGGAAGCAATTACGACCGATAAGCTCAAAAGCGCACATCCGTTGCGGACCTCTAAAATGATAAATTGGTAAGTCGAGGATTAGATGTATAAAGAAGAGAGAAGAGGAAAGGGGAATTAAGAAGAGGCGACGGAGGGATAGAGATAAATTGATACACACACATACATACATACAGAGAGAGAGAGAGAGAGAGAGAGAGAGAGAGAGAGAGATGAATTGGAAATTTAGATTCAGAAATAGTAAGATAAATAGTAATAGCATAATAAACAATATGTAATACTGACAGACCATCAGGGTGAGCTAGAGAGAGAAAGACAGAGAGAAGATAAAAAAAGTGAGATGTTTTGATTGCAATTAAAACAGACCAAGACAAAACTTCATGGTTCATCATCTATATCAACAGAATATCACACAATGCACAAATTAAATGCCCTTGGATCTATTGATGTAGAATGTGAACATTGCACTGTTAAACAAGACATGTAGTTTTTCATGAAAAAAAAGTCCTGAAGATCAATCAACGATGATCAAAATATAAGCAATACAATTGTATTCTTTTTTTTAATCGTCTAAAATTCAACAATTTTATGTTTTAATAGTTTTAATTGAAAAATCCGTCCTCAACATTGAATTTAAATTATTTGTTAAATGGTTTTCAGCGCCTATTGAAAAGTTTCGTAAACATCAACCGTCCTTAATGGCTGTTAGGATGGAATAGGCCACAAAGCTTGTGCCAAGGGTCAGAAAGAAAGAAAAAATGAAAAGAGAAATTTGTAAATATTTGCCAATTTACACAGGTAAGACCTCGGCGGTGGACAATTGCCTGTCCCTCCTCCTTTTCCCATCCTTCTTCTCAATAGAAACCTCGGGGGAGACGCGACAAAAGGAGCTTTGTCGTCGTTGTTCGAAGTTTCCACGAGTCGGTCTGCATAATGGGATTATAATTTTATACTTCGGCCAGGCCTTTTCGGGTCCATTGAATCGATTTGTTTGGCCTGACGTCCAGAAGTCGTCCCGGGCAATAAAACCGACCAAAGATGAATTGATATTGTCACAAACGTGGGACGATATGGAGTAGAGGGATCTGTTGAGAGGCATTCAGTCGAGATCGGTAGGTTTTGAGAGAAAAAATTATACACTTCCTAAATACAACTAGGTTCTTTTTGGGTGGTATTCTGTTTTTAAAAACTACGCAGTGCCGTTATAAACAACTTAACAACAAAAATATCTTCCCCCATAAACGTAAATCAAAGTTCGGAAAAAAGTTAAATTGTCATTTCAACTAATGCTATGTGAACTCTTACTTTACATGTTCTCCACATTGGTGTTTTATTGGTTCAAAGTCATAAAATCGCCATTGAAAGTCATGGCCTTCTTGCAATAGAAATTCCTTTCTTGAAGGGCCAGACACTCGCTGTGATGCGAATGAGAAACGAAAAGGAATAAACGATAAAAAAAAAGCTTGTAATGAATAAGCAAAGCGTGTAAAATGTACGTGCTTGCGTGCAGATCGCGGGCGTCATCCCCTTGTAAATGCAGTGCTGCATTCCAATGTTCCGAGCTTTAATGTCTCTACTTTTTCTAATTAATCAGCTTTGGAGCTAATTTGACCAATAATAAAGATTAAAAAATATCAATTTTCAGTCATAATACTGATATAAAACTGCAAGTTCAACCGGAGGGGAAAAAAAACCTTGTCTGTTTTCTGACCTTTCGGCTTTAAATCACCGAGGGTGGACGGACGTGGTTTTGTAGCTTTGGGGAAAGAAAAGAGAGAAGAAACCACTTGTGGTGTTACAGTCAATTGGTTTTATAATAATTCAAACTCGCGTCAACGGATCTAATCGGATTACACGGGTCGTTTGCTTTCTTCTTTTCTCCAAACATTTGGCCACCGTATGATTTACAGCGTCGAACGCGGACAGTCCTCATCATTGATAAATCCCTATGATTTTTAGCTTGTGAAATAAACGGTTTTGTACGGTCATTTTTTCTTAGCCGCAATTTGTCAAATTACTGCACCAAATACATACTGTTATACACATACATTTAGTAAAACAAAATTGATTGAAAAATGTAAGGTAAGAATAAAAATAAATATATGATAAAATCAAATAAAAAATAAATGTCATATGATTCTATAAATGCATTGTGTTATATTTAGACCTGCTGTTTAGTCAAAATTCGTGTCTGGTACTCACGAATTAAGTCAAATATTTGGAATTCAAATATGGCTTCAAAATCCCCGAATACTCCTACACTTTAAATCTAGAATTTTTTTACCTAAACGCCCAATTTATTTATATACCAAATATTTTAATTGATAATACATTTAGGCTTACGTCCCTGTCTCTCTTCAAAGCTCACTATTTATCTAAATGGAACTTGGAATTCCGTTTAGGTAAATAATGAGCTTTGAAGAGGGACCAGGGCCAGAAATGCTTTTTTCTAACAAAACAGCCTTCCAAAAATCAAAACATGGAACTCCAGGGACCCAATTCATTTATATGCCAAATATTTTAATTGCTAATACATTTCGGGCCACTTCCCTCTTCAGATCTTCAGAACTCATATAGCTAAAGTTCTATAGAATTCCATTTAGCTTAACAATGAGCTCTGAAGGGGGACAGGGACGTGGCTCGAAATGCGTTACCAATTAAAAAATTTACCATAAAAAATTGTGGGTATAGTTACAAAAAAGAACAACTTTCAAGATTGAAAATGTTTTACCACCGTATTAAATTAAAATTAATAAAAAAAATAAATAAATAAAACTTCGACACTTGTATAACATTTTAAGAATATAAATCATCATTGTACGGCAGTAATTTATTGGGTCCCCAATTCGACATTTTGGAGGGAATCAGATTATTTTGATAAAAATGAAAGTATGTGAACGAAAATGCATTGACAATTATTAGGCATACTAATAAATTGAGTGGTTATTTACAAAAAACTGTCTAGATTTAAAATATTTTTACCTGCAGAATAAATTTAAAAAAATAAAAAATAAAACTCGGACATTTGTCTAATATTGTAAGAGTACAAACCACCCACTGAATGGCAGCAATTTTTTGGGTCCCCCATTCGGATTTTTGGAGGAAATAAAACTTTTATTTTTTTTAAAAAAGACTGTGTAAATTGAATTTTTGCTATTAATTAATACCTTAAATTGGATTTACCATGTTTTTTTTAACTTTTGATAACACATGAAAATGAAATTTTACTTCTGGTTTAGATTGATAATTTTAAAATGTATTTTATCGATCTAAACGTGCAGAATAATCAATTTCTTTCTTCGATGTTACATCAAATTTAACGTTGCATAATTTCTTTACGTGCTTAACTCATTCAGCAAAGTGGTTTTTAAGCATAGCTCTCAGACAAAGTGCGTATAACATTGTTTTTAATTAGACGGCAGGATACATAATTTAATGAATAGATAACGATTTCTTGTTGAAGGAGTTCTTTGTAAAGAAACGCCTTTTTAATTGCACGTTTAGCCGGAATCGTCGGCAGGGGCTTATTAAGTACGCTTCCATGTCCAGTTCACGAATAGAGCCGGCTCAAATTGGGCTAATCACCGGCTTTGAGGCCAGCGGAGCGATTACACGAAAAGCGAAACTGTCAACTTGTCACGAAATTATAACCGAAGGGCATCTGCCGGGATGGGTCCGGATGGCCTCGCTCGATCAATTCAAACAAAACATTGTTGTTCAATTTGTACTATAAGTGAGATCGTACAATCGTCGATCGACAACATGGTCAGTGAGAGGTGTCAAATTAAAACCTGACAAATTAAAACGGTCTGGTAAAGGAGCTGTCAAAATTAAAACACGGAAAATATTAAGTATCAGGAAATAAGAATATAACTTATTTGTGGTGAAAGAAAGATACATGGATTTCAATGTATTGTTTAGATTGCTAGTTAAAAAAGAGAGGTAGTTGTGTAAACATCTGTACAGTCTTACAAGAAGATTGAAAGATAATGAAAATGATAATAATTCTACATTTGCAACAATGTTCATTATGTATAAATTTACAACAAAAAATAATATTTTCGTAAATCCATGCTTGCTGTCAAAAAGCAAAGCTTGTAGTAAACAGATGGAGTTTTTTTAGAGATACTCAGAGAAATTAGCAAAATATATCTTTAGAAAAGCATAATGATAAACAAACATTCAGAATAACCGTGTAGTATGAAAAAAAAACGAACCAAATTTAATCTTGGCTTTAAAATATCTTAACTAAAATTTAAAATTTTTGAAATTATAATTTTGTTCCTTTCTTTGTAGTTTAAAAAAAACAAAAAAAACGAAGTGCCATATTTAATGAAAAATTGTAATATTGTGTAGTCTTTACGTTGTAAAACTGTGGGTTAGCCAATGAAATGTGTCGGGTTATTTTTACTGATGTACTAGTAACAAGATTATTTTTATTTACAAACATGACTATTTAAAAAATATTTGGTATAGGTCCATTACTTTAACTTCGCTCCACAATTTTTTCGTATTTCGATTTAAGTAAAATAATTTTAAGAAGTGTTTTATAGTTACATCCACAGTATTAGTGTAGCAATTTTTAGTACCCCAATAGAAAACAATACCATAGGCTATTATAGATTGTCCAAGAGAAAAATATATTGCAGTTCATTTTTCATAAAATTGTGTCAAATTTTAAATTTAATCGAAATTTTTGTACTCTCTCAAAGTGTGTGATTTCTGTGTAGATGTATCACTATTGCGTTTCGTGTTGAGAGTGTTAGTGAGATTTTAATTTTTTTGCTCATATATGTTTGATTTTGTGGGTGTTGGGGAAGGAAGTCGGGATAGAAAAACATTTTTATATGAGGAGTCGGCTTCTTTGTTGTGAAGGGAAAAAAGGAAAAGGAGAGATAAATGGTTGAACAATAAATTAGACTATGTAGAATTGTTTGCTGTGATTTAATGATTGTTTTATGATTATATATTTTGTGTCTTATATGTATGTTATGTTATTGATATTGAATTTGCTGCGTTTACATATGCTTGTTGATGTAGACTATTTTCACTCAAGTTACTTTTAAGTTTGTTTTGTTCTGTTTTTAATGTTTTTGGATTGTTGAATTTTTTTAAGAGGTTCGCTGTAGGAGAGGTTATATCAACCCTCGGGGTGTTGGTGTTTTAAAAAAAAAAAGAAAAAAAGAACATTTATATGTATGTCGGGCTTGTATCTCCAGGACCGCTGGATTCGAACCCGGGACCTGTACCTTACAAGGACCTGAACCGTTGCGGCCACAGACGCCCCAAAATTTCCTTATTAGTTGATCATTAGTAGCTGATCTAATCAACTCCCAAATCTTTTTAGGTTCTAATTCAAAGCCAACGAATATTTGTTTAAATGGTTATATTTATCCTTTTTTTATTATGTGTGTGTGTGTGTGTGTGTGTGTGTGTGTGGCGGGTGATTAGTATGCTGTGCATTGTAAAAATTCACTTTTTTCCACATCCTACATGTTTTTGTTAAATTTAAACAATTTTTGTAAATCTCAGGCCCTGATGATGATCTCAATAAAGATTGAAACGTTGGCACGAGAAAGAAAATGATTTTCTGAAACCTACATCGCACCAGACCGCATCTCATGATTTCTGAATAATCATCTTTTGTATTATATTAGTCAAAATATTTCTGCATTTTTTTAATTTAGGTAAAAGAGAAGTTTTCCTTCTTGTATAACTTGTTCCTATTTCTCACAAAGACCAGAATACCTCTCGGGATTTAATGTTGTTTTTTTTTGTTTTAACGAAAATAAGGGAGTATATCAATATAATAACTTTCACAATCCAAAAACATCTGATAAAGGTAATCAACAGAATCATAAGTTTTTTGTAATATAGGTGGATTTTACTGTTGTAAAGAATAGACAAAAATGCATAGGCCTAACGACAAGCAGAAAGACTAACAGATAACATATAACCAGGTGCGATTTAAATTCGGCTTCTCGAGTAGTTTAAATTCCGAAGGTGTCCGCAAATATTTAAGAGGCACTTAATGGGACATGTTCGAGATCAGATTGAGTGTAGGGAAGCCTTGAAACGAGGGGTGACTTAGCATCGATCTGCAATCAACCCCTCGTTTGAAACTGGCAGCGCCTCTCATTACGCCCACAACCCCCTTCGGCCTACCAGAAATCCCCTGTAATCCGTTCCTGCGAAACAATTACCGACAACATTGACAACAAGGCGTTTATGAGATTTTTATTCTATTTGAAATTAGATTTTGATTGTTTAAAATTACAACAAAACATTCTATATACAAAATGTTTCATTTGATTTATTTTTTAATGGAATTTTTTTGGTCTCCACATTTTAGAATCCCTTGAACGTTTAACGTTATTGGGTTGTGCTACCAATATATATACCATGGTTATTATGCTACCATAACGTAGATTCATCCAAAATCAGCTCTAAGATTCGGTGCATGCTAAGGACACATGATTCGAAACAGCCAAACTAGCAATCCGTGTGAGGGATTAAGGGAGGTTGATGACAGCATTTACAATTTGTCTGAGGACTTTAGATTGTAAGGATTTTATGAGCTGCATATCGGATTACTGCAGTTCCACTCCATATTTCCAAAGTGGTAGCAGTAACACCTTGTATAAGGTTAGTTTTGAGTTGATGGTGAAGTCGAAATCGGTCCAAGAGCCTTCGTAGTTGTCCAACTCCTCTGATAAGTTATTGTCTCTTACGTCTCATGTGGGGATTCACATCAGTTTGCTGTCTTGGTATAGATTTATGAATTTGACTTGAATGGAAGTCGGTATCTCTTTATTATTGTTGTGCAATGGAAGGACTGTTTTTCAATGTTAAAGCACACTTTTTTCTGCCTAGGATATTTGAGGAGTTTTGTAGTACATTGAGTACATTTTTCTTCATTCAATCTTGTTCCAATTTTCGCACCAGTCTTCAATAATCTCAATGTGTTTTGGATGTTGGAGGTAGCTTGGGTAGGATTCGAGTTAGTAGATGAAATTACGGTATCGATGATGATAATGGGTAGGTGGTCAGTGTACAGAGATGATAAAAAAGGATGGAGCCAAGAACGCTCCTTGTGGGACGCCGGCTTATGTCGGACTGATTTCCGAGAACTCGCTGCCGCAAGTCACTCTGAAGGTGAATTTCACGATAAAATAATAACGATCGGTTAGGAAGTGTTTAATTTTATAGAGGAAGGTTTGGTTTCCGACCCTATAAAAGTCTGTGCTACATCTAGGCACACCCAAGAAATACTCTTTGTTCTCTAGATGAGACAAAATGGTGTTTTTGCTTGGAAGGAAATTAACATCCAAATGGAGCAAACTGTCGGTGTTCTTAAATCGAAAATGAAAAGTGAAAAAAGAAGAATTACGGGTCTGATAGATTGTTTGGGAGGTTTGTAGGCATTAATACTGAGCATAATGGCGAAATATAGTATATTAGGGTAATCGAATATAAAAAAGTCGATCCATGTGATTAATAATCAATTAAAGGTAATCACTTTCCTAAACCATTAAGATTAGTTATAAGTCCCTCTCGAGAAAGGAGTCCTGAACACTTTCTCTGGAATTAAGGCTTGGGTATACCGCGATAAAATTAAAGAACTTAAGAGTATACAAGCCGAAATTTGACGTTTCGACGTTAGCCTATTTGTATAAGTAGCGGAAAAGATCGAAAAAGTTAGTATTCGTGGACAGAAAAATGGATGAAAACCGGTGAAATGAGCATGGTATAGAAGTTGGCAATGGAAAATTGCCATTTAAAGGTTGATTTTCACAGCTAATACATACATACATATATATATATATATATATATATATATATATATATATATATATATAATATATACACATACATACATTATTATACATATATATATATGTACATATACATCATTAAATATTTTTCCCATAAAAATAGCACAAAATTCTTTTTATCTAAAGTTTTTGGTTGTGATGGAAAAGCTAATATCAAGAGTGGGATTCAAACTCACGACCTTGTATTCAGTCGCCGCTACACTAACCAAATGAGCTATCGTGAATATCAGTGCCGCGAAGGTCGTGGGTTCGAATTCCGCACTTGACACCAACTTTTCATCTCAACCAAAAACCTTAGATAAAAATAATAGTTATCTTTTTTTTAGTTAATGGGAATTAATTGGATAATTGGAATAATTAATATGGTCAATCATGACCACTAAGCAAATATAGATTAATTTAATAATACATTATGATTGTTCAAGTTTTCTTTCAATTGCCATCCACTGAACAGCCAATTTATTTCTCAAAAAAAAATTCTGGATGATAATTATATTTTTCACGAATTATGAATGAAAGATATTTGGGTCTTACTTTTGATGACCGACAGATATTACAGGTGTCCTTTGTTTATCTTATTTTCTGTTTCTTTCGGTTTGGACCATAACCACCATTCGGAACAGTTGTGAAATTTTAAACAGTGTCGACGGCGCAATATTTATTTCATTAAACTATCCACAAAAAAGTTGTAGTAGAATATTTCCTTTGGCGTACAAAATTGAAATGGGAACGAATAAATATCCAAGTCGAAACGGGTGTCCTCTCTCTACAGATACTTAACCAAATAAACTGCCCTAAGAAGAGAAGGAATTACACATAATTCAGGGCAAATTCAGTAACTAAATGAAAAGAAAGGGGTCGCGTCATTTTTCTTGTTGAACGGAGGAACGCGGAGGGTCGATTTGGGCCAGGGCCAAAATCCCGATTCCACTAAATTGTCCATTGTTTCACTTTTCCCCAAAGCAGACGATTTGAGGTGGCCCTACGGCTGACAAATTGCGTCGATTCGAAAATGCTTTAAGTAATTTTTTTTTATTTTAAATTTTAATTCCCATGCCTAGCTCCGATTAAGAAAAAGTCGTTGAGGGGCGGCGGTGGCCGCAACGGTGCCCTCTCAACATGACACACAAGAATGGCCAAGTACACAGAAGACAAACACTTTGAGCCCTGGAGATAATCTCAATAAAAGATCGAAACATTGGCACGATAAAGAAAATGTTTTTCTCAACCTACATCACCCAGACCGCATTTCACGATTCTGAATTTAAATTTCCCACCCACCTCCCTCCTTTTCTCTCTCACTCATCTCTCTCTCTCTCTCTCTCTCTCTCTCTCTCTCTCTCTCTCTCTCCAGTACCTTTTCGTTGAATATAAGAGTGGTCAGTATTTTCCTAAATTCTGCTACGCTGCATGCCGCTAGATTCCCACCCAACAAATTTATATTTTTTACAAAAACCCGACATCCCGCGGGATCATATAACCTCGTAGTTGACATATCATAAAACATCTAGAATAAAAACTTCTTAAGCTTTTCAAACGTTCTATTTTAATAGATGCATTTCGACGCTCTTTTGACCTCCTCCTCAGAACTTTTTTATTTTGTATGCCAACAAACTACGTATAAACAAAAAAAAAAAAAATGATGATCAGCGGACAGCGTAACCTCGAATTTTTGCCAATAAAAGGAAATTGGAGAGGAGGAGGAGTATCGGTTTTTACAATAAGAGTACTACTAGGAGACTTTTTTTAAATGGTTTTTTAGACTTTCGTAACCAATACGCAGACAGACTCATAAGCAGACATTTAGAAATGTAGACACGTAGAAAGATAAATAATACACAAAGGATGAAAAAGAAAAATTAAAGAAGAAAAGGGGCAATTGTCGAAATCCATCTAGCGCTCTTTCTATCTATTTACGTAGATAAATCAATTTGTGGATATAGCAATAAATACATGAAAAACACAATAATTTTGGAAATCTTAGACGAAAGCTAGGTTAGATTGGTGTTAATTAAATAACAAAAATACGTGCAGGTTAAGAATTTGTTCTATTCTGCTTTCGGCGAATTCTCGAAATCTTTTTCCCACGTCCATAAATGTAAACTAATTTTATTATTCCTAATAAAGGATACAAGTGGAAGAGGCTCGTGCCGCAGCTGTAACTAAGAAAGGAACCGTCACTTCAAAGCGGAGGAAGTGCACGGAATCGATTTTGTTCTAAGATCGCTTTTAGAACGGGCTAACGAGCTTCTCGCCGTTTCTTTCAAAGCTAATCGACCAGTACATCTGTCGGCACAGGATGTGGACACACCTAACTTAAATGCGATAACCTTTCGAATGAGCTAATATCAAAATTACTATTATGTTTTTTTTTTCTTTTACTGTAAACATAAGGTACGCTTTATTGATAAGACGCGGCTATTAGGGATAAAACGGTGCACACGAACCGATAAATGGTAATATTATCATAACGGATTAATTGAATTAGATAAATGTATATAATTTTATTGTACTGCGGAACAGCCTTTTAAGCAGAACTGTGCACAAAAGACAGGAAGAACTTTGACCACGTGTAAAAGAAGTAAACAAAAAGATAGATTTTACGATCATGTGTACAGGTCGATTGATTTTTAGATACATGAGTATACATATAAATATGTAAAATAAAAGATAGAATTCAATAATATAAGGTGTAAGACGAGGATAAAGTAAGAATACATAATACATATAGATAGACAGATAGATAAATTAGTAGACTGTTATGCAAACATATATGTTGAGAAATCGAACGATAGAAAAAAGCAGACAGATCTATAAACAACTGAAAAACTACTGGAAGTTTGATACAGGAAGAAATTGTAAGAAATAAAAAGAGTGAGGTGGAAAATGAAAAATGTAAGTGAAAAATAATAAAACAAATGGTAATTACTGGGTTGGTGGCACTAGGTTATTTATTGGGTCCGCCTAAACTCGCGGATTATGAAATTACTCAAATGCATTTCGGCTTTACGCCATCTTCAGTGAGGAACTGTCTATTTAACTACACAGTATCTCCCATTTTGGTAGATATATAATTATAAATATTTATTTTTCAATCACACCACTCTCTCTCTCTCTCTCTCTCTCTCTCTCTCTCTCTCTCTCTCTCTCCTCTCTAACAATTATTCTCTTTACGTATAAGAAGAAAAATTTATATACAATATAAAAACTAGTTTTTAATTTAAAATTTTAATTTTTAGTAATTTTTTTAGTAAAATTTAATTATCTAAAAACGTTACTTATGAATAAATTTCTAATGTAAACGTACAATAAGTTGGAAGCTGATTCATTGAGAAGTTTAAATAATAAATTAAGTCTTAGCCCTTCCCTCTTATTGAAAGTAGTTGAAGTAACGGCAGGATTTAATTAAAAAAACTCACAGGACTGGTATTACTAGACCTAGAGAAGACGTTTGAGACTATCTGGCAGATCGGAATAGTATAAAGGCTGTTAGAATATAAAATTCCAACATAGTTGTTAAGATCATATGTCCTAACTAAGTGGTAGATCCTGTCACGTTGTTCTAAAGTCTTCTTTTTTCAAAGTTGTTTCTGGGGTCCCTCAAGGGTCTATCCTAGGGCGAACACTTTGTTCTATATTCTTAAATGCCCTAACTATTGGGTTAAACTGCAAGTTGGTCTTTTACGCGGACGACATCGTAATACATTGTTCCTCCTGGAGACATTCATGCTATAACAAACAATATGAACTTGGGTTTGCAAAAAATAGTACGCTTTTGCAACAAATGGAAGTTAATTGTAAACACTTCAAAAACAGAATCGATATTTTTTACTAGGCGGTAACCCTTTCTTGATAAACACATCTTACAGGTAAAGTACCAAGGGGTGACACTGGACCACAAACTGAACTTCAGTGAAAATATTAACTCGTGGAGAAAGAGACGAAAAATAATGATTAAGACTCTTTTCCCCATTTTAAGTCGAGAATCATCTTTGAGCGTAGCAAGCAGTTATGTATTGACAAAGTGGTATTGAAACCAATCCTATTGCCCAGCTTGGAGCTACACGAGTAGCAGTGACTTAAGAGGTTACAAATACGATACAATAAGTTTTTAAGACTAGCCACCTCGTCCCCACGTTACACAAGGCACACAGAATTGCACGCTTTAGTTGAAATGTCATGGATTAGAGAGGAGTTAAAGTACAGAACCAAAAAATTTCTTTCTCAAAAAGTCACAGCGAAAATTCCACGCTTCAATCGGCACATATGATTGTCTACGATCTTGGACAGATTAAGACAGTTTGTCTAACCCTAACTACAGGAAAATAAAATAAATATTTTCCTCCTTGAATCTTCTCACTGTTTTGCCTTGTTTTGTATAAATGTTTTCTGCGTCAACCTTCTTGCTTATTTACGTATCTGTTACTTAATACTAATAAAAATATTTATCTACTAACTCACCAATTTGTTAATTTATTGAACTGTCAACTTGTTAAATTATCAATTTATCACTAATTTGTTAAACTAACTTTATACATTTATTTAATTATTTAAACTAACTTATTTACTTATTTATTTTAAACTAACTATTTTACTGTATATTCTGTATTGGACCAACTTATTAAATTAATATTTTTTTGCTAACGTAACTTGTAACTGTTACTTCCTGGTAAAATTAATAAGTAGTTTTTCCGGTTTCTGAACAATACCGTAATGATTTTGTTAATGTAAAGGTAAACGGGTTTTTACCGGGACAATAATATTTTTTTCAGGAGGTATGGTACATAAATGGAGATATGATAAAGAGGACGCATAGACTTTCCCTCAAAAATGCATATGTACAAAAATTACTTATTGTTAGAAAATATCATATCAAATAAATAAATAAAACAAACGAAGCCTTAGCATTAATTTTTAAAGAATTGCCGTCATGAAAATATGGACCTAAAGAGAATAGCGTACATTAATAGGATTTATTATTTATTATACTGCACACCACCAAATAATTTAAAAACTCCTCATTTACAAGCGAGGATCGAGTAGCAGTGATGATTTCGATTAAACTGCCGTCAACAATGCTAAATAGGCAGAGTGGGCGGTTGGCGGAGGGGGTTTTACTGAGCCCAAGTCTATTTAATTGTCACTTAAGGGGCAGGTCCGTCGGTATTTTATCGTACAAGGGTTGACGTACTTCGTACAGCGTTGCTGGTTGGGGGTGGGGTAGGGTGAAGGGGCGGGGGTGGTATTAGAGGAGTGGGCGTGGCCGGCGGACATTAGCCACCAAATTACATCGTAATTAATCAATACTGTAATTCGGGCCAGTGGGTGGGGGTGATTATGACGTCACCTAATTGGCAGGCCGTGATTGGCCCGGGGACGGCCAATCCAGCGGCAGGGACCGAGGGGGCGTGGCCCGTCCCGATCCACCCCGCTCGAACCGGTTAGTCTCATTCAGTGCCGTGTGACTGCCGGAGGCTCTTTCACGTTCACATACACCGACTGAAACTCCGTCCTCTGGAATTACTTCTACTATTTTTATCCAAGGGAAACAACCATTTTTGTAAGTAAAATTTAATTTAAATTAAATTTGATGTAATTATCATAAAAAGGCTAAATTATACTATAAAACAATATTATCTCGTTTGCCACTTACTAACTATATATAAATAAATAGAAATACAAAATGTATGGAAAAAGCAGATTCCAGTGGCCATTGCACGCGCACAAAAAAAGTTAAACTAAAAATGCACACATTGGAAACACAAAAGCTTTACATGCCAAAGTAATAAAATTTTTAGAAAAAGTAATAAATATAAAAGCAGAAAAAGAAACTAAAATTAAAAATCAAAGTGCTATACCAGCAACGTACTAAATGCTTAGTCAAGGATATCCATTTAAATAATACAAAAGCCTGCTCCTCTTTGGATTGATCATTCCGCGAGAGTTTTGTCATACATGACCACAGATTCATACACTAATGTCAACGAACATTAGAAAAATAAGACAAGAAAAGCCCTTTGTACATTACTAACATCCACTTTCTTACAGTAAGGGAGTATTTTTAAATTCATTCATGTTGCTTTTATTTTAACTCGGGTGACAAATATATTAATTATGTACAAAGAAACGATATTATACAGAAAGATGAACTGTCAACAAAAAATAGACCAAGAAGACGACAGAATGTATTCGTTGAAGGACTAGGGCACCTGTTATCAGTTTTACCAAATGACCTTTTTTTTTCAATAAGAAGAAATTCCTTTCTACGCTTATTTATATTTTTACTAAGTCCCCTAATGGTGTAAAACCATGGTGATATCTTTAACCTGTTAGATATGTTATTTCATATTATGTATCATTCATGAAAAGAAAGACTTTAAAGTATAAAAAAATCTATAAAGATCTGGAGGGTAAATGGGTCAATTAAGTCTTATGTATGTAAAAACATACTGTACAGCAATCAAAATAAAGCAGATCCTTCGGACGTTAATGCCTATGTTTTGTTCTTACTTATCTTTCTTTCTATATATTGATATATAATTAATTATGTATCTTTATTGCTCGACTAAAAATTTTAAATAAAACGAGAAAAATTAGACCGAGAAGACAAAAAGGTTTTTTTTTTTGTATGAATAGGGCATCTGTTATCAATTTTGCAAAATGACAAAAGTACAGTAATAAACAGACAGTACAGAATAAATAAATAACAGTAAGTTTCGAAGTACATGTATGAAACAATGTTATACAGAAAAGACTCACTTAAGACAAATCCTACGGATGAACTTTATGTCTAGGCTTATCTGTTTTGTTCTTACTTAACTTTATTTTTATTGTTTGTCCTAACGTGTATCGTATGCATTAACTGCCAACAAAAACGCCAAAAGAAAGAAAAAAAAAAACAACGGAAGATTGTTAAAGACCACGAAAAATAATTTTTTGTAGGACTGAGACGCCTGTTATCAATTTTACAAAATGACCTTTTTTGCCTATTTTTATCTTACTACTTGAAGATAAATGTGTCAAATACAGTAGATTAAAATCAGTTAAGAAGCAATATTATACAAAAAAGTCTAAGTAAGACGGATTTATTATATATTTTACTGCTTCCCCTCACGTGTAAATAAAGTATGCATTAGCATGGAAAAATTAAACGGAGAATACAAAAAAATATATATTTTGTGGGAATAGAGCACCTGTTATAAATTTTACAGCATGAATTTTTTTAAAAGAAATTCGCTCTTATGCCTATTTATATTTTATTTTGTTACTTGCGGATAAATATGTCCAATACAATAAATTAAAATACACGCAAGAAACAATACTATACAGAAAAGATCCATGTAAAGCAAATCCTTCTGATATCCATTGCATATGTGCTAATCTGTTTTGGTCTTATTTGATTCATTTTTATAAATCAATTTATAATTAAATAAATATCTTTTTACTTGACCGAAATTTTAAAATGAAGTATGTTAGCCATCAAAGCAAATTAAGCGGAGAGGCGACAGGAAAATGTATTCTTTGTAGGTCCATTGCATGTTATTTTCGATATCACCAATTGAACGTTTTTTTTTTTAAGAAATTTTTACGCTATATAAACAATGAATATGTTTAATTTATTTTATCATTTGAAGGTAAATATGTCACTATTTACATTAAATTAAAATATATGTAGGACGCGACGTTATAAATAAAATAATTACCTAAGAGAGATCCTTCTGATGGCTCTGTCAAAATTAATTATTTATCATTGATTGACCCAAATATTTAAATTAAGAATGTATCAAGTTTAAAGAAAGATTAAATCGAGAATATGACAGAAAAATGTGTTTATTGTACGCGATCGCACTTGTGAATCAATTATTTAATTTTTTATCACTTAGGGTAAGTATATAAATCAAGTACAATAAAAAATTGGATATAAGAAACAATATTATACAAAAAAGATCAAAGTAAGGCAGAGATTCTTTAATGGTTGTCTTGGAAAATTGTGTTTTGTTCTCTTGTGTCTGGTTATAAATTAATCAAAACTACGTTATTTTTCTACTGCTCGACAGTAATTTGAATGAAGTATGCATAGGTATAGGAACAATTGGCAACAATCTGGTTGGCGATTGCCTACATGTCATCTAGATAACCAGCACTTCAGATAGGTCGAGCGGGTCAGAGGTGACTATCTAGGAACCAATTGGCCCGAGACTAAAACACTCCCTTCTTATCATCGCAATCAAACACATCAGCCCTTGGACCAATTAGTCCAATCAGAATATGTATAAAACCGCTTGTATCTATTAGGAAAGGGGCTCACTCTGATGCGTTATTTCTGTTATAGTGCCGGTTCCACTGTTGTAATTTTTTACAATAAAAATTCTTTCTTTTTAAAAAGTCCCTTCCGCAGAGCGGTTATTTAACTTACATTGAGAGTAAATAAATATACATTTTAAAAATTGTTGGACCCTCTCACAGAAATAATTCAAGCCAGTTTTGAAATACTGTTCTCTTCTTTAATTATAATATTCATCAATAAATCAAATAAAAGTAAATGCTTAAATGAAGTTGTGATATATATACACAGGGTATTCGACTATTCATGTTACACACTTTGCCAGTAGATTCTAAATTCAAAATGGAACCAAAAGGTCCTACTAGCTATGGTCCGAATATCAACAGTTTCGGAGTTATTCCATTTTATCTAATTTGTTATGATTTCGCGATCTTGCATTAAATAAACATAACTCCAAAACAGAAAGGTTTTCGAAAAATCCATTGGTACTTCGAAATTGAAAATGACGTTAAATTTCCAATAAGATATTATTAATACTAAACTTGTAAAAGTTGGTGAAATAAGCGTTTTAGTAGTCAGAATTTTGATACACAATTTTTTTCAATGTTGAAAAATTCATTTTTCTTAAAAACTACGATTTTCAAACCTAGAGACCAGAAAATTTCAGAGTACGTACTCCATTTAGTATCCTTTTTAGTAGCGTAATTTCTTCCGCCAACCACGGTTTTTCCTCTTCTTCATCAATTTCTTCATCTTTGAAAAAAGAAAAAAAGAAATTACACTACTAAAAAGAATATTAAATGGAATACGTTTTCTGACATTTCCTGGTCTTTAGGTTTGGAAATAGTAGTTTATCATCACCACAGTAAATTTTTCAACATTGAAAATTATTTTATTCGAATTATTTTTCAACGTTCTGTCTACTAAAACTATTAATTCACCACATTTACAAGTTTAATATTAATCATATCTTATTGCAAATTTAACATAATTTTCAATGGTATCGACGGATTAGTCCAAAATCTTTTAGTTCTGGAGTTATAATTGTTTATTTGAAACAAGATCGTGATATCTTAAAAAACTCAGAAAAAGGGAATGACTCCGAAAACATTGAGGTTCGGACCACAGTTAATTAGGACTTTTTGGTTCCATTTTGAATTTATAATCTACTGGCACAATTTGTAACACGAGCAGCTGAACAACCAGTTTTTTATTGACTTAGTTGTATTTTTTATTAAATATTTATCACGTCTAAAAACTGCACATATACGCACTTGCGTATGTGCACAACTGAACCTTTTTCCTGGAAAACCGCGAGAATCATGGTCGCCCACTTCGGTGTTTTGGAAGAATAGTTTCAGACTTCGTCTTATGCGTACCACCGTGGAAGTTAGGCTCAAGGGGCAATGGAAACGAGGTCACCACAGCCCATTGAATTTTAATCAAGAATAATAACAGTAGTTGTCAATTTGACGCCATATTTTTGATTATTTGATAAAATATGTTTCAAATCATCGATTCTGAGGACTCATAACTCGACAATAGTTTGTATTAGAAGAAATTTTCTGACATCAACTTTCACATATTAAAATAGAACGAGAACTACTTTTAAACGATGATGAAATGTTTTACATGTATAATTAAATGTTTCGCTTAGGGTTATTGAATATTCCAATGCTTATTTAAAAATCATTGCATAACAAGATTAAATTAGCTCTTGTCGTTGTAATTGCCAAGATGCGATCATTAGAAAAATCTCCTTTTTAACACTTATGGTGCATTCATTTGATTCATTGATCACCATCTTTAATTCGGCAAAACAAAGTTTAACATTTAACAAAGCTATGATGTACAGGAGTTTGTGTTTAAGTGAAAATCAATATTAGAAATTCTGGTGGTCAAACTGTTGTGAATATATCTATCAATTAGTCGGAACCCGTTGACGTCAAGGGGAACGACACCTGTGCCAATTGTTAAGAGGCCGATGAAATGAAATTGCAACACCCCACCTAGCTTTGAACTGATCATATTTTGTTCTCTTTTTCAACGTCGACGATGTTAAACAGCCCATTACTGACAAATTGGACACAACGATGTTGTTTTTAATAATGGATTAATAGACAGTTTTCATCTTGGCTTGACTCCACGTTCTGCCTCTGCGTTTTATTTTGGTTTAACGAATAAGTTATTGTGAAAATAAGTGTTAAAGGAAATACAGTGGGATTATTTGAAATACACTGCTGGCACGTATCACTAATTGATCGAACCTCAGCAGTTCATACAGTTAGGTGTCTTTTTCATTGGCTGTTTTAATTATACTACTTGCACCAATTAAAAAATTATTTATTAACAAGACAGTCACTGATCGAGCTGTACGTCCAAGGATCTACTTTTTTAAAATTATAATGTTATAATGTTCTTTTTGCTTCTATTTTTTGGGTTACGGTATATTTAATTTGCACGTTTACCCACGAGTGATAGAGTAGTGAACTAAATGAGAACAGAATTTGTTAAGGGTTTTCAACCTGAAAAGTTGTCACTACTCGATGTGCTGACCCTAGGGGCCTGTGCATCAGGGAGTTCACCTACGACTTTATGCGGCTGGCTCGCTAGCATCCCCCGAACTAGACGCCAGGAGATAATCGCTTCCTAACTGCTATTAGGCATATAGCTATATGATTTCAACAACCAACGCGAGCAGATTGGACCACCTAGAGCTAAGAGTGGAAACACCAGGCAGTTGCAATTAACATACAGTATCTATATTCGACCGAAATGGCCGAAAGTGATTACATATATATCTATATGTACCGATGGAAGCAAGTCAGAGAACGGTGTAAGTCCTTTGTCTGTTTCCAGAATGGTACTACAATGCCTAAAGAAAAAAAAAAATACAGACTGCATCAGGCATGCTCTGATTATCAAACTGAACTTTTGGCTTACATTATAAAGAGCTTACAATGGGTTATGAATAAAAGGCAGAAAGGAATATTGACAAATTTATCATTTTACCTCAGTCAAGTGTCTTTAGAATTAATTATTTATGGTAATCATGGTTTTTTGCCTGGGCAGATAAGGAAAACTATTCATACTCTCAATGAAAGAGAATGTTAACGTACAAATAGGCTGGTTAAGGCTAATTTCGGAATAGAGGGAAATGGAGAAGGTGACACGCCAAATTAGCATCTACTGACGAGAGTTTAAATTTGGCATACACCAAACTTCCAAAGTCATCAATTTATTTGTAATTTTCGAAGAGAGTCTAGAAGAATGGGAAAATATTCGGTCAAGAACAAATAATGGAAGGCAGACGAAAAAGTTCTTTCCCAAAGTTGCCGATAGATTCTACCAGCACATCCAACTATCCTTGGACTAACCCACGTCTTAACCGAACACGGCTCAAACAAGACCTATTTTTTCCGCTTTCATCTAAAGGAATCCCCATCATGCTCCTACACGTCAAATTTCCCAATAGAACAAAGCATAAAACACCTAATGTATGAGAGCCCACTAATAGAACAACTGCGTAGTTTTTGGATACGGAAGTGTCTACTGCAAGTCAAGAAGTGGCCATCTGATGAGAAGGACCTCATAAAGAACGAATATCACGATCGCGACACATTCTAAAAAACAATAGATTTTAATATGATTTGGTTAAATGCTAGGTTTTTCCTTATTTACTTTTTAATAAGTTTCTGTTTATTAACCATGTAAGAATAAAATATTTAACAAAACCTAAAGCTAAGTAATTTCAATTGTACAGTCGCACAAATAAATACCTTCACGCCTAGTTGCACACATTTTCATTAGTCGGTTGAGTATCCTATATTCCTCCATTGACCTAATCACCTTATCAGTAGTAAAATCAAAATTAGGGTCGATGGGGTAATTTTGTAAATTTGGTAATTTTATAATTTAGGACAGCCGTAAACACGCACTCACACACCTGGGGGGGGGGCGATGGTGATATTATAATTTACCACCACCCAATTTTTACCAACCATACAATTTTAAAAAACCACCTCCTCCAAACATACCGAATACAGGGCCCAAAAATTCGCTGTTCTGAGTGTGTGGTCCCAGGATCGAAACTCCTGCCCGCGTACCTTCTTGCGTTCTAGATCAGTCTGTATACCAGTAGATGGTACCATTCTTAAAGGAGGTGATTTTCTCTCTTTTCCATTACTTTTACAACCACATTTAAAACACTTCGACGCTGGTCTCATGTGGCCGTACTCTTGACATCTTTTTCACTGTATAAATAATTCTGATCGAGCTGATTATCCTGACAACATTATTCAGGATGCCGCTGTTCGCTTTCGGGAGAGTTTTCTAGTCAAAATATCTGCGTCTGTTATTCCGATTTATAGATTTTGAGGTAAAACAATTAATGGGAAGATGCCGGGGAATTTGTCAAATTTATCAAAGTCACAAATTTGTCAAAATAATTTGTCCGTTCAAGGAAGATGCCCTTTTTTTATAGCTGTCGTAAAGGGGAAAATAAAGTCTTGACGTTTATATATTTTCACACCTCCTTAATGCCTTACACTATTCGATTTTTATTTATTTTATTTAAAGAATAAAAGTTTTGGGTGGTCATTTCAATGTCATTAACAGAACATTGTTTTTTTTAATTTCCTGAAAGTTTTTATTCTACATCAATAATAAAAAAAGCCCTTATTCATTTTTGTTTAATTTTCGGTACGTAAGAATTTATTATCATATGTTTCTTATTTTTATAAACTTTGTAATACTTTATAGAGTTTGATTTTGGGGAAAACCCATTTGACAGCTATATTTACTTTTAGTTTTTATATATAAAAAATCTATTGTTTACAACCACGTTAGAGTTTAAACTTTCCGCGACCGTTCTATTGGCAATTTGAATAAAATCGGTCCCAGGCCGAATGTGTTGGTGGTTTCGAAGGAGGGAGCGGGTCGGAGGAGCACACCCATAAATATTCATCGGTTCTACTTAAGCGTCCAACAGCTCCTGAATATATATTTTAGTACGGGACATTAGTTATAAAACAATGACACAATAAACCAGACGTTGTTATAAATCTGATGGGATTTCCGGCCTGTTGAAAAAAAAACCTCTGATCCGACACACAACAAAGCATGGCACAAATCTAATTTAATGTACCTGATTAACTACCAATATAACACGCAACAAATAGTACTTAATAAAACTGTTTATTCGTAGTAAACGATAATTTAGCTTCACAGTTATCAAAACAACTGGGCACAAATTATACTAAACTGGTAATGAAAGTAATCTTCCAGTCAAAATATTCCACCCAAATGATTATTTTCTTGATAAAAGAAAATTCTGCTCTTAATATGTCTCACTGTTTTTACCAATATGTTTTAAATTGGGAATACAATTGGAAGTAAACACTCTTAATCCTTAGTGCCGCCACTTGTGCTGAGGATGCGGCGCGTGGCACATTACAGTAATTAATCATATTCAATTCGAAAACTAATATGAATTCCTATTGTGAAATACACTGACAAACCAAAAAAATCCACCAAACTAGTCGTTTTTCGTTTTCTCGATAAAAGAAAATTCTGCCATCATTTATCTCACTGTTTTTATCAGCATATATTTGTTTATGCAATGTTTTAAATTGCATATCAATTAGAGGTAAACATATTTTACACTAAATCCAAAACAATGATAAAGTATTTTTCAATGTTTAATTTTTATGAAATTTAAAATACTTATTCAGTCTCATATGAATTCTGAAGCAATAAACAGTTTAGTGTGTGTAGAGATTAGTGACCGTTAACGGATAATTATTCAGATATGGTGAGATGCGGTCTGGTGTGATGTAGGTATCAGAAAAACATTTTCTTTATCGTGCCAACGTTTCGATCTTTTAGTGAGATCATCTTCAGGGCCTGGGATTTACAAACATAATTTACATTTAGAAAATACATATAGAATTTGGAAAAGTGAATTTATACAATGCAAAAATTATATTTTATATTCTATCAAAGTATTTCTACTCACGTTCGAGGAGTCCAAATTTTTGAATTGAAGAGGACCAGAATTGACCGGAACACACGGAGTTGCACGGCTCGCATTTGCGGTCCAATGGTCTTTCGACGATTGGTCTGCTGTACTTTTTCAGATGAGTATAGATATGCTTTACGATCTCCAGAAGGGCGTGCAATTGTGTAGAGAAAGACATGAAATGTTCCAAGCTTTAATTTTTCTCAGAGCCAACCTTTTCAACGTAGCTTAGTGTGGGCGGGAAGTAGAATGGAGAGACACTCAGAGTTGGTAGTTCGCTATGTGGACCAAATTTCGGAAAGTCGCGCTGGCTATCCTCGATTAAATCAACGACAGTCCTATTCTAATGTACGACGCTGCACGTCTAACGCTGGCATAGTACAAACGTACCGTACATCAGGGGGGTCTTAGCCAGGCCAGCCCCTTCTCCAGACTTGAACCCCATCAAACATTTATGGGATAACGACAAAAGATACGTCCTTCACTTCCTGATACCCTCAACCATCTTAAACGTACTCTTCGTGAAGAATGGGCTAACCTCTAGCAAAGAGGCATTTGCAGACTCGTATAAAGTACGCCTAGGCGACTTCGAGATGTAATTAAGGGAAGGAGGAAATACGCGACATTGAAATATCAATTAAAAATCTAAAACAAAATTAACACAAAACAAGTGTGACAAAAAATAGGGTTTTATGCTTGTAAGAGAGGAAAGTGTTTTTTTTTTGTCCCAAAATTATTTTTTTATTTTTCTCGCCTCGATCAGCTTCCTCTTCTTGTTAGGAGGTATGTAACGGGGTAATAAGATGGGTAAAGTTTTATTAGTTAAAAATTAGCCAGTACACATAGGAAATGAGCGTTGTTCTTACGAGTGTGTATTCGTGCCGGGGGTTAAGCGATAACGCGATCACTTGGACCGTGCTAGAAGTCTCCGGAGAGGAGAGTCCGGAAAAACAGTTAGGAGTGAACAACTGAGATTCTTCGGAAAACGGCTCGTCCGGATTTCTTTCTTTTTTTATTCTGTGGATATTTCCCTTTTTGGGGTTCCCACCGGGCGCCTTCCTCACCAGGACACGACGACGAGCGAGGACACGAGGTTCGTGGTTTTCTCAACGGATATAGAGGCGGCCCCAAATCCTACGGAGGTTTTATCTTTTTTTTTTTGTGGAGCGGATTTCGGCAGGACTGGAACCCAGGACTCGGCGGATGGATGTGGCTGGATCAACGATTCCCAAGGAAAAGTGTTGGTTTGCGGGAACGATCGCACGAAGAAGGAATATTTGTTTTACTTTTAACGATATTATTTTTTTAATTTAGAGGATAAAGTTTTAATGGTTTTAAGTTATTTCAGATCTGGGTTATGATTTGTGTTATAGTTAATTAAGGAAACAGAGTACCTATTTTAATTTTATGGTTTAGGAATAAATAAATCACCCCATTGTCAAGAAGATTCTCGTTTTTTTTCACTTTATTTCCCTCCTTATACAGTGTAATCATATATGTAATTATTGTAATATATTTTTCTTTGTTTGGCATGATTATTTTGCATGGCCAGGTACCCCCTAGATATATGAATAATCTTTAAGCCGAGGGAATTCGAGTCCGATAAGGAGGAGGTAAGGTTGCTGATCAGGAATAAAATAAATCTTCTATTTATTTTATTGTTTTCGTTGAAAATACTACTTTCCTCTCACATATTGATTTATCTATATGTTTATTTTTTAAATTATTTATTTAGAGTACGTACAAGAATATACGTTTAGTTAAAGGAGTTCCCCATTACTCTGGACGCATAAAATGGGGTGGCGCCCAATTCACCAATATTTTTTTTATCATTATTTTCTTTTTTTATAGTTTGTATATTGCCCCCCCCCCTTTTATTCTCACCCTACTAGGACAAGTGGCATATCTACTTTTGTTTTGACCCGAAACAAGTTTGGGTGTAACACAAGTTATATTACAAGCGGATGGAATTTTTTGCCTGTCAATGTATTATTATTGGCAATTCTACACAAAAGTGTAAAATTTTTAAAATATTTTGTCATGATCAAAACATGTAGGCAACCTTTTGATCTTTATTGACATCAAGCATTGGCACGGCAAAGAAAATGTTTCTCTAAAACCTACTTCACACCAGACCGCATCCCACGATATCCAAATTATCATAATCTGGTTTAAATTGGGTCGATTACTAGGAAAATTGCTGAGTATTTTTTTTACTGTTATTTAATGTAAGTGAGGCTTACGATTATCACAATACATTATTATTATCAGCCAGAATTGTTCCTACTTAACTTTGTTGGCAAGAATTTATTAACTTAAACATTAGGATTGAATTTTCTAAATGTAAAGACGTTCTCATTTTTTGGGCAATGCACTGATAGATTTTCGGGTTCGATTCCTTCACTGGATTTGAAACCATCTGTATTTCATTCCCTTCTGATTTTTCCTCTATAATAGAGTCTGTCAAAGTTTGTTAGGTTGCTGCAAAGGATGGTTCCAGAGTCAATATTATTTGTTATAAATGTATGCCGGAATATTTAGCCTCCATCAAATTTATTTGTTTTTGGAATCTACGTGAGACATTGTAGCTTCTTCATATATAAATTTGTCCAATAGAGGTAGGTTTGATTCTTTTCATAGGCTTTTGAGACAGTTGATGAGGTATTGCCATTTTTCACGCTGTTTCATTTTTCGGGATGCTTGGTTTTCTTGAGCTTTAGTCCACTTGATAAATGACCCAAAAAAATTCTGTGAGTTGTCAGTAGACGAAGGTCATTTTCTTGGAAACAACGAACCGATTTTAAGATAGAAAGTCCACGACCTGTCTAGATCAAAAATCACTGCGGTCCGATATGGTTTATGTTATGTTTTAACACTTTTATGTGTTATCAAGTGTATTTAAGTTATTTAAAGGTTGGAAGATTTCTTCATGAGTACTGCGGGGTGATGACTTTATAGTTCGGTCTTTTCCGATAAATTGTGGTCTACCTATTTTTGTAACTTTGGTAGTGGTAGGCGTTTTGGGTTTTTGTGTACTAAGGTCCTTTTCATATGTTCGGTGTGCATGAACAAAGATTCTTCCCATAAAAAACCTCAACAGAAGAACTAAATATAGAGAAATACTATTAAACCTGAACGCTTTAATATAAGAGGATGACAAAAATGCGTATGTCGACCAAACCATCGAAGCATAGCAATATTAATTAGCTGTTTACGTAGTATAAGAGTGATTATATGTTATTTATTGCTGTTTTTGGTAATATTGCAACCAATGATATGTTGATCTAGGTTCATCGAAGAAAGCTGGACCTAGCAGACTGTCAATTTAATTTGTATTAATTAAATACGCAATTTTGTATCATTTTAGGTTTTACAGCAATATACCAGGATGAACCTTTAGTGATGGAGGACAAGAGAGAAGGGAAGAAAGCTGGCGGGCGAGGTTTCACCATCGAATCTTTGATCGGAAAATGCGACGAGGAGGCTGTGAGGAACCTGAGCCCTTGGGCAGTGCCGCCCCCGGTCACTCCATATTTCCCTCTGCCGCTCCTTTACAACTCCTGGCTGCCCTTTTCGCCCTTGCTCATCCCTCCGGGTGATATGCTGCCCTATTTGCCACGGCCGCCGCAATTGTCGCCCCCTTCGGCCTCAACCCCGGCCCATAGCGACGACTCCAGGTCCGAGTCGAGGAGCCCGCTCACACCGCACGATCTCACGACGAAATCACCCCAAGGTAACTTTTCAAAAGATTTTTGACATTTTGTGAACTGCCACACGTGGATGTGTTGGTTTCTGTTCAGAATATATTTTTCCTTAATAAAGAAGAAAGAATTATCGGGTTGTTTCACATGTTCGATATCATAATTTCAGAAATGCAGAAAAGATTACATATTACTATAATTAAGCAGTTCTTAATCCTCCACTTTTGCTTATGTTTTATTTGCTTATGAGCTCCCCAATCTATTACAGAATTTTTAGTATAACTCCAAATATGAACATGGAAACACGCGATTGTTATGTATATTCCTTTAGGAATTTTAAACTCGGTCATTCGGCAGTTGAGGATGCAAGAAACATCAGTAAGGCGTTTGAGGTAGGGAGTGTAAATGAACGTACCATTCGCCGTTGGTTTGCTAAGATTTCGGAAGGGAATACCCAATGGAATCGAGCCCCCAGAGGACCTCAACTTTAATTGCTACGATGTCCTTAAGCTTCGGGTGGAAATAAACCACTATCAAAGAGCCAGAAGACTCTCAGCACAACTAAATACAAGTGCATCAACCGTGTCAAGAAAATTAAAGGAAATAGGAAAAATCAAAAGGCTTGATCTATGAGCTGCTCATGAGATCACTGAGCGACAGCAGTTAAAACGCATTGAGACATGCGTTTCGTTGTTTGTCAGGCAAAAATCCGAGCATTTTCTCGAAAGACTTGCGACCCTTGCGATGAAAAAATGATTTGCATGATGGCAATCAGCAATGGTCAGGGCATTGCTTCCCGTATTTACTCAGACCCTTTAAAAGGACACTTTAACGTACGCACCTAGCTTTTTTGGCCGAACCGGATGTTTTGATTCTGAGGATAAGAAATGACGCACCTCCGCTCACGACCGGATTGGTGTTACGGCTGCAAGCGTTGGTGAAGAGATGGGGCTGCATTAAGTATGAGACCGCGAGACGCACAGCAAAAGGAACCTCAGATGAATGAAATGCATCAGCCTGGGTCGTCCCGTTGAAAGAGAAGGCGTCTCTACCTCCCAGAGAATTGGGGCCGCCCCGCCAGCGTAACAACTTCCGCTGCCGACCCGGAGGAACGAATCCAGCTTGCGCTTCAGAGAGGGTGCCACGCTCCCAAAGGTACACTACTATGTTGTGACTGGATATGTTGCATCCAAGGGTTGGGAGAGGTTTCAAGGTGCGTCAGGGCAATGGCTAAACATCGACGAAAGACCAGGACATGACAAAACCAAATTTACCCAAAAAATTTATGGTGACCGTATGGTGGTCCATGGCTGGGATTACTCGCTCACTTAGAGGTGAGACCATTACTTCCATTACCTCTACATCATACTGCAAGGAACTTGACGAAACGCATAAATCATTACTCAACAAACAATCTGCAAGTACTACTCCTCCAGCGCAACGCCATGCCTCATGTTTCAAAACCTACTGTAAACAAATTGAACGACCTTTGCTACGAAGTTCAGCAGCATCCATCTTATTTTCCAGACTTATCTCCAACAGATTTTTAGGAATTTAGACAACTTCGACAAAGAAAGAATTTTTGAAAATTACGTTTTCAGATCTTGTTTCATTTCAAATTCTTCAGTTTCGGCATAAAAAAGTTGGTCATGCGTTGGGGAAAAATGTGTAGAAAATTTAAGGCAAATACTTGGAATAAAATTATATTTGTATATAGCAATTTTACTAAAAACCTTTATATTGGAAATTGACATTTTATTTGGAAAACCCCAATAAGAAAAAGCTCATGCGTAAAGGATCAGACATGACCTGTACATCTATAACAAAAAAGTATGAATCCTGATCAATACAAAATTATAATTCAGAAGGCTGAACATTAATTAAATCGGAGAAAAATAAAATATATTTATCAGATATTGCAATTTAGGTCAATGCTGAGAATACCTACATTATTTTTGGCAGGGTCTATTTTGAAAATTAGAAGCTCGTTAAGAATTTAATTTATACCCATCTATGAATCGAATCGATATGTTAAGATTCGTTGGCCAAATCAGTCCAATCTTAATTAGGGTGCATGTTTTTTAAATGTGTACGCTGCCGATATATTTTAGCATATAAACGGTGACAATTTGTAATTATTCCTCGTAGGATACATACCCGCTTCACCATGGATTCTAAGGAGCGTGGCATGCTCATAAGGAAAAAATGGGACAATCAAGTATTTCGGAATCGATCTTGTGAATAATTGAAAACTTGCCCATGGATAATCGTTTTATTTGAGTTTCCTGGGCCACGCGAAACGCGCGTTATACCCGTGTATAAGGAGGATATAATTCCCCTGGACAGTTTAAGAACTAGCGGACAATCTTCAGAACTGGCAAATTATACGAATTGTAACAAATTGATTTAGCGAAGGAAGGAGAAACAATTATTACAAACTTACCGTTGGACTTTTTATTGATTCTAGCGTAATTACAACTTTGATGGATGGCATATTTCCTGCCTTAATGAACCTAATTCGAGTCCATTGTTCATAAACATTTCCTCGATGCTTTGAGAGAAACAAGTGAAATTTGGTTTTTCATTATTTGTTTTTAGACGATTGATAGTTTATTTGTCAAAATCACTAAATATGGCTAAAATAACCACCATCGCTAAGAAGTGGGAACTGATATTGTCAAAACAGTAAAAGAATTTACTTTTGTTCATAAGTTAATCAGCTAAAATTGAATACAAAAGGAAAACCACCCGCACAGACATGATCCACAATCAAGACGTAGACTAAATTCAATATTTTTTGCAAGAACACCTTTCGAAAAATATGTGCTGAAATCTATATTAAGCGAATAATTTAAACAATCGTGTTTGGAAGGAACTGACAAGACAACCAGGAAGCTTTTACAAACGTTTTCATTGAATAACCAACTCATATCAGTTGGTGCGATATCATTCCGTGATATTCTGAGGCGTTCTTTGCGGAAAATTGTTCTTCGGAGACCAGTGTCAATAGGAGCTAGTGTTTCAACCTCAATGAGGACAAAATAAAACTAGTAATATTAGGGCCGCTGTAAATGGCTCTTTCTTCGATTACAAAATTATCAATTGCGATGCCAAAAGGACATTAAATAGAGTGTGGCTACGCAATTGGCAACTGCTACATGCCGGTTCCCAGGGAGGGCAATTGTAAAGTCTAAGGTTTCCCATGGTGCCTAAGAAGCCATGGTTTCAAGGGTGTATGGATTCCAGGCGTTTTTCTCCACGGTGGTGCGAATACGAACAACTCACGGATTATGGGGCGCGTATAGATTCAGAATTGGAGTGAGAGACTTGTGATAAACCAGAAGACCTCAATCACTTGAATATGGAATGCCCGGAACACGAGAAGAGGAAGAAACTTTTCCTGGAGAGGATCTATTCCTTGAAGTGCGTAGCTAAACCATTCAGTTTGGAGTGTCTAATTTCAGGACGTAGAGATGCCGTTTACATGCTTCTATATCAATTCACCAAGAGGGAGTAAAATTGATATTTGAACAGCATGCACCGGAGGGAGGGGTCTCGGGGCCCCCAGTGCTTAGAGGCGTCCAGTTGCTTCTGTGTATGAAAGACTTCTATCTCCGAAAAAACTTCGATCTTATTGACTTTTGAGTCAAGTAACTGTTTCCGATTTTGTGTAGCGTTGTCTGGGGTGTTGGGGCGACGGGATGCGGCGGCTTCTTCTCTTCGGTTTTCCCCACTTGACATCCCGGATTGAAGGCATGACTGATGTGCAGTTGCACAAGGCCAAAAAAAACTTCGTCGAGCAGTGCGTACACCGATATTTGTACACCTTAAATTTCCTGGAGCTATTGAGTCGCTTGAACACATGAAGGTGCCGGCAAAATTCTCAGTCAAAAAAACGGTCATCCTGTGGTTCTGTTACTCTAGGACGCCCCAGTATCGGGCCTTCTATGGTAGGACCCAGTTTCTCGAAACATCTAACGGCATGTCGCAGTGTTCATAGGGAACTTGGATGGCAATAGCCGCATACCTGATGAACGACCATCATCAATAAGAGCCACACCACGCTCACCAACCTCAGCACTAAGTGTCATTTTTCAATTGAAAAATTGAAATTAAGAATACAAAGATGAAAACTGAACAGTTTAATGTTCCAGAATTCAAATGAGACTCACATTTTAAATTCCGTAAGCTTTGAAAAATTGTTTATCCTTGTTTTGAATTAAGGATTATGGGTGTTTATCTCTAATTGATATTCCCAATTTAAAACAGCATTAACAAATATTTTTTGATAAAAACAGTGAGACATATTAAGAGCAGAATTTTCTTTTATCGAGAAAAAATTAATTGGGTGAAATATTTTGCCTGTAAGTGTACTTTCACCAGTTACCGAGGGTTCGCAACAGCAAAGATCGTATAAACTCTCCGGGTGCTGTGACCATTTGCAAGTATGCAGGGCCGCATTCGAACCCAGGACCTTTATCTTACAGTGATGAGCGCCGTGTCAACGCCTGAACCGTTTCGCCCACCGACCCCCCCCCCTCGTTTTTTCTTAATTTTCGTCGAGCTGTGATAATATATTTGGTGAAAGCATAATGATATTATTTAATCAAAAACTGATCACGACATTTTATTTTTCACGAAATCCAACGAATAAACGCGGTCTATTATTAATTTTGAGTTAGCCTTAATACGTCATCTTTGGTTGAAATGCGAGACTCAACAGGCATGATTGTAAACATGACTATCATGATAATTTCACGGTTGCAGATTCAATTCATCGTAATTTCGTAATTGAACAAACAAGAGAACACGATATTTGAAAAAAAATATACGGATAAGAATGGGCTTTAATCAATTTTTTAACCCTAAATCTTACGTATTCTGTATGACAAACCTTGGAAAAATGCACTTCTCTCAGTCGAATATCTAGACGTTACGATTTCATTAAATTTTACTCAGACTCATTCTAAAAATTATTGAAAATTTTTTGTGAAGATTTTATGGTTCTTTAGACAATCGTGATACGTTTTTAAAACATTGGGAAGTTTTTTTCTGGTTAGATAGTTATACTACGCTGGCAGCGAAAATTTTAGAAAAATATTGTAAGAAAAACTATAATAAAAAATATTGAGTACTCCAACTACATGTACTAAATAGAATGAATTCAATGTATATAAGTGTGAATGTATTTATTTGTGAGAATGTGTATTGGATGTTTGTCGTTTTATTTCGTGACTGAATGACCAAGCTGTCGGATTGCACCTTAAAAAATAATTTAAAAAATCATTTTCATGTCAATTCATAGCCCGATATATCAGGATCAGTTATAAAATTGGACTTCGACTTTTGTTAAAATCGTATATTTGAAGATATTAGAAGTCGAGGCTATTAGCGGGCAATGTTTAATAACGCGTGTCAAATGAGCACAACTTCTGAGAAGGCGGTAATGTCAATTTTTGAACTTTGTCCAAAAAGTCTCCTTCTTCGCTTTCATCGGGTTCGCCGTTTGAAGGGCTGGTTCAAATTGGCCGTCCCTTCTAATGGTCCAATATCCGCCAAGACAAATAGACGGACTAATTCAAGACGGCGAGGCGGGACGGATTAAATCAAGGCACAGAAAACACATGTCTCAATTTATTTCACACCCGATTAAATGCGATGGGGCCGGCTATTTAATAATGGATTGGGCTCTCGGCTCATTTGAACCGGCTTTATTTAGAACCTCGGCACTCCACCTCAGACTAATCGTTTCCCCCATCGGAAATAAATCAGCATAACAAATCCTTACCTAATGCTTCAACACTTCCTCAAAACAAAATGGTGGGTCTTCTCTTCCGATCAGCAGACACACTGTCAATTTAATTACTCTTACAAACTAGCAACGGAACAATAAAAGTGTATTTTCTTGATTTATTTTATTTTCATTTTTAATAGGAAAATTGTGTGTTTACTAGATGAATGAAAAAAAAAATCATAGGTTTTATCGGAAAAGATCATTTTTCTGATTACCCTGACCTGAGAGTCTAGTCCTTTAACCACTTAAAAGATAGTTCTTACTCAAGTGAAAGAGGAAATGAAAACTATAGTTAAATATCGCTTGCATAGCACCCCACCTTTTTCTATCGAGCCCATTAGTCTGGAATTTCTTGATGCAGACTTTTTTCCTCATAAAAGAGCGAATATATTTATTCTACATTTACCTTAATTTATAGTTAATTATAAAAATATATTTTTTAAATATTTGTTTAATGGTTTATAACTATTAAAATATAAATCCATTTACGTTTTAATGGTCCATTGGACAAGTTACTTCTTTCAATTAATTATTCTTTTAGAGCATCGGCGTATTTAGCCGAAGGTCGTGGATTCGACACTGACTTTTTTATCTCAACCAAAACCTTACATAAAAAGAATAATTAATTGAAAGAAATAACCTGGTCAATTGACCACTAAAACGTAAATGGATTAATATTTAATAAGTAAACGAAGTCAATTATAATTTTTTTTGTTAATTTTGTCTTCATTATTGTTTTTTCAGGATTAATACGAGTAAATTATCATATCTTTGTAACTTTGTACTATAGATCAAATACACAATTGATATTTCTGTCTATTTGGCATCAGCACAGCTTTTATAGTGTACAACACATTTTTATCTTTATAGCTCGTATTTAATAAAAAAAAGCGTAATTCTTGCAATTTTTTATATTGTTGAGTTTATAGTACCGTTATAGTACGTATAGAAATCTGTAGTTTCTTTCTACAAGCCGAGTTTATTAAGTGATATCACTTATACAGTTTCCCTAATAGCTTATGTCATAATTAAACAATTGGGAAGTTACAGATAAATAGTAAATTATAATTTTTTTTTGTAATTTTGTCTTTAATATGTCTTATTTCTGCGAAGCGGTCTTGCTAATTTTCTGTAATTACTCTTTCATATTACTTTTACTTGTAATTCGTTATTTACATCTACTTTAAATTATAGTTTATTATTATTTATTTTATTGTTAAATTTAAACTGCATTAAAGTGCATATTAAAATACCTTTATATATAAAATCTATGATATTTGCCCTCTCGTCAAAATATATACGCCCTCGCCCGCTATGTCCATCCAATCTTTCAAAGGGTTCTTACTGTTTATTTAAATTTTATTTTTACCGCTAATTCCAACGGCTAAACTTTCCAACCGATCGTCCGGCAGACGATTAAATGACAAAGAGCCGAGGCTTTTAATTTTAAGCCGGATCCGCAATTAATTCCGTCAAAGCCGGCGGCACGCAACCAAAATGGCACCGCACAACAATCGGTTAGAGCACTGATTGATGGCCTCGGGCAGTCGACAAAAGGAAACCACCGATGAGATTATCCTCACAAATGTTCAATTAATCCTCTGAGGCCGACGTGTTTAAACATACAATTAACGTATAACGTCCAGCGATGATTTTCGGTTCCCATGATTTTCCATTTATACAAACGATCCCTTCAGTTCTATTCATTTTGTATTTTATCTACAGGTCTTCTTAGATATCTATATTGTATGAATAGCACAGTTGACACGCTGGTCGAAAAGAGAGCCACGTTGGACTCTATGGGCACAGAAGCCTTATGCGACCTAGCAGCCTGTCACAAAGGAGGATACATTTTAAAATGGATCCTTAATGAGTCCAAAACCTCGTGGGCCGACACACAGGCTTGAGGCACGCGAAGAGATCCATAGAAGGACCATTCGCAAAACTTACAAAAAAACTACTGGAAGGCAAACGCAACCGAACAAGGATTCTGATTTGACTCCTGACGAGGCACTACCCCTTAAGCAAGCACATGCACGGGAGAGGAGTACAGAAAGAAAAAATACTCTGCAGATACTACCAAGAAGAGGGGGACACATACATATTTTATGTTTCTGCGAACGTCTATGTAAGTGCAGATCCTTGCAACTAGGACAAGAAAAACCACAAGGAAGATCCTACACCAAGAAACCGCTGGCAAAGCTGTGGAGGTTGGTTGAACCCTGAAGCTGGCCAGTGAGTTACAATTAACAGAGAAGCACAATAGATCTATTTAGGTCGAGGCGCAGTGGGCCTCTATCATCCTTATCGCTCTCTCTACGTCCAAACAAACCCACCACTGAAGATCTTCAATTCTCACACATCAAGTCAACACGAGTATCTCGATCTCTGTATCCATTTGTATATATGTTAATTAAATTCCTATCCACCCAGGTGCCCATCAATCTACGATTTTCCATCACGTATCAAAATTAATCGAAACAATCACACCAGTGAAGATCAATACTATGGCATAGTAAACAAGCAAGAGGACCAGGATTTATCCCAACCAATCACTGAAGATCCTCACGTTTCACAGGCCAAACCATCAATCTATCCGTCTACTTATATATCAATTTTCATTATATCATTTTATTCATGTATTTATATATATATCTAGTAAGCATTTTATCTATCTATGACACTATTCATCACAGAGCATGTAGCAAAGAAACCCACCATTGTCGTTTACTAAACTAAAATATTCTGAAACCACCAAACTTTTCATCAACCGCGAGACCTTAAGAATAAATCCCCCAATATTATCTGTGCTAGATTTAAGTGCCAATGATAATTTTAAATTATACGGGATAAACCTAAAAAAACAAGGGGAATTTCAATCAAGCTAACACGGATACATGTATACAAAGGAAGTTTAGCGAATTACGCGTCAAAGGTTAATTCGAAAGGCCGGTAGGATGAAAGGGTCTATTAAGATTCGTGGCTCGCCTGTGTCCTATCCTGAGCCGGCACGATGTGAATATTAAATCAGTTTTAATCGGCTTCCCAAAAACATCATATCTACTTCCTCCGAGTCAGCCGGCGCCTCCGGCCGTCTACCGAGAAGTGGAGAACGTGGAATAAATCGGTCTCATTAATAGTTAATGATTTTCTAAAAATCCTTTACGACTTCCGAGGAGAGGATGTTTACATTTTTACGACCAAACAGAAATTGTTCTGACAAGTTAACAAGACCGGTCTTGTACTTCAATGATAGTCAAACAACCTGTTGGCCATACCGGTGATGCTCAAAGCTAAAAGCAATTTTTCCTTGATCATTGAATCGTCAACAAATTTGTTATTAAAGCGTGTTTGTCTTTACGAACCAATTATCTTTCTAATCACGATATTTTCTTCAACATACCGAAGGACTGCAAGTTGGTTATATTAATACTGACTCTTCAAAAGCTTTTGATAGTATTGATCATATGATTCTACTACAGAAATTAGAAAAGTTAGGTATACATGATAACTTGTAACGTTGGTTTGCATCCTATTTAGAAGGCCGAATGGTTAACGTAAAATTAAAATCAGTATTGCCGCATAGTTTTCGAACAATTTCTGGAATTCCTCAAAGGTCGCACTTAGGGTCTTTTCTGTTTAAAATGTATATAAACGATATCTCTAATTCACTTCCATCCGTTGTGATTTTACGTTTCAGATGAATTAAAAATTTTCCTAAAATTTAATTTTGTTTATGACTGCTTACACCTGCAACATGCCTTAGTAAAACATGATAATTGGTGTGCAGCTAAGAATATTCTTTTAAATTCCGACAAATGTTCAGTTATAACTTTCCATAAAATAAAATATCCTATCGAATTTAACTGCGTTATATCAGCTCCTAATTCGGCGTGAAATTGTTAAAGATTTTTGTAACATCTCATCATTCCAGAAGTCAGATAACATTCTCCATCGATTGCTATAGAACTATTTACGCCAAATTCAGTTTTATGGAAATGATGAATAGTGGAGTGACTGTGTTGTTTAATATTTTTTAAAAACATAACTCCTACTCACAGTAAGTTGTTTTCGACCATTCGGACTTCGAGTTGACAGCTCATCATCAGGTTGTAGAACTGCTTCAACCTGATGATGACCTACAAGCTCTAAACCCTGATCATTGAAAGTAACTTACTGTAGGAACTATCTTTAAAAAAATCAGTTTTATACCAAGAACAACAAATTTGTCAAACTCGTTCGAAAATATAGATATATTTAATGTCAGTTTAAACAAATTTTATTATTAAAAAATTAAATATAGTATCATTAATATAATTAATATATCACAATTAATTACGGTTTTTAGTTGAGATGAAAAAAGGATTAATGGAACGAGAGGGATTCGAACCCACGACCTTCAGATACGTCGCTGCTCTACCACCTGAGCTATCTAGCAGAAGGTCGTGGATTCGAATCCCTCTCGTTCCATTAATCCTTTTTTATCTCAACTAAAAACCGTAATTAATTGTGATATATTAATTGGTTGAGCGGGCCACGAAAATAGTGAATTAATAATGTAATTAATATTGAATTTGATTATGATTAATAATTAATTATTTACATTAATATTATTTATAGTGTTAATACATTTTCAAATTGTTTCTATTCGTTTTAAATTGTTTGTTTTATTATTATAAATATTTCTAAATTTACTTAACGTTATAACCTTAATACTTTTGTTGTAAACATTTGTCCGGAAACCATAAATAAATAAATCTAACTATACTTTGTTTTAATTATAATTTAATTGCATATAGAAACATGCAGGCCAACATTGAATGCTTTTTCCATTCAACAACGGCATAAACGTTTTCCTTCCGGCTTAATTGTCTGTGCCGGAGTTTGATGCACGAGGGAAAATATTCGTTTAAGCGGAAACCACAAGGTGCCCTGGGGGCAACGTGATGTTATGTGTGAACGTGGGCCATCCTGGGACGGTATTTCTATATTTGTACCGGATACGAGGCAAAAGCTCGACCCCAGCTATTATTCCATTCGTACCAAAGTCATTTGACAAACGGGGTGCAACAGGGTTTGAAAGAACCGTGTGATTATCGGAGAATCGATTTAATAAATTCACAAACCCTTTTCAAGGTTCATCGGACAACTCAGGAATCACTTAACAATGTCAATGCACAATGTATTGGGTTGTCCGGAAAATAATGCAGGATTTTAAGTTTTCATTAAAAAAAATCTATATAAAATATTCTGTTTACGTTTACAGGATTACTCATTTGTATGAATGTCAACACTTATTAATCCTCTTCCAAATGATATTGTTTGTTTACCTCTGTAGCATTCCGCTACTTGGAAATAATTCAGTCATCCTTATAATGTCAAAGCGAGAATTTCGTACGATTTTCTTTTACGAGTTTAAACTCGGCCGAAGCGGAGCCCAAACGGCTAGAAACATTAACCAAGTCTGGGGCGAGGGTTGTGTTAATGAGTGCACTGTGCAAAGGTGGTTTAAAAAATTTCGGGAGGGAGATTTCAGCCTTGAAGATGAAGAAGGTCGTGGAAGGCCTTCCTCTCTTAACGATGATGTTCTGCGATCAGTGGTGGAAGAAAACCCCAAAACAACTGT
>CM077108.1:25737426-25753283 GCA_039619505.1 Cimex hemipterus
CTCTCTCTCTCTCTCTCTCTCTCTCTCTCTCTCTCTCCCTCTTCATCTCTATGGGTCGCTCTATCTGCGACCTTCTCCGTTAAACGTTGATAATCAAGCTCTAGTTTAGGCTTATATATTCCTCATTCACACTAGCCTTTGTATTTTTACTTTCAAGTGTTTTCGTCGGTTTTTTGTTCTCTTGGCCATCGTGTTCAACACGTTGCTTAGAACTGTTTTAAATTTTCAATCACATGTATAATCTTGACTTGGAAGCCAAACAACAATAATATTGTTAATGAGTTTAGCACCTTTCTTCAGGACCATCCATCATGAGCAAGGGTGTGGTCGGGGTCATAGAAATCAGCATATGATAATAGCGCCCTAATCCAATGAATGGAAGAGAGATTAAATGGGAGTAAGGCCCAGTTGACACCCTGGGCGTTAACAGATCGGCTCATTAGAATAAAAATCGCTTCTATGTTAATCCCCTAATAAACCCGTTGATCGATACACTTTAGCATCTGTTCTCCCGGGTCGGAGTTATGAATTTTCCCAAATAGGTCGACGACTAACTATGACCGTTGGGTCGATCTGACCATGAATTTTTAAAAGGGGTTTCAGCTGTAATCGCCTCTTTATATCCAGGCGACAGTTAGTCGGTGATCAAGAAAGTAATTGTAATCGCTGTAATGACGGATCATGTTCTTGTCCTTAAAGCGGGGATAGGTGCGTGACGGTAAATGTTGAGTCATCAATAGAATTAGGATCAAATATTTTTTGGCCCGCCTATCCTCGCTGTGCGCATTTTAACAAATTTGTGACAACTCAGATCAAATTAAAACAAAAATTATTATAAAAACAAAACTGGTGTAATATATTAAATAATTGGCAACTAAAGAGGTATATGTCGACTTTTCGGAATGAATTTTCAGCCTCAGAGTTGGACCCTTTCTTGCAAGTATTGCCGGAGATTTCGGGGGCGAGGGGTTAATATGAAGTAATTGAGGGTTAGAGAGGCGTGTCCCTCGGACTTGTACCCTCGGGAGTCCACTCAGCAAATACAAACTAACATTTCACCAATCTCTTTTATTGTTTACATGGAACGAATCCACCCTAAAAAATCAAGACGTCCTAGGGCGGGCAAGGCCACTCGGGTTATTTACTGCTTGAAAATAAAATACGAACACAACCGAATTTCTACAGGGTTCCATTCCCCTGGAAGTCTTGCTCGTTAGGTTTCTAACTTAGCCTGATGTTTTCTTTTTAAGCACACAAAACTTTAAGAAGGTTGCTTTTTTTTACTAGCTCCTACAGATAACACGATTAAGAATCAGACGAAGTTCATCAGAAACGATTTTTTGGCAGATTTATCTACTTAACTAAGCGTCAACATATCATATTGCAACAATAATTGAGCATATGCCGAACTGCATCAGACCAAAGGGCGATAAGTATACCAAAATTACCTGAAATGATAAGTAGCAGGGACTTTTGTGACAATTATGACTGTATAATTAAATACAGCAAGTTAATACAACAAACAGAAGCAAGGAAATAAGTAGCACACTTTTCACATGGTATCACTTAGGATGGCATGGCCACCGTCGTTTCAATCAGCATTCAAGATGGTTTTGTATTGGAAGGATTGGATGCTAAGGATTGGTTGGATGCTTTGGCCAAACCTTATGTTGCTATAAGTCTGTGACGGTCTGAGTAGTGTGTTGTAGTTTAACTTTTGTTATGTTAATGTTGTTTTGGTTTGAACTTTAACGATTGATTGATAATGATTAATGATTGATTTAAGAGAATTTGTATCAACTGTTATGTTATTTTATCGTTTCAGGTCTAGAATAAGTTCACGAGTACGTTTGTCGATGTTTAATCCATATGTAGCTTGGTAAGGAGAAGAACAACAGAAGACAAACAAAAACACAGTCTTCCCACGCAGATAGAAAAAACTTCCTAAACTATGCAAAAAAAGGAAAGAAAGTGAACAAAGAGTGTGGACAAAACAAACGTAGAGTAACGTAGCAAAGGCCATCCAGCCTCAGACAACTTCAAAAATTTGAAACCAACAGGGGAGAGAAGAAAAAGGTCAGGCTTCTATCCCAGGAGTGCGCCCAAGAGATACACTACGCAAAGATAGCTGACCTGAGCTAACTTTTAACCTGGAAACACATCGCCTTGATCTAAACCCTTCTGGATAGTAAAATGGATGCCATAAAGTAGTTCATTCAACATAAAATGGTTTATGTAGAGGTCATGAAAAACCTAGAACCACAATGCTAATGAACTCGAAAAATTTTATCTGTTCCAGAATATACAAGGGAGGCAGTGTAAGTATACGGGCCTCAGCCTATTTCCGTGGAGAGGAAAAAAAGAAACGCTACGAGAGGAGGTAAATAAATTTTACCTAATTAATAAAATTATCAGAAAAATAGTGTTAAGCAATTAATACCATTCAAGGCAAGAAAGTTTTAGTAAATAAATTACTGTTTTTATAAACAACTCGATTAATCCAACCCTATAAACTGATTAGAAATAAACATAAAATTCTACAATAAAATTAATCAGTATTTTTCGCCTCCCTACAACAGAACTCATCCCCTTGTTTACAATGAGTTTTTTTACGTTTTGTATCATCCACATAATCCACACTGATAATCATGTTTGACTCATTTGGCCCCTTCTGAAAAACCGTTCGCGGTCCATTTGGCCCGGGCAAACAGAAACAAAGTTGAAAGCTTTGTGCGGTTAATTGTGCTATTTGTAAGGGGCTAATACGGGGTTATTGTCGGCCTTGCCGAGGGGTGTAATGGGATCTATTGTGGGAGAGAGGCCCCTATTATGTTGGGGCACATTGCATAAATAGCCCGATCTAATTCCATTGACTTTCGGCATAAGCGTTTCGAAACATTAACACCGCTCCCACGAATGACGCGGCTCCTGTTTGGCCAAGTGGTGTGGAATTGACTTTCGACGATTTGCCGTTAACATGTGCATGGATTATCTCCTTTTAAATCCAATTATCCTAGTTTAAATGCAACAATTAACTTCGGGGGAATTTTATAACAATTTAAGCTATTTACAGTTTAAACAATGAAGAATAAAAGCAGAAGTGATCAACTACTTTTATTACCAACGCTTTTGGTCCATATTTTAACTTAAAACATCTATTTCACGCAAGATAAACATAAAATTTAAGGCTGAAAAGCAAAGAATTTTCTTTGTTGCCCACGATATTTTCCGTTCTTGTTTACTAGATTTTTCTAAAACTACAACAGTATTATGCGGAAAATTAGATTTTACATGCAATGAAAGATTCCACTTTTACACCATCCATATAGAGAGCAAGCAGGCCGAATTGTTCTTAAGCCGCTTTGTTTAGTTTTCTCAATAAAATAATAGAAACCTATTTATCGTTAGGTTGATTGTACAATTTAATCTATTAGCGAATGCATATAAGAAATCCGATGACGGAATTATAGCCTTATCTGAGACAGTATAGGAGCAACATCCAATCATTGTCATTCACGGCAATAAACTCATTCACTTACGCAAACACCAGTTGATGACGAAAATTAAATGATTAAATGGTTAAAAATAGATCATTGTATTCTCATAAGATTTTTGAAAAAACGAATGAAACGTAACTATCTTCATTGGTTTGTTTAGATGCATGTAGATATATGACGGGTAATCACAGGTAGATCGATAGGCAGGTAGATGAATCACAACTACCTTGACAAATAGGTTGATGGATAGAAAGATCCTGGTGACTTCGCAGATTTGGTTTGTCAGACGAGAAGATCTTTCAGCACTAGACTTGTTTGAGTGAATTAGTACCTAATTAATAATGAATAATGACAGACAACTCGATAGATAGATTTGAAGATATTGAATAGAAAAAATTTGACAGGAAGTTAGGATGGATAGATAGAACGATCGATTCTGGTATTCTCGAAGATTTGGTCTATCACTAAAGAGAATGTTTGTGGAGGATTGGTTTTAATGCATTAAGATCTATTAAGGGTAACCCTGTATTTAGGTATTTTATTAATAAAACATTAATTGAACAATAGTTAGGCGAATAAAGAAAAAGATACTATTGTAGTATTGATCCAGATTTGATCTGGCACACTTAAAACTTTTCGATTCATTACGAACAACGATGGATAATCAGAGATGGATCGATTGGCTGAATGAGTGATACAGAAACTTGGTTCGCGGAATAGAGCTAAATATAGAAACTATATTGAGAGATGGTAGACAGATAGGTAGACAAAGGTAGATACTAGTACCATTCTTGGTTGATCTATCAGACGTGAGGATCTTCATTGGTGGGCTTATTTACCTATGATTGATGATCACAGATATTCTAGAACTACAGGAAGAATGATGCATACAAAATCAATTGATATATTGATGTAGAGAGAGACAGATAAATCCTACGATTCTCGTCGGTTTGTTACAACAAAGAACCTACTATGCATTTTGTTTGGAGTCATAATTATTTGTGTTGATCAGTCATTGATAGTTAGACAAAATAGATAAAAAAATTAATTGAGAGACAGAAAGATTGATTTAAAAACTATTTTCGCTTACCAATTAGTTTGGTCTATCGGATGTGTTTCTGCTTTTAGTCAACTTAAGTGGTAGTTTTGTTTGGATGCATTAATGTGTATGATGATTACAGATAGATAGAGAGAAATAGCCAGTCTAATAAATAAATATATTGGTGGATTCAAAAATAATTAAATCTTAAAGAAATGTCCGATGATCTGGAAATATTTGACCATTAAAACAAAATTTGAAAAATTATATGCAAACAGTAAATTTTTAAAGGTTAAAAATTTAAAAGATTTTAAGAAAATGATTGCGTGTAGTTTTTATTTTAAAATACAAGTGAAATTAAAGACACGGAATTAACCGGTCGATTTTAACGGAATAAATCACTTTCGGTGCGAGGGAATCAATTTTTCATCGGTTTCACTCTCCGATTTCTTAGAAATGTTTACTTTTCTTTTTTAACATTCGTGCAAGTTGTACATTCGGCCTTTTTCAAGCGTTTTCACATTTCAGAAAAAGAAAGACCGGGAAAAAATCAATAGCGACCCGCTCCAGAGACAAATTCTCAAAAGGCGAATAATTAATCAATCGAACGGAAAAAAATAATTACGAGCCCGCTTGGATCCGATTCGATCCTTTAATTATAAGGGTGCCCCGGCTGTGAAATATTCAGATGTACTAAAGGGTTCCGAATCAAGTCAAATCGACGTGGAAATCGTTATTTATTGAGCAAGCGAGACAAATCGGCAGTTAGCCACCCTTCATGAGACACGAGAGCTGACTACAATTAAAAGCGTTTATTCACACCGCTGTTTGAACAAACATGGATTTTTTTCTACCTCCGGTTTAATCTATTATTGAGCTGTCTTGAGTTTTCGTCAAATAATTTAAACCGTCGGCTATCCGTGCAAACCGTAAAAATGAAATCAAGCATCGACAAATGAAAAACCTTCGAACTCCAATACATATACAAAAACAAAGCCTTCTTGAACATAATCACGATTAGCGAATGAAAGATCTTAAAAGCACACGTTTGTTCTTTCATATTTATTTTGGCGTTCAGCATTCTTCAATGGTGAGATTGGGCTAGATTAGAGTTCTGTCTTTCTACTTCTATGTCATTATAAATCTTTCCATTAGTATATCCATAATACAGTTAACCGTCACAGCATCACTTAAGAGGTGAAATCTGACGGTGAAAGATATCTGATAATAAAGGATAGGCAGAGCAACATAGATGGACGACTATAAGTGCCACACCTCGTAGAGATCTACAAAGTATCTCACGATGTTTAAAAAAAAAAAAAAGGCAGTTAAGTCTCTGTTCATCTACCTACTTGTCTCTACATTCAACCTATTACGTTATTCTTTCTATCTAACGTTTTGGTAGAGGTTAAAAGTCAATGACATGAGCGGGATTCGAACCCACGACCTTTTGCTAAATACGCCGCTTTTCTACCACTTGAGCGAGCTATCATGACTTCGAGCCTCACTGACATCGACTCTCCATATCAACCTACGAACGTTCGAATTTTCCCCCAAAATGTGGGTTCTCATAGAAAAGATTTTCTGATCAGAGTTGTGTATTGCTAAATTGAGAAGTTATAGATCTGAAAATCGATTTTGTTTATGAATCATCGTTTTCACCTTGTTGAGTGTATAATAGAATTCAATAAAGAGACTTTGTAGAATGGAAAAAACGCGATTCGCGACGGATAAACAGCGAGACTACTCAGCCCAGGTGGACTTCTCGACGAATTCGAACCAATCCGATTCAAAACCGTGGATACAATACGTGCCAGACGTCGAACCGGGCACCTCGACGAGGGGTTAATAAAATAACATTTGTACGGTTTAATTTGATCCGGCAATCGGAACCGGAGGGGCTGCTGAAGTGGCATCGCCCTGCGAAGCTATTTCACGCGAAACCCTCTTTTCAACTGTCAGTCACATCAGGTTGACGAATACTGACGTCCTCCGGGAAACCGTGACGAATCTCGGGCCAAATGTCCACAACTGGCCCTCTTTGGAAAACAAACCACCCCCGCTCTTTTCAATAAATAAGAATAACAATAATAGAGATTTATTTCACACATATACTCATAAAAATTTATTATATCATTCGGGAATTCTCTACACTTTAGTGCACGACTGCTATGATGACTATGACTCTCCAGACTCTAGGGCTACTACGACTTAAACTATGAGGGACATCTTGCTCACTGTTTTTCCTATTCAGAAGCAAATTAAGATAAATTCTTCCTGAGGTCAGCGCGTTCATTGAACTATAATTTGTATATTTTCTACTCAACAGAAACCTAACATTAAACCATTCTAAACTTTAAACAGATTAAAACATTAAATGTAGTCAACCTACCATCTATACATAGATGTGGTAATGTTAAAAAGCCTAAATAATAGTGTTTTAATTGCAATAAGCAGAATAAGATGCAAAAGGAGGACTCGTCAGAAGAATGGTTGCCCTCAGGCGTCCCGAACCTGGAAGAGGCCACACCTCGAGAGTTAATCCCAGTTTCGCCCCACTCGTAATGTTAATTGTTGTAATGGCGTGGCACTTTAATCACGGGGCCGTTAGGGCTCAATTAGTGGCCTGGGTCTCGGATTAATTTCCCCTAAAACAATCCCGATGAGGGTGGCCGGGAGTCGGAAAAAATTATGCTCCGCTCCCGGCTCGGCGGGGGTCGAGATTAAAACATACCCCGCACCCGGAGCAATAAAAAGACAATGATCAGAACATGCCGGCATTTTCCAGCCTGGAAAATAATTATTATACTTTCTCCAGCGGGGTTGACTACCCCGGAACAACAACGAAACGCTTTATTTCAAAGAGAAATGTTATTATTTGACGACGATTCTACTATCTTAATGGCTGTTGTGAAACTACTGTTCAGTTACAAGTTCAGAAAAAAAACACAATAACCATAATAAAGTTCTAAGCCAAATAAGACAAGAACACGTGGACAAAATTATTCAATTTCAACTATGTCGACTTGAAATAGCCCTTGCTATTATACTCTAATCCTGCCTAAACTAACATAAACTGACCCAGACTCTAACCACAACCTTTCACATAAAAAATATTCATAAATAAATGTATACTAACAAATCTTACATAGTCCTATATACATACATACATACCTTTTATACATACACTAAATACATAACATAATCATTAACATTGATAACCCAACTCTATACAAAGCAACATCCTCCACAGTATATAACACTTCATCAACCCAATTATACAAAGACAAACCAATAAACATGTCCATTTCATTCATCCATACATTATCACAAAATGTTTGAAAATTTCTCTCCTCAGAACACATCAAAATAACATTTAGAAACCATAAAACAGTATTAACAATTTTTGCCAAAGTGAGACACAACACCATCACCCTACAAATCCGATGTAATTTATAAAATTAATTGTATGTACTGAAATCATATGCATTGGAATTACATCGCAATAAGTAGATAAACGGAAAATACAACACATCTATGACTGGAAAACATCAAAAATCAATTCCAAAGCATTGGTCACACAACACAACTTTGAAGAAATGGTTTACGTGAACAGAGACACACACCGCATTAATTACAAAACAAATACAAATTCAACAGCAGTTACGTCAACATCATAAAGCAAATATTACGCCCAATAATTTCATACAAAGCCAATATGACACCACAAGAATAACACAATACTTTACGTACACCACTAGCTCAGGCAGAAGACTGAGTAGACAGAATTAACAGATCTGAGACGTACTCTTAGAAAGAAACCGATCACCCTCTTTCCTGATTTTACCATTGATAAACCTATTGTTTAATGAACTATTTCGCTTTCTAAGAATGCATATATTTTGAACCATCATTTTTTCGAAAATGTTACGCTCTACAACTGGTTTATGGACTTTCATAAAAGTGTCCGGAAGCAACAATTCTTACTTTTTCTTACTTTAACTTTTTGGGATGCGAAACGCTTTTGCTGTCGACAACCACTTTTTTATCTAATCAAATTCAAGTTTTCCTTCCCATTTCACAGGTGTTGTGGCAGTTTGGCTTCGAAACAATAGATTTATGTATGGTAAAATCGATAAAATGATCGGTATTTTTCATGGAAACATAAAAACACGTTTCATGTACAAAAATAGTTCGAAAACGGCTGAGAAATCTGGCAAAGTGGATGATGACCAATTAAAAGGTTATTAACATTTCTTATCGATTCGGTAAAGTCCGTCCCTCTAGAACTTTTCGTGGCTCCACAGCTCAATTTGAAGTTTATGTAAAAAGTGCTAAAATTGGCATGTTCCAGAAGTTTTAAATTTACTGATGAATGACTGGAGTTGGGCAAACATTTTAAAAAAACCATCTTGTTCATTGTTAAATTTTGTGGAAGATAAGACCTAGCGCTGGGTTTGTGACTGAGAAAATATACATTTACAAAGTTGGCTATTTTAGGCAGGTCTATAGTGCAAAAACTAGGTTGTCGTTTGTTTTTTTTTGTTTTTTTTGTTTTTTTTTTTTTGTACGATGTAGTTTGTAGGCTTTTGAAACTGGGAGTTTTGCTAATAGAAATGTCATTTGGCTGTGATTCCTGAATAATTAGAAACTGGAAATCAACCATGACCTTCCTTGTTTTAACATTATTTCTTAATGCGTTATCTTAGCGTTTATTTGAAAAGTGCTCAGTACTCGTCTCCAGGCCCATAATCGCAAGGGTGGCCGATATCAAAATTAATTTGCCTCCGGTCCCGCGCCGAATGAATTCGCCGGTGATAAATTGCCCCGCCCGCCCGCCGCTCTGTAATTGCGGGTAATGGGTAGGAGGGCATTAAGGGCACATATTTCATTTATTTATTGCCCTGTTGGGAAATTATAAGCGTAGCGGCTGGTGACGGGTGTGCGTGAAGGAAGGAAGGGGACCTTTGCGGTCGACTCCTGCACATCTGCGGCTGCGCTTTTTCCCACAATTACCCAGTCATTAACGGCTCCGGCTTAATCCTCGCCACAAAGACTTCTCCTCTTTAACAGGGCGATGTTTAAAACAATAGATCGATAAAACATACCACTGAAAACTATGATACCCAGCTAAATTCGTTTATGCTAAACATTGTCTAGTAGTAGAAGTGTTCAACCCCAATTAATTCCTTTATGTCTCTCAACGATTTATTATTACCGAATATCTATTATGTAAAATATCAGATCTTCCCTGATGTTCGGCAGGAATGCATTTTGTCATCTATGTCGTTTATACTTTATTGTTCATTTAAAAGAGCTTCGCTAAACCGTTAGATAACACGGATATCGGTACAGCTTAATAACATAAAAAATGCGCCTTCTATTATGTGATTATACTTGGCCAATATTATCGTATCATCTGCACAACCTAACACCACCCAAGCAGTGTGACCTTTTTAGATGATCCGGCCAAATTTCTCTTGAACCAATGGTTCTATTTAAAAAAGTGTTTAATATTTTTTAGTCTAGTTTTAAATTTTTACTTTTGAACTTGAAAAAAAAATTTGCAGGAGACCTCAGGTCCACTTAAACTTCAACATTTCTAATACGGCCCTATTATACATCCTGATAAAGGATTTTAAAGCATTTTTACGCTAAAACAAGGTCCAATCGGATGCTAATTGGTCAAAAAATGGCAAAACTATGGCAAAAAGTTTGAAAAAAAAACGCACTTAACAAATTGATATTCGTACGAAATTTATCTGAAAATCCTCCAAGACGATTGAAGCGAAAGTGGCCCCGAGACCTTCTCATTGTGTGAAGACTGAACAAGATAGTGTGAAGGAGTGTTACCACTGGGCAACTTCTACAAGAGCCTCAAATGAAAATTCACCATGTACGAACATATTTACTTAATATATCACTTGTAGTTGTCAATAACAAATAAATGTAATAAAAAAGAAAAAGAAATTGGAAAACCCACTTGGAAAATACTTAAAAAGGTGGGCTTTTTCATCCGGTTGGAAACTAATAAAATTTAAGTATTTGACTACTATACAAAACAGAGTTCTGTTTAATCAAAAATGAAATTTATCGATAGATAAAAACGTTTGAAATGTTGACGATTCGTCACACGCTCGGACCAGAAACTTGACAAATACAGCTAGTCTAGGCAAATACAGGAAATCTAAGGGTTTTATGTTCCTGAAGCATTGCAGCCGCCTGGCTTATCGAACTTTGCCAATGTTCTTCTTTTAAGAAACACTAAGTCTTTGACAGATATTGCTTGCTGTACTGTAGGATGTCTCCATAGAGTGACTAGTCGCATTCGAGGATAACATGGGTGTCAGTTTCTTCTTCCCCAATAGATAACCTACCAATTGGGTCAACAATGTAGAGCGCCATGTTGAGAAAGGCCCTGGCCAGTTGCCGGTATATAGTCCTACCATACCCTGAGTTTTACCCTGTCTAATAGTAGCTAGTTTTGACAAGTGTCCTCTATTAAAGAACATTTGAATTTACCGTGTCTGCCAATTCATTGTGAAAATGGAAGAGAGCCAGCACAGATCTCTGATCAGTTTGTCTGCTTATTCACCCAAAATTCTTTTGTGCGAAGGGACTCAAGATTTTCTCAGATTATATTTCTTCAGATTTTGGAGATTTTCCGTGCATTCGCAGACTATTTTCAAATCCAAACCGTTTTTTGTGTTAATGCTTTTATTTAGGGTTGTTGCGCTGTCTGATCTTATGAGGATTTTTTTAATCAGTGTGACCTCTTTTAAGATGCATCACGTCACAAGAATCTATTTCACCCTGCAAGACCGAACCGCATTTTCCTAATGAATTATGAAACTGCTTAGAACATTAAAATTGCATGCCGTGTTATTTTGGTATACGTACTTATCCAAGTAGGGTCCATACAGTAATAATGATAGATATAGAAAATAGACTAGGAAGCCCTTTATTTAAAAAAAAATGTGACTCCATGTCATTGTCGACATACCATCACCTAATTTGGTCGAAACCAATGAGCACTTGGAAAAAAGAGCCATGAATAATTAATTTTTAGTCCAAAGCAATAACCATCTTAACTAATACAACCAATAAAATATTGCCACTTACATTATTATACAATAACTAGCTTGTGGAGTGATTTTAGGTTTAGTATATATCAAAGGATGCATGCGTACAGTCTCGGGAAAGTAGACCAGGAAAACCCTTGATTTATATGGCCATTTGTGGAAAATGTGAGTCCATATAATTGTCGATGACTATCAGGTCAAAAACGACTAGCAGTAGGAGGAAAGAACGGTGATTAATTGCTCGTTCAAAGCAATAACCCACTTATCCCCTAGTGGTGGAAGGAAAGCCACGAGAGTGGGAAAGGTGGCCGGGGTCCTAATTACAAATCCAACACATGTCGTAGTCGGCATTCTCAAAAGGGCAGACGTCATCGAAAAACAATTTCCGCAGCGACATCCGCACTTACGAGATGGCGGTGCCCGTTGGCCCTACCAATTAATATGCGCCCTGGGATGGCTGACGGATACACATATATTTTTTTCCGCTCCGACTTCCCCTTTTTTTCCACTTTCCATTCACATTCGGTCCACTAGGGGCATTTGCATTTCTGAAACCGGATATATGATGGGGAAAAATTTAACTCGACGGATCACCCTAATAGCCTTAATTAATAAAGACATTTATTGCTCGAAAAGTTAATTTATACGATGTGTGGATTTTTTTCGTAACGAAATCTTCTGACATTTATGATAATTCACTGTGGAAAAAATTCCACCAGTATCAAAAATAAAAAAAGTACGTCTTCTATTTCAAAATTCAATTAATAAAAATCTGTTATTCAGATTTACTGTCACATATGGATATATAATACCAATACTTCTCAACACAAGTGATTAAATTTAACAATAAATATATAATCTCCATATGAAATTATTGAGAAATTAATATATTAATTATGGCAAGTCCTTTGGGGGAGGGGGGTGTCAGTTGCTAATCAGTTTGGAGTCTCACTGGCTAATACGAGTCCCAGTCATTCCAGGGTGGAAGGGAAAGCAAGGCATATTTCGAGGGCTTTAAGATGATAAGGTTTCTGACTTAATGAATTATTTCTTAACCTAGTTGTATTATTTATGCCTAGACTAAACAGATTCTGAAGAGAAGGGTTAGTTTTTCCACTGGCAGAACGTTTTGTGGGTGTCCGGGGATTTTCGGTCCCACATCCAACACGCGGCTAATCACGGATTTCTAATTATTGCTAAAAACCAAAGCATTGGAACAATTGGATTGGTTCATTTAAAAAAATGGATAGGATCTAAGACTTCCTATAAAGGAATTCCGCAAGGGGGAATTTTGAGCCCTCAGTTGTACACCATATACGTGGCCGACTTGGTTGACATTCTGCCAGAAGACATAAAAATCATCCGATATGCCGACGATATCTGATTGTATACCATCTCTGACTCAATAACAGACTGTCTGGCGAAAATGCGAAGGTTTGTTGGGGTTTTGTCGATTTGGTAAAGGGAAAATGGCTTAGTCTCTGAGTCTAAATCAGTACTCTGCCCCTTCTCAAGGAAAACTTGCCTGAAAGAGTTAATGCGGGGGAATTTTCATTCCCCGTGAATTGTAATGTGAGGTTTTTGGGATTACACATTAATAGCGAATTAACTTGGAATACGCATATAAAGAACTTGCTAGATAGATGTGACAAACTCTTCAACATACTGTGCTCGGTGGGGTGCTGATTCCTCTATCGGCCTTTTATTTTACAGATCCACAATAAGAGCTGTAGTTGATTTCGGGTCAGTGTTGTACGGTCAAGCCTCAGAATCAAGGTTGGAAAAAATAGATAGATTTGCTAACAAACGTATCCTCGATAGTCTTCCGAGCACTCCTCTGGTAGTCTTGTCGGCGGAAGCTTGTGAACCTCCTCTGAAATGCAGGAGGGTTAAGCTCAGCATAAAATCATAGACCGGCATCATAAGGAAAGTACGTTAGTTCCAAAAATTTGCCATTTAGCTCAGTTGGTTAACACGGTTAAAAGTACTGGGTTAAAAAGAAATCGCCCCCGATGGTATCAACCTTTATTTCCTCAATTCCAGATCTTTACTGGGTATTCAAAAGTAGAATGCCTCCAATATACAAGATAAGTTATGAAGCTATGATTAGAAAACCTCCCGTGGCTCTGATGGAAGATTTTTTGGGTTATCCAGCACAAGTAGTAAATAAACTATTTCAAGAAGTTATAAACAATAAATTTTCCAACTTCCGTCTAGTATTCCGTCCTTGGAGGTAAAGTGGGATGTTCCTATTACGACTCTTATTCACACCAATTCAAGAAGTTCTCTCTCCCAGACGCCTGCTCTGTATACTCTGCAGAAACCTTTGCTTTAAGCAAAGAGTTGGACTACATACTGTTCTCAAAGGAGATTGTTAAAAGCTGCATTCTTACAGACAGTAAGAGCGCGATAATTCAGTTAATGGATGTGCATAGCAACTCCAAATGCGACTACTTAATATCCGAAGTACTGAAAAAAAAACCGGGAAAAGGTGGTATTCTGTTGGATTCGAGGACATGCAGGTATTGAAGGTAATGAGGTGGTAGACCGGTTGGCAAAAGAAGCCACTGAAGATGGGGAATTCTATAATATAAAAATGCTGAAGACTGATGCTAAACGTCTCATTAATAGCCAATGGACTACGTTATGGCATGAATTATGTAGAAGTTGTACAGCGGGGCTACCGTACAATACCCTATTTCCTGATTTTAATTCTTTGCTTTCGTTTACAGGAGTCACTGGACGTAAGTCATTCTTCACAACTGTCTCTCGGTTAAGAAGCAATCACGGCATTTGTGGCTCTTACGTTAATAAAATCATAAAAAGCAGACACTCCCAATTGCGCAACATGCGATGAGTATGAAGACTTTAAACATATAATAATGTTCTGTGTTGAATTTGAGGAAGAAAGGGAAAAATTAATGAAGTCCTTAGGTAATTTCAAAAGGCCTTTCAGTTATGAAACGTTAATAGCAAAGTCCGACGTCCAAATTTATAAAATAATATACAATTTTTTAAAAAGATTGACTTCGAAATTTGATACAAAATGAAAATAATATCGTAGCAGTCTGAAAGTAAGCTAGCCAAACAGTGGCTAGATGTAGTATACAAAGCAAAAAAAGAAAGAAAAAACTCTTTCTAGGTCAGTTTTTTTAAAATTATATACTGAAAAACTGCTTATTGTAATATTTGTAGGAAATTGTTGATCATTTTTATCTAACATCTTGGTTGAAACGAAAAAGCTAGTGTCACGAGCGGGATTAAAACCGTAGTCATACGCTGCTGCTCCAACCACTGGAGCTGGCGTGACTTCGATCCATTCGGACACCAATTCCTTATCTCAACCTACAACCTTTCGAATTATCCCTCTTTTTATTTTATTTTCCGAGGTGTCGGAGATGATCGAAATGATGATATCTCAAGTTGTATATAACTAGTAGTAACTGGTAGTTCAATCTCCTAGGAAGGAGCGACAATATTTCATGGTTAAATGGTAAAAATTACGAATGCGTTCATAATTTTAACTTCTGGACTTTTCCACGTCTTTACAGTTAAACCGACAGAAATAAATCAACACGAGATAAATATTAAACAAGGCCTGGGGCCAAGGTGGTTTGGATGGAACGGAATTAAATCCGGGGGAAAGATTGTGACGGGTCGGGCCGTCACTTAGTCCAAAGAATAAATGCAAATTGTATTCATAAAGCATTAGAGTGTGTGTTCCCTCCCCCTAATCATCATCATCAGCATTTGCACAACAATGGCGGAGAGGGCGAGCTCGACTTAATTCAATTAGAACAAGTCAACTCGATCCCGCACTTTATTCTTTCCCCTCCGATTCACTCACACCCCAAATTGTCCTTTGAATGTTTTTTTTTTACTATTTGCTTCATTAAGATTTAATAAAAGGAGGGCAGAAATGTATTGTAAATGTTATCCCGTTATTATAATAATATGTAGGTTTGTTTTAAAATTTGTATCTCTCCTTGTTACTACGTCGTTTAGCTGTACAATCGAATAAACAATAATGTAAACTCATATTTGCTGATTAAATGCAATATTTTATTGCACAATTGTACTGCTTACTTTATAAAATTTTATTATTTCAAATTGACCTCGGATCTGTTTTTAGTTTATTTCTATTTGGTAACGGCCTCCCTTTCACCTCTCTATCTCCATATATATATATATATATATATATATATATATATATATATCTTAATTCTGCTGTGTCGAGAA
>CM077108.1:25753683-25766964 GCA_039619505.1 Cimex hemipterus
ACCAACCATCTTGTACAAACTGTGAATTAATAATTTCCAATTTCCAATGAATGAAACTACCTTTTGGAAATTGGAAATTATTAATTCACAGTTTGTACAAGATGGTTGGTTCGAAGCCAGACCACCTTTGTTTTCAGGATGGCGCTAAATAAAGACAAACAAATTGGTCTGAAGTATTTAAACAAGTAATTAAAATATGTAATTAAATGCATGTAATTAAAACACGTGGAAAATTTAGGGTCGATTTACGCGAAAACATAAAAGATGGTAGTGGATTTTTAACCGAAATATATAATTCGTTGAAAAGTAACATCTTAAAGTAGAAACTGGAAGTGAAATATACAGTTCGAGATTCAGCGATTCGGTCTGCTGCTTATCGCGATGTTGAACAACACCAAATTAAATCCAGACAAATTAAAAATTGGAATCGGTAAAATTGTAGGACTACCCAACGTCCAAGAATGAAATGAAAAGTGTGCGAAGGTGTATCGCACGGGAATCATAAAAAAGTACAAGACGATTTCCTATCAAGTGCCTTGTGTACTAGCTGCTCTCATCCCCATAATTATTATAATTCTATACCGTTAAATGGAAACACCAATCGTGATCTCACCGCCTAGAAGAATCAGTAGAATAACCGATGCCACTAAATCAATCCATCAATAATTGATACAGTAGATAAAGAAAAAGATGAAAAGTTGTAGTGGCCCGGCTTTATTTCTCTTAAATAAAAAACAAATTACAGTTGAGTATTGAGAACACCTCTAATTTTGTTTTTGAAAAAACCCTTACAACATTTCGGGGAATGAAAATCGGATTTTCGCAATATAACAAAATATTCAGCTCCTCTTCGAAATGTTCAACAATTCAACTTCTCTGTATGTCCTTATTACGAGCAACACGAATAAACTTTTTGCGGTTTACATTGAGGAGATCAGGAAATTTTGTGGGTGTACAAATTGACTGCGCAACACGTAATACCACCATTGTCAATGAAATAATACATATTTACATCATGTATATACATATATACAATACATATCAACTCGCTGTTGATCGGAAAAATGTGCTCTTCTCTTCATTTTCAATGTGTCGAAAAGGAACTATTGCAAAATTTATTTACTTCTAGGAATTAAGATTTGCACTCATAATGCGAGTTTAGCAAACAATGGCAGAATGTAAAGAAAAAGACAAGTTTACTTTAGTGAAGAATCAAATTATTGGAATGAACAAAAATAAACGAAAAGCATTTTTTCAAACTTTTGCCCATAACTATTTCTCTTTGTGACCATTTTATTATCAGGGCCCACCATTCTTTTTAGGGTAAAACATCCTTTAAAATGATGGGTCAGAATGTATAAAGGGTCGTATTTGAAATTTTGAAGTTCAATTGGACTGTTGTGGGACCCTATAAAATTATTCTTTAAAAAGATAAAACATTAAACTAGACTAAAATTTATTATACTATTAATGTCATTGGCTCAAGCGAAATTCAGCCTAGCCTTCTATAAAGGCCACCTGATATACGGTGGGAGTAAAATGGAGGAAATCATGGAAAAAGCCAGACCCCCTCATAATTTATGTAATCAATTTGTTAGTGGAGGACAGATTGAATTGAAGATCAACCAAGTGTTTTGATCTCCTCCATGCAGGACCAACAATGATTTTTAAACTATTCCGGCAAATTGTGGAACTCTTTCCCAACTGATATTAAACTATATATAAAAACATTAAAAACGCAAAGTACAGTTACCTATTACAGCTCAGCCAAGCCTTGAGATTTATGTGTGGTGTTTAGTGACCGTTAGCCAATGATTATTCGGAGATCGTGAGAAGCCGTCTGGTGTGACGTAGTTTTTGAAAAGTTTTCTTTATCGTGCCAACGTTCGAATATTTATTGAGATCATCTTCAAGACCTGGGATTTATAAACACCGTATGAATTTTTTCACATCCTACATGTATTTGTAAACTTAACGCAATGTTTATAAATTCCAGGCCCTGAAGATGTTCTACACGATCGAAACGTTCGCAGAAATGATTTTCTTAAACCTACGTCACACCAGACCACATCTCACGATCTTTGAATAACCTTGAGATTTGTATAAAAAATAAAACGTAAATTTAAAAAATAAAAATTAAATAATTAAATATTTTAAAAATTTAAAAATGACTTTTTAAAATGAAAAATAAATAAATAATCATTGAAGATGGCGAAAAATCGAAACACTTCTAACAAACCAAAAAGCTGTTTAGCATTTATTTGTTACTCTATGTCAATTTACTTTCATTCTATCACTTTAACCTTTTGTCTGCCAATCTATCTGTGACTTTATTCGTCAAATATTATAGCGTGGTTAACAAACTAATCATTGAAGATAGAGACAAAGTGTAGAACGCGTCTGACAGACCAAAAAAGAGCAGACCCAATTTTTACTATATGTATATATCAAATATATATATACGCGCTGTAGAAACAATAAAAATTTTAAAATTTGCATAATAATAATTGATTGCGGTTTTATAAATCGAGTTGTTCACTTTCGCTATTACCAATAATTAGTGACCGAAAGTTATTGTGCAAAAATCTTTTTGCTTATAATGTATTCTCGTATTTATGCTACAAATTAACGAACGATTAGAGGTAGATCCCTGACGATACGCCAATTTAATTAAGAACAGCGCTAATCTGTTTAAGTATTCATCAGCCAATTAAACTATTTGCCAATCTGTTTTGGAATCCACTCATGGCGTTGGCGGATCGTTTTGCCAATCACGTCCCGTTTAATGAACGATAACTCTGATTAGGACGAAGAACGGAAATGGGCAGAGTTCTGAATGGCCGGGGCGCGAATAGCAATTAGGAGATGGCTAATCTGCTGACTCAGATGCATCACATCTTGCATCGACAAACGATTGGTGGTCAGGGCAGCTGACGATGAAAACCGAGGACGAAAACAGTGTTACTATCTAGTTTGGGCAATTGCCAAAATGAACAATACAAGCCTGATACAAAAGAATTCATTACAAAAGTAAATAGACCATATTAAGACTTTGGTCGCATTTTTCTACCATATCTTTAAAGTGAAATTCTCCTACCCATTTTGTTAGTCTTATATTTAATGAATTGACGCGTTAACAACATAAATGACCAAGTCGTGTTTTATAGAACAAGGTTAATTCATGCCACCCTTGTCATTGGGTTTGATCGTATGAGTCCATACAAAGTGGGAGAGTTGAACGCCACCAATGGGAACAGTTTTGTTGGGAAAAAATACAGAATATGCCAGTATATATTTGGATGTTATTAACTTTGTACAGTTAAAATTGGGGATTAATTTGATGTGCTTGTTGAGGAAGAACATAAACTATAAATAATACTTAATTTATTTGTTGGATGATATTCTAGATTGCGAAATAGATTTTAAATGAATAACTGTTTATTATCTTTCTCTTCTTCAGTTGATTTAATTTTATTTGATTAATTAATCAGGAGGTTATTTGGGAACTTTTCGTGTGTAAAATCAATAAGTAGAGAGCACAGCCAAAGTTGTAAGTAGTCTGGGCGCTATAGGAAAACAGATCATTCCAAAAGGTCGGGACCTACATATATCAGTGATGATTCAGCACCTTAAACGACTGTAGCGTTACAAGGCAACTCGATGTTTCAATTCCAGCAGGACTGTAAGAAGCTCGTTGAAGGTATTTTACGACCCGACACCACCTTATCCCAATCACACCAAAATGAAGGCTATTTTCTTCACATGATAATGCCAATCGAACTTTAGAAAATCGAGAGAGAATTCTCAGTACAGATGTTTAAATTAGTTTCAAATCTTTATATGGTGGAATTATTGCTTGGAGACGCTCAGGGTAAAAGATATGCTATATGCTCTTTAAAGGTTCATTGTTGTTCTCGGGTGGTATTCCTTCGATTCTCGTACTAAGTTGGTCGGTACACTCTATAAGCGTCCTACTTCAGATAGAAATTCTTACGAATGCAGGATAAAGCCAGTACAATGGAGCCCGTATTGTGGATGATGATTACATGAACATGGTTGGAATTGAGTTCATAGTGTGGCCAACACTGAGTCCAAATTTGAATCTAATCGGACATCTGCTGGACTTATATACGCTACATATCTGACGAGATGCTCGGATTCAAGCTTCAATATATTTGAAGAGTTGGAAAAGGCGGTTTTTAAAGAATAGTCAAAAATCTTTTCCAAGAAATGCGAAGATAAAATGTGATCTGATTAAATTTCTGGTCCTAAGTAATCAATTTCTATTATTTTAATTTTACGTTATATCGTTTGATAAATAATAAACAAATTAAATAATAGACATTTTTTAAAAAGTTTGTTTGAGCCCAGTACATTTTTATTGATTTAAAGTAGCTACTGCGTCCCTAAAGATCTATTGTGGAATTTACCCTTTTTTATATCGATACCCAAGCACTTACAATACCATTATGTAGTTCAGCACTTTTCATTAGCATTAGTATTCTTGGCTTATTTTTCTAGGTCTTTCCGATATTGCTTTACCGTTTCCAATCTAATGCTTATTAGTCACATAGCATTGATGTCTCTGTCGTTTCAAGGTAGAGTTCGCTCTTTCTCATTTGAGTTTTTTAAGATAGGAATTAAATCAGGCCGTTCAAAGGCCTAGTATTTTCCTTGATTTATCTCTGCTGTAGAGCAGATTCTTTGTTTTCCTGGTTGAAATTTTGAAACACTTCTTTGATGCACCTAATGAGTTCATCCAGTGTGTAAGACATTCCTGTCTCTGTCAGTTCATTTTCGAGTTTGGCCTGGCTTTTGCGTGTGCTGATTTGCAGTTCTGATCCAAAGGTTGCAATCGCTGCTCCATGCTTTGATTTTTGTCAGCCTGTTCGTTGCTTTCAATCCTTTCGTCGGCACCCACATCAGACTAATATGATTTTATTTTTCCAGCAATGTTAGGCATATTTCAAATTACAAGTTCATACCACAAACCAAACGAAAGTATCTTATTTTTGATTTCCAGACCAGCTTTGACAGCCTGAGCATATCAATGTCGCTTTTTAAGTATTTCTAAAGGACAATTTTAATTCATGGATCTCAGCTAGTGTGAGATCTAGAGGTTTCTGCTATGTCAAAATCGGGCTTTAGCCTAAGCCTTTTAGGATTTTATGGTCGCTTTCTGTTAGGTCAGGCCTAAGAGCCTGTTTGTACCTTCGTAAGCCATCTGTGGATGCAGCAAAAGGTTCCATTTCCACTACTTAAGTTGGGGAAATATGCACTGCCAATCTTTATAAACTTTTTAAATACATTTCTTTTCCAATGTTTCTGAAGGCCATAATAGACATTCACGACTAGTGGGAGGTAACCAATGTTATTGCTGCATACAGCCAGTAATCTACTTTTCGATTTATACCCCACGTTTTACAATATCTTTGGTTCACAGTATTAGGTATTGAACATCATTTTTTCAATTATTGTATCAGCCGTTTTTAAATTAAATACATAAATGGACCATCCCTTTTTGTTTCATATTTATCGATTTAGTCAACCTGTTACGTATCAACAAGGTCGGTCGGCGCTGCCCTTCTGGACCGGCAGGATCAAAAAGGAAACAGAAGAGGAAAGGAGTCCTATGCTGAATGCGGTACCGTGAACATCGGCAAAATAATAAGGAGACATTCTCTCGAAGTACTAGTTCGAAAGAAAAGGATTTTTTTTATCATTAACTGAGAAAATTAATTTTGATTTATAGTTATATTTTTTGTAAGTAAAATACATTTTTATTTCTTAATTAAAAGGTTATATAAAAAAAGAGGAAATCTTTAATTTTAAAATTACTAAAACATAGAAGGTTATAGAAAGAAAATTATTTTTTTAATGTATTTAAATTCAACACTAATAAGGAGTTATATTGTTGATGTATATTTTTATGACAGTAATAAATCAATTGTTGAGTTACTATTTGATTTCTATTTTTTGTTCTGTTTTTAAATCAAAAACTTCAGACCAACTGCAAGACAAAGTAGTCATACAATTGCTGAATGTAAAAAAAAATAATAATCTAATAAATTAACAAACCTATCCAACAAACCATCTGTTTCATATTGGTTAATGAGGGAAAAAGATCTTTACTGATTAATTTTTAACATTTAGACCATTAATTGTATTTCAGCTGATCAACTGCTACTGAGATTAACTGTGGTTTTATAACTATGAAACTTTATCTATATTTTAATCAAATTAGTGATCGAATAAATCGTAATAAGCTCTTTCGCCATAGACAGCGAAAAACATTCCTTTGCGTATTATGGTGTTTTTTCTCAAAAAAGTAAGTCGTTTAAAGTATCCAATGCAGTTGAGTTAGAATAGACAAACATTTCAATGCTAATGATCTACCAACAGGCCTGTAAGTCGGCATTAACAAAAGGCAGTGATTTTGTCGACTGGGGTAGCAGAAGGGCAGTTAGGCCGGGGACATGAGATATCACTTAAGAGATGAATTTATTCGCCGGTTAGTCATATAAGCGAGAATTATCATTTCCGTTCTGCCATTGTGTATTTATGCAAATGAACATTTTACTGTGATATACAATCATGAAACGTCTATCAGCGGTAAGCGTTATGCAAAACCAATCCGAAAAACTGATTCGGGGTGAATTTGTCCATTAACTTGTTACCAAATCGGGACCGGGGTGCAGTATGACAAGGAAAAAGCCATTGTCGTTGCACTTATAATAAAACCACCGGCACACGAACAAAAACAAAAAAAATCCAAATCAACTCGATCCGACAACGGAGGGACAGAAATTTTATTTATGGTCTACAAGAGTTTTATTCAAATTGATCAACTCTCGTTATCTTCAGTATTCAATGTATTAATAAAAAATTTTATTAACAAAATAATAAACATTATTCAATTTATGCGGTATTTATAGGGAAAGCGTCTGCTATACCGTATTTGCAAAAATAATTATATTACAAATAATATAACTAATATATTTTTATATTTCAGTGTATTAATAAAAATAAAACTTAAACAGTAGTAGTAACAAACAGATCCTGATATCCATGCTTTTTTGATATGTCAGTAGCGTTTCGCATTTTCTCTTTATTAAATTATTAGTTTGTTTTAAAAAAATATAATTGTTGGCAGATAAATTATTTAAGTGATACATTGAGTGAGAGATAGATCCAGATATGTTTTTTACTATATCAGACGCGTTTCGCATTTTCTCTATATTAAATTATTAGTTTGTTTAAAAACATTATAATCCTTCATCGACAAAGTCAAAGATAGATAGGTTGACAAATAAACGGTTTAAGTGATATAAAAGTGATCTGACGAAGAGGAAAAGATAGGCCATCGTACCGTCGCGTATGTGGTCTGTCTGACGCGTTTCGCTCTTTCTCATCTTCAGTGATCAGTTCACTACATTATGATCTTTGATTAATAAAATCATAGATAGATAGATAGGTTGGCAGATAAAAGGTTAAAATTATAGAAAGAAAATAAATTAACATTGAATAAACGATAAACCCATCCTCGCTTTGGTGGACTGTCAGAGGCGTTTCGCTTTTTCTCTATTTCAATGATTAGTTTGTTTAGTAGCATTATGACCATTCTTAGCCAGAGCTACCGATAGATTAGTTTCGCTTTGTCTCTTCCTTCAATAATTGACTTGTTTAGCTTATGGTCAAATATACATAAACATAGATTGACAAATAGAGGGATACAGTTGATCATGGAAGCTCGCAGTTTTGATCTGTCAGACTCCTTTTGACTTTTCTACACCTTCGATTGTCTAGTATGTTTCGCTAAATTGTCACCTATGACGGAGAGAGTTACAAATATAAACATTTGGGAACTAAGATGGATAGAGTGATAGATGTATAGTAAATTGATAGTGAAAGTTAAATCCTAGTATTCTCTCTTTTTTGGTCTGCCAGGCCCGTTCACCTTTTGCCCATTTTAATTGAGGGTTAGTTTGGATGATAGAATTCCTGATGATAGAAAAAGTCTCAAATAGATAGGATATGTTAACAGATAAATGAGGAAAGTGATAGGCGAGTTGTATTTAATTGCTTCAAGTAATCATCAGGAATATAATTAATAATATTCAATAGTTTGCATAATAAAGAAAATAGCGAGTTACTGGAGACTATCGATGGAGATAGTGGTGGTTTATCGATTAAAATTTGATTTTTATCCTCGTAAATTTGGGATGATGAAGGTAAACTTTGCAGTTTTACATCTCAAAGCCCGAGGAGTGTTATTCCTATGGCGACAGTGAAAGGAAACTGGGGAGGAGTAAGCCGCAGGGTCCATTAAATTAATGTCAAATGTCTTCTTGCTACTATCTCTCGGGGGCGGGGATCCAAGCGTACCATTTAACATAACCTGAACGGTCTGCTGATTTCGGTGCCGCTCGGCTAAGTTCGGGCTTTTAGTTACGGTCCAGGTCCCATGCTAAATTTGACAAGAGGGGCTTTAATTTGGGCCACAATGCGAAGGGGGCCGCTAATGGACCGCTGACACACGGCCGCCTCTCTAAAATTACCAAAAGTGCTTTCACGAGTTTTCCGAACCCCCAATCGAAATATGATAAATGGTGTTTAAACGATTTCAACCGCACTTTCACATATTTTGTAATTTATTGCAACGTTTAAATGAAAAAAAGGTTCTGTTTTCATTGGTTGTTTGGAAATGTGAAAGGACAATCAGAACAACTGTGATCACCACACTAACAAAATTTAGAAAATATAATAGAAGTTCAAGAGATTCTTTTCATCTGTTTTGGAGGAGGCTCAAGTTTGAGAAGCATAAGTTAGTTCTGGGCAGATGAGAGTTTTAGATAGCCTGATTTTTTTTACTGAATATTAAATGCTTTCCTTATATTTTGAAAGGCCAAACATTTAACAACTTCTGAACTCCCGAGAGATGATATTGAAGGAGTTAATTTCAGAGCCAACATAGATAACCTCGTTGAATCTCTGAAAGAAGTTAGAACCCATTTGAAGACAATATCTCACTGGGCTATTATCACCACATTTAGTATTCTCATTAACGGTAAAACCCAACGTTAAGGCTACCTCCTGGAAAGGAAGGAAAGCACCTTAGTTCTGTGATGTCTATGTCATCCGCAAAGGCAAGAAGATTTGGTGAGTATGGTTCCTGGGGTCTGGAAGTCAATGTCGAATTTTTCTATCAGGGGTTGAATGAACACCGTTTTGGATCCAGACTACACATAACGTATCCTTAATTCCGTATTCATTTTCAACAACGTAATAAGTTTGGATGGTAAATTCATTTCTTGTCTCCTACATGTCGCTAATGTATGCACTTTTAAAATCTGTAGAAAGGTGAAGGATGTGTTGACACCTGGATTACAATACCTCTTTCAAGAATCAACGGAAGGGAGAAGATTTGGTTTATGTTGCACTCTTTTTTTTTCTGAAGGCTACCTGATATTTTGTATACTCTGTCGGTCAAGGTGGTTTGCTTGTTAAAGGTATGCACATGTTAGGAGTGAAATTCATTTAATTTCGATACTCCCGTTGAACTCCTTTTTTTTGTACATTGTGGATATGAGCGAATTAACAAAAGTTTATTTAAAAAACAAAAACGACAAATCTCTTTAGCAACGCATCCTATTCCATTCTACAAAAGTGGATTCTATACATTCCAACCACTAAGTATTTTCCTTCGTCCAAAGCTTTCACCCTAGCATATTTCCAACCCTGCGCGAAAAGAAAGCCCATGGATACGACCTTATAACAGCTCATATACTGTGATTCCTTCCCGAAAAAGCAATCCTCCTTCTTATCTTTCCCATGCAATGTATGTTTGTTGAAACCTGACAAACATAACAATCAACCTCAATCATATAGCCCGATAAGCGTTTTACTTATTTTAAGGAAAATTCTCGAGAAGCACTGTCTGTAAAGCATCCTTTCCATCCATAAACACCACCCAACAATCAAACAATGCCATCTACGCATTCCTATTTCTACCTCTTGGGGCTGAAACAGTACTGCTCAGGTGCTTTCGTAGATTAGGGTGGGGTTTTCTGTACAAGCTGGACAGTAAGTAAAGTAATTCATGTTATACAGGAGGGTCAAACCACTTTGCAATACAATTTTCATACATAATCTTATTAAGAAAACATGGGGTCTGCCGAATTTAGAACCTTGAGCTACTAGTAAATACAAGTCGCAGACTTAACCTCTCTTCCGATCTGACCAATTGCTTCTTTCAGGACAGCCAGGAAACTCTGATTAATATCCTGTTGAGACTGGAGGCTCAAAATAAGTTCAAATTCAGTTCGTAAGTTAATCGTTCAGAAATTAAGTCACACATTATGAAGTGCGTATATGAACTAAATGAATGTAGCCTGATATCGCGCCTAGATTCGAACTAAAGATGGAAAAAACTTATTATTTTAAGGACTCACTAAAGCTCAGGTATATTTCATACTTCCCCGATCGCGCTCCCAAATTTATTTTACCCATAATTCCATGCGTTAACTTTGGCGGGTTTTTCGAATTTTAGTGTTCCTTTGCCAGGGCCAACGCAATTGTTAGAATTACAGGATTTTTATATGAAATAAATCACGAATCTTTCTAGAGTTTTTTAATTGTCAATTATAAATTTTAAAAAATGGATAATTAAACGAAGAAAGTCGAACAGTTCGTCATTTCGTGACACAACAATTAGCGATCTTGTAATTTTATTACCTTTTTCCCGTACACGAGTGAAGGAAATCAAAACAATGCTCAACACTGGGAAAGGAATCGTGCTTGAAACTTGAACGGGCGAGAACTCAAAAAGGCGAACTGCGGACAGCTTGGAGAGGTGAATCAGGAGAGCGAAGAGTTGCTGGAGCAACGGGCAAACGTTGAAGACACTTTCAAGTTATTGAGTGTTGGTAAAGACAAAACTTAAATTGAGCGACAAACGCTAAAGAGTTGTTATCGTATTGGAGAGGATATAAGAGGTACTGCTCTTTCCTAGTTTTAGAAGAAATCCTATTCTATAAATTAATTGAAGCAATATTAAAGACCCTCTGGTATTCTTCAGCAGTCAAGCAGCGATTTTTGGGAGGAATCATGGACCATGGAAGTGTTTAAGAAAAATGTTAATGGCGGAAATTATATATTAGATTAAATAAATTAATTTGACTTTAATGAATTTATAATTTGGCTTATCAATTTATAATTTTGTCAGAATTTCCGAATGAAATTTTCGGACTACCCACAATATGTAGTGTGATCGTTCGGACGTCCATCCTCTCCTTATCCTTGGTGGTTTTATCTGTTAGATTAGCCCTAGTTTGTGTGTTGTTATTAGTCTATTGAGTCCTTTTATAAGTTTGCGGTAATAAGCATCTTGTTATGGCGTAAGTTGTGAATTAATTTGCCAATTTTTGACGGGTTTTTTCCCTTATTAGCAGCTGTTTATTCTTGGAAGGATGTTTTTCAGGCTCATGCCATTTCTCTGTTGTATAAACAATTTAACTAGATTTAGTTGATGTCGAAGGGGGAAGAGACATTAAGAGAATTAAGAACAGCCGACACATCTAGAATGTCCCAAGATGTTAACTTTTTGGAACGCCCGTCAAATTTGTTACTGGTGAAGTAGTTCAGAGGCCCTTCTTCACCGAGAAGAACCCTCGGCCGTGGCCACAATGGCTTATTGCAAACGGCTGTAGCGGACTTGTATTAATGTCCAACATAAAGGGAGTGTATGACTAAGAAACCACGCCTACTACACTTAGTCGTCCGGCCGTACTTTTCCTCTAAGAGCTTCTTCGACTTCCTCCTTCACTTTCAGAAATGTAGTAAGCCCGTGATTTACCCCAAACGTAATAAGTAATTGACCTAGGATTTAACGTTTCGAGGGTTGCCCTTATGTCATTAGGGCTCAGAGAACATATCCTATTTATTGCCTTACAGTTTGTTCGACAATTTTTCCCTTTTTTATTAACTTATTACGCAAAATTAATAAAACAGTCTAATAATTTTTTAACAAATAACATCCTCAAAAAAGTGGTAGACTTTGAAATTATGTATTCTTTTCACAAATATCGGCTCCTATTATTATTTATTGAGTTATTAAGAGATAACGTAAGGGTACGCGCTGGACCCATTGCTGACCATCTGGGATGTTCTCATTTCTACAAATCTCCTTACTGTTTCAGCATTAATTGGCACATCGTGCATGGTTCGAAACCTTTGAGATGTTCAGAAATAGTGGAAATGCGATTTCTCAAAATGTGAAATCTGCTAAACGGTTGTCAGCGGCTCCCCCGACTCTTGGGCGTCCCGATCCTGGCTTCTAAGAACACTTTTTATTCCACCGGTACCGTTAAATGTTCGATAGACCGTCGTTCAGACGAACCTAAAACCTCATGATGTGTACATGGGCTACATGCTCCTGATTATGGGCATTTTCTTAATCAATTTTGCCTCATCAGCGACAAAACAAATCTTTCCATTCAATTATAATCATTAAATAATTGTTGAATTAGTACAATTCCATCATCGGCCTTCTAGCACCACAAATTTCCGCCAATAAATACGTTCACTCTCAACTCACGCTAAGGATACAAAAACTATCAGTATTATTTATAATAGAACACCCATGTTTCCTCCAACCAGGGGAGACCCCATATCCGCTATCGCGCTCAAGCTCGATTCTCATATCGGGTGGCACTATACCCTCTAGATGAGGAAGGAATTAGGTTGTACTCATCGATAAACCTTTCTCTACATGCCGGTACAAGAGTAAGTGTCCGTATGTCGTCCACCCAAACCTAATCTTAGCGTAGGTTCAATTTCCGTTATGGATTTTTAATAGTGAATAATATGGGGAATGTAATTTAATGTGGTTTGACATTGTCCGTGACAACAAACGGGTAGATGGACATTACGCCCTCCTGTCTGAAAGAATTTTTTTCTTCTAAACATTCTTGTATTTTGTTGTAACTATTGGGTTGTCCGGAAAATAATGCAGGATTTTGGTATTAAACAAAAAAAAAGAAACTAGTTACTTTAAAGCAATGTTCTTTAATCAAAATAATTTCCCATACTCTCAATACATTTCTCCCAACGTGTTGGTAACTTATTAATTCCGTCTGAGTAGAATTCAGAATTTTTAGAATTGATAAAGTCAATAAATGCATTTTCCAGTTCCGTTTGATTTTTGAATATTATGTGTTGTAAGTAGTGGTCCAGGTGTCTAAAAAAATGGTAGTCAGTAGGCGAGAGGTCCGGAGAGTAGGG
>CM077108.1:25767064-25784493 GCA_039619505.1 Cimex hemipterus
TTTTTTCACTTTTCCAATCGCCTTGAGGTGGTCAGCGACGGTCGTTTTACTGACTTTGAGTTGCTCTGCAAGTTCTCGAACAGTTGTTTTGGGGTTTTCTTCCACCACTGATCGCAGAACATCATCATTAAGAGAGGAAGGCCTTCCACGACCTTCTTCATCTTCAAGGCTGAAATCTCCCTCCCGAAATTTTTTAAACCACCTTTGCACAGTGCACTCATTAACACAACCCTCGCCCCAGACTTGGTTAATGTTTCTAGCCGTTTGGGCTCCGCTTCGGCCGAGTTTAAACTCGTAAAAGAAAATCGTACGAAATTCTCGCTTTGACATTATAAGGATGACTGAATTATTTCCAAGTAGCGGAATGCCACAGAGGTAAACAAACAATATCATTTGGAAGAGGATTAATAAGTGTTGACATTCATACAAATGAGTAATCCTGTAAACGTAAACAGAATATTATATATAGATTTTTTTTAATGAAAACTTAAAATCCTGCATTATTTTCCGGACAACCCAATAATATGATAATAATTTAAAATTGTTACCTTTTTATTGAAAGTTGTTAAACAAATGCAAAAAGGAAGAACGTTATGGCATTTGAAAAACAGGATAATGGTGGTGAAAAATGTACGTGAATAAACGCGTCTGGGATAGAAAATGGCATAATAGAAGATTGATTATTACAGCGTGGTAAGTAGCGACAGCTAGTCGGCGGAGTCCTCGGTGCCGGGGGAATCTAAATGCTAACTGCTTAGCTATTTGTACTGTATAATCAGCTACGGGAGCTGCTTTGACAAACAGGTACACAACCCTAGAAGTTATGGAAATTCAACCCCCGCCGCAGCCACCCCTGAATCACTAATGGGCATTTACTCTACGAATGTGATAGGAATTAATGGCGCGGGCCTTGTCAGCCCGTTCGCCCGGTTTTACACCGTGACTGTGTGTCAATCCGCAATGCGCACTTCGGTCACGTCAGGAGCTTTTTTTCGGAGGGACACACGCGACTTCCTGTCCCAAGGGACGGCCGTTGCAAATTAACGTTTTTCAAAATGCCTAACAAGATCCAGAGCGCAAGCCAAGGGATAAATTGTTCTAACTCAGAACCTCATAAGAAAGAAATGTGAGGTAAAATGTTGTACATGGAGATGATTATTAAGGGATTAGGTAACTGTGACCTTTCAGAAAGGTAATGTATCCCTTCTTTGTACTTACAATACACCGGTGAGTCCCGATTTATTAAGGAATTTAATTGGTGGGACCGGTTTTATTGGTTTTATTTCTTGTATGGGTACATTGTCCCAAAGCACTTTCTGGCATTAAGTTGGGTTTTTTTTACTCTTCACAGAATCTCTACTATGTTACGCTACCCAAGTGGCAATTCATTCCCCAGAGCATCACCAAGAATTCTTCAAGGAAGCACAGTCGATTCCTGCTTCTTTTGATGCATTCTGCAGTTTTTTCTTTTCAGATCTTACATGGAAGCTTTTACATGGTTTGTATATTGTGTTCTACAGTTCCCATTGTTTTTCCACTTACATTTTTTGAGGTGTGAGAACTGCCTTACAGTAATCGGCTAATACTTCACATTCACAAAAGACATGTGCCGATGTCTCCGGTTCCTTCTGACAGAGTCCATTTCCACCATCTTCTTTAGGTGGTGTTTAAGAGGGCAGTGCCTCTAAAAGAGGGTTATAATTACCCTCAAATCCTGCCTGCTGAGAGAGTCATCGCCTTCCTTTCTAGAAGATTTAGCGGGCCTCTTACACAGTGTTTGAGTATTTCTTTCTTGAGTAGTGATTTCTCTCCTCCTTTAACATTTGGCCAGGCAACTCATCGATAACTCTCGTTTAATAAATTGAAACACAATTTCCCGGATAATGTCGTGTGTCGGGATGTGACGGATCGTCGGCCGAAGACTCCGAGGGGGCGGCTTTCAGTGCGACAAGCGATGTGTGACCTCGGAGATTAGTCCTTTCGGGCGGTTAATATAATTGTCGTGTTTACACTCTGGGTCAGCTTTTGTTCTTCCCCCTTTCCAAGGGCGCTCGTCAAAAATTGACGCCGATTTGTTTTTTCCTAACCGTATCCCCATTCATCTCAATTGCCCTCCCACACGACTTACATAAACGGGGTGAACTGAACGACAAACAAGGGGAGGAAGACGAGTGGCAGAATCGGAGTGGAAAATTTTTATAAGCGAATTATGTTCTAGATTTCATGATAAAGTTCTTATAAATAACGTAATTCAGCTGACTAACATTATACACGCAAGAGCAGCTATGTCATCAGCAACCTGAACTATGACATTGTTGTGATGTTGGAAAGTGTGTGCAGAAATTCTCCGGGTTCTATGTATTAAATCTTTAACAATTAGCTGGCGAATACACAGCTGAACTTCATGCAATCAGAAGATTATTGAGCATTATAAAGGAATCGCAAGTAATTAGTAATGCCATTATTTCCTCTGGTTTGTAAAGTGAGCTCAAAGCCACCAAATAAATTCTCGGATGACCCATACATCTTAGAAATTCACAAATACCAATGAATGTTTGGGTTCCTAGTCATGTCGGCATTTCTGGAAATGAAAGAAATTATGCCAGTTGTACATAAATGGCCAACTGAGGAACTTAAGAGAAAAGAACTTGTGATTCTCTCTAGATTGCGAATAGGTCCCATCAGGGTAATCCATAATAGGCTTTTAATCAGCAACAACCTTCCAACTTGTGTTCGAGGTATCCGAAGTGGAGAACATCACTCTAACTGTAAAACATATTTTGGTCCACTGTAAAACTAGGTCCTAATGTTTGTATCGAAGAGAACTTTTCAGCTTTCTTTAATTTATTGAAATTTATAATGAGATTTAGGCCTTTTCCAAAATTCTTGTACGTTTGAATGTTTGTCTGCTAATATTTTAATGACAGTTCTGCGTGTAAGATTTCTTTATTTTTGAGGCTGCGGTAGTCAAAAAATTAAATAAAAGGAAATACAAATTTCGAGGTAGTAAACTACAATGGGGCTCCTTTCAGCTTAAAAGAGTACAAAGAAAAAGAAGTGTTCTTGTGTTTTTTGCTTTACTGTTATTATTAAGAAGCATAAGTGTATTTACAGTGTATTTGAATGGAAAAATACAAGGATAACGTTGACCATATACGCATGCTGAGACTATTGCTAGTCATTATTATTATTATTATTGGACATACGCAATGTTTAAATTATGGAAAAATTCGTAATTGTAATGAAAGTACAAGAATAAATTTTATAATTTAAAATAGGTTTTTCCATTTGGCCTACCAAATTAAGAATTGTAAAAGGATAAATTAAAGTTTTGGATGGCAATACGTGAATGTTTGAAGTCAGAGCTGTGCTATAAAGAAAGAACTAATTTAGGATATAAGGCTTAAAAGGTAGGGCGTGAAATGACCTCATCTGTTAAAACGCCCTTAAAAATTATTAATAATAGTAACAAAAATAATATAATCCAAAATAATTCTCTTTCGTAAATAAAAATAAAAAACCAAATATATAATTCCTTTCTGGACTGGTAATATTATAGAAACAAGAAATATAGGAGAAAGACTCACTGGATCCTTAATGTGGTCCCTAACAGTAAAACTTTATAATAATTTATCTGCCTTTTGGCGGTCCTTGGTAGTGATGTGATCTATACAGTCGTAAGCATATATGAGACAAAGGAGAGCCCCAGGGGAACGCCAGCTGAATCAATTTAAACTGTGATGCTGTGTGATAATGTGATGAACTGAACACCTCACAGAAAAGTATGGTTAGACAGATAGGATTGAAAAGCCAAGAAAGAACTGCATTCTCAGTACCCAGAAAATGTCCTCCGAGACTCTTTTCTGTAAAGGGACTGAGGATGGTAGAGATTAATTGGTACAATTGGTTAGATCATGACTGTAGTTGTCTAAACCCCATGTGAGTATAGAGTATAAGAGAGTAAAGTATGCCAAAACTTTAAGTAACCATAGTCGCTCTCATGTTTTTTTTAATGATATATTTGGGTTAATTATACGACGGTTTTATGAAGTAGGGTTTGAAGAAGAAGTGGAGCAATCCGAGTGGCTTGCCATTTCTGTCTTGACCAGGAGAGAAAGAGAGGAGAATTTATTCTGGGATGAGGGGCTCCTCAGGAGTGAGATGTTGCTGTTTCTTCCCTTAGGGTTCTGTCTAACTCCCTTGACGCCCTGTTGAAGTTCCTTTTATCCACGAGGTGTTCGGTGTTCAGCCGTCAATGGGGGGGGGCATGTTTTTTATGGATCTTTCATAGATCCACATAAAACTTTGCAGAAGTATAGATTTTAGAAGCTTAAAAACTACAATTCATCTTTCTTAAAACCATAGTTTTTACTTACAGTTTGTTGTTTTCAGCTACTCGGATTTCAAGATTAAACTTTGGGTTGAAATCATTACAAAACGTTTTTCGACGTGAACTAGAGAACCCGCGGACCACCGCCAACTGGAGTGTACTGGTTCCAATGTGCAGCTGGTTTTTTACTGGCGTACAATTTTGAACGTGCGAAAAACGAAAAATATTGTATTAATTAATTAAATAAATCCAAATTGATCGCTAATTTAAAATTATTTTCATACAGTATTTATTAATATAAAAATATTTAATTGTGTTGTAATTTTCGTTTGGCGCACATTCAAAATTGAGAGGCATTGGAACGAGCGTTGGCGGGGATCGGCTGGTTCAGGGCTTCAGGCTTCCCTTCTCACTCTCAGTCACATTTGATAATTCGTGTCGAGGTATGTTCGTAATTCCTTCAATCTAATGATGATCTTTAGCTTGAAACTCCCGGATAGTGAAAACAGCAAACTGTAAGTAAAAATATCTTTTTAAAAAGGATTAAACAACATACTCGCCCCATATCGTTCCTAAATAATGGCAGAGAAGCCGCCAAAAAATAAATTGGAATGAAATTAAAAAATATCAAGAATGCTCCTTCTTTTCTGTCTTATAAGGTAGAACTAATCCTTTAGGATTGATCTACCATTTATCATTTTGTTTGAAAGGATCAGAAAGAAGTCCATTCAGTTTCACCACATTTTCAACTTACATTATGCCACCAAAGCTAAGTTAACAAATTAATACTAGACACATCATATTATATTTTGCCTTAACTAATAGTAATAGAAACATTTGAAGTCTCACTATAAATGTTTTAAAAAAATTATAGAATCTATCTTTATGAATTTGTCTAATGGCTCTAGGAAAATAGAAAAGATTACTTTAAAGTGAATTTTGGGGCAGGAAGCTATAGAAAGAAATGAACAAGCTGACTAATTACCCAAAAAGGGGCAACCCTCTCGCCGATGGGATCAGAATCACAATTACACACACAAGTACTTCAGAAAGTGTCCTTAAGTAGGAATGCTGCACTATGAGATTTATAAATATTGCAAAATGAAACTGAACTCCTCTCTCTCAGTAAGCAGGATTTGAGAAAAATTCTAGGCTTCTACACGATGACTTCTCCCTTAACTGTCACGTTAAGATGGTCAAGGCTGAGACAGAAATATGCCGCTTCTGCCAGGAAGAAACAGAGATATTGACGCTTATCTTTTGTGAATGTAAATTGTTAGCTTGTTCCCGATACAGCCACGTTAATAGGTCATTTCTCACACCCAAGGAAAGTGCTTTGTTGTATAACTAATAGTGCACTCCAACGTGTGGCTATCAGCTAGGGGTTCCACAATAGTCCTGTTTATGTCACAGTGGACGAAAGAATTGTTTTCTGCATCAACCCCCGATAAACCATATTCAAAGATTATGATTAATATGTAATGTTTTCTCACGTAATAATTAATCAGATTAAAATTGTTACATGTGTAACAGCCTGAAAATTAGGCTAATTAATACATTCATTTTACAATTTGTTTTGTTATAAATGAAGTTTTTAATCAACACAACCAGTATCCAGTATTTTAAGACAGTCCAATTTAATAAAACGACTATCGGCTCTATATACTGATTACCTTGTTACTTCAATTCATGCAGTTGCATAATGCTGGTCCATTCCCTTGCATTAGGTTTGTTTTGTCTAACTAAAATATAGTCACAACTCAAGGGATGCTTATTATTCACAAGTCGCTTTCAGTTTTATAAATCTCACTGAACAATATTATTGGATCTTTAGAGACATTAAAAATAATTGTTACTCTTATTTTTAAAAATATTCTTTAAAATTTAATTAATAAGGGAAAAATTTTTGAAATTAATTATCAAAAATTATGAAATGTTAGTGTCACTAGTGAGATTCAAACTGCTAAATACACTGCTGCTTTACCCACTTGAGTTGCTGTGACTTCAGTCCACTTGGATGACAACTCCTCATCTCAGGCAAGACCTTAGATAAAAAGTATAACTAATTGCAACAATTAATAGAGTCAATTATGACTGCTAAACATATATGGATTCTTTAAATTATTGAATAAGCGTGGAATGTAGATAAGGGTGATAAATGTAGATGTTAAGGAACAACCTAATTTGACGTACAATATTTGAAACTAGCACTGAGGAATGACCTTTGATAAAAAGTATGCTAATTTTTATAAAATTTTATTATCTAATATTGATAGTATTGTGATTGCTATTCAATTCTGTAGGTTGTTACTAAAATATATTTTTTATCTTGACCCGCCCTATTTCTTGTGGAGTAGAGTGCGTCAAGATAAAAAATGAATGTTAATAACAACCTATCATTGGCCATACTCGGTTGACACATGGGCACCTGCTTATGGGCCAAAGCCCGCGCAGGTGCCCCTTATGCAGAGAAAGGTTGCTCGATGTGTCCCACATAATAGAGGCGTGTCATGCCTTGGCTCCTTACAGGGAGCGTGCAGGCATGCTGCCGGATTTAAGAAGAGTCCTCAATCACGGTAGCGAGTTTCTGAGTCCCCTGTTCCGCTTTTTAGGGGAAATTGGGGTTTTTTATTGTATATAGTATGTGTTATGTGTCTTTGTGTTTTGTCTGTGTGCAAGTATTTATTGGTGTGAATGGCGAGGGGTGAGGGTGAATAGAACGTCACCATCGCCCCTCGAACGATGAAAGCGAGTGAGTGTGTGTGCGGGGTCGATGGCGGAATATTAATAAAAGTACCCCATCGACCCCATTCTAGCTTAGTTTAATTGTAGGTCGTGGAGGAATATCAAGTACTCCACCGACCAAACGGAATGAGTGTGCTGTGTGAATGTGGTTAATTGTATGAACGTATTTATTCATATGAATGATGTGTCTGAACGTGTATAGAATGTAGACTGAGCGTGGGGCTGAAATGACCTCGATGTCGGAAGCCCCAGCAATTAAAAAAAAAAAAAAAAAAAAAAAAAAAAAAAAAAAACCTATCTAATAGAACAACAACGATATTAACAAAAAAAATAGTTCTTACTCACAGTAAGTTGTTTTTCAACAATCTGGATTTCGAGCTTTTAGCTCATCATCAGGAGTTCTACAACCTAATGATGAGCTAAAAGCTTGAAATTCAGATAATTGGAAAAACAACTTACTGTGAGTAGGAACTGTCTTTTGAAAAGGATTGAACACTCCACTTACTCCACCATTCATCATTTTTATAACAATGTTAGCAATATAGGACAATATAGTTTTCACCAAAATTGGAATAGAGAGGGCCAAAATAAAAAAAATATATATTTTATATAAATATATTATAATAAAAATAAAAAACCTTTCTTTTTAATCAATCTGAAAAAAGAAAAAATTATTACACCTTTTTAAACTTTTTTCAGCTTATGATCTGCTTATTAGCCAAAGAGATGATAGATTACACCTTAAAATGAAAAATTCTAATCCTTACAACAATGAAAAATTTATCATGTTCTTCTATTGACCACATTCCCTTTTCAACTAATGATCTGGATATAACATAGGAATGACGACAGAAATGAAATGCCATATCTCGGAGTGGGATTAAACAACCTCTTCCTTTAACGCTAATAAATTAAATTCATTGTAATAAATTAATATAAGCACAACAGAAACACTGCATTTAAAAATCCCTAAAGCCCTGAGGAGCCAAAACAACGATCTGAGCCTGGCCCTGTTCCATGATTAAACGCAGGTCCAACTGTATATCAAAATATTGCCTATAAACATCAAGCTTTCTACAATTGAAAATGTGCTTGACTGTTAGTTTATTCTTACATAATAGGCATGTACATGATTTCTTTCTAGCTAGTAGGTCTCTTGAATTATTCTTTTATGGCCTATGCACAGTCTTGTCATTTGGTCTTTTCCCTTTTTGATCTGTTCGCCGTGTGATGTTTGTCTTCTCCTCCCACAGTTTTTTAGTTATGTCTATTTTCATGAGCCCTGGGATTTATCCATTCTCCTTTTATAATATTTGAACTTGATAGTTTTAAATTTGCTAGGTATGTTTATTGCATTTGGGAAGCATCATGGTGCCTTCCAGCAGCTTCTTTGGATACTCTGCCTGCTTCTTCATTCCTATGTTATAGGAATTACCTTAGACACTGCAGGAATATCTATGTCAAGAGCTAGGTAATAGTAATAATAAGAAACAAAATAGTGCATTTTAAGAAAGTATTTACTAATTAAAATTAATTATACATAAATTAACATTTATATAGGCTAAGCAAGGAAATAAATATTATTTACACTATGAAAATTTTCTTCTAATAAACTATGAATAGTACAAATTAATTTCACTTTAAACATTTGAAAATAACCTGCAAGTTTATTGTAATACTTCCTACGAAGCCTAAGGCACATATGATACAATGCAAATATTATTTTTGTATTCAAACGAAAACAGCAATTTTCAATTATTCAACATGTGTATACAAAATATTTGATTCAAATTATTAACACCAAAATATTTAACCTGACATGCCTTGTTCTATTTACATTATCTTACAGTTTACAGCCGACACAGATTATGCCGGTTCAAATAATTGAATTAGATCTTATTGATTTTTAAGAGGATTGTTCCCACTTTTTTTAATTAAAATCATAAGACCCATGATTATAAAGAGATAAACATCAGGTACGAGTCCATTAAAATTTAATACTAATAATCTGTCAATAACATTAAAATATAATCATCACAATTTTCAAGCCTTTTGGACCTCTGCAAATATATAAAAGCCAAAATGTTTCAACAAATGCTAGTGGTTAGGATCATCGGTCACACATTTATTTAAATTAATAGAACATCTGCATGACGAGTCATTGTGGGAACACTGAGATTCGTCTACTAGCGCTATACATTCAGGTGAACCACGGAGTGCAGTGCTAGTAAATAGGCGCTTCTCGAATAATTTTGGGGAATCAACAGTGTTGTTTATTGTCATTGGATCTTTCTTGTTGCTTAAGCAAAAATCCTGGGATGAATGAAGATGATGTCTGGATTTGCTTCGAGGGGTACTGCAAGTTTCATATTCAGGGGAATTCATGTGATCCCTGATTTCTTCGTAATGATGCCTCGGTGATTGGAGGCTATCAGAGTTTGAATATCTTTGGAAGCTCTCTGAAGGACTGGATAAATGGTCCTCATAATAACTCTGAGGCAAGTTCCCACACTTGTCGAATTTAGATAAAGGACTGTCTAAAATTTTGTTGTCGTATTTGGAGGGAGATATTATCGGATTTTTCACATTCATTTCTCTGTCACGTTTGTCATAGCGAGTGGCATTTCTCAATTCGGATATGTCTGACTCAAGACTACTCAGGGCCTGTTCAAATGAGCAAGGCTTCTCTTCCCTTCTCAGTTTAGGTGAATTGACTGCATTTCTTTTATCCCTGATTTTCTCTGCTCTCATGCTGTTGACATTCTGTGTAAACAATATCGGTTCTGGTTCCTGGTAGTTGTGCCAATCCTGTAAGCCTTTTCGCTTAGAAGGTGAAAATTTCGGTGTTGAGTTTATTCCTTCGTTTCTCAGTCTGTGCTCAGGAATTGCTTCATACTGAGCATCAGGTGCAAGGAAATCTGGAGAACAGCCACTCCAGACAGAATTTGCAGAGCCATTGTCTGAATTGGCCACATCGGGGAAATAGTCTTTACTTCCAGTCGAAGGGGATGAAATTGACATGGGTGAAGGAAAATCTTGATTCATTTGTGAAAGGTCCATTCTATTTCTGCATTGTGATCTTGAGAGATCAGTTATTCTATTTCTTCCTTCATTCCTTTGGCTGAAACTAACAAGCTCAGGGTCATCCTCTTCTGATCCATCATGGGCCATTTCAGAATATGCCTCTGGTGAGCCTCTCTCTTCAGGGATTTTTTGGAATTCTTTATTTTCTTGCATCTGTACATGGAAGCTCTTATCTGGCACATAACGAGGCTGTTTTATCGGTGTATCTTTTCTATAAGGATGTGCCTGTGGTCGGATTTTGTTGATTTCTTGCTCTGGAGTCACAGGTTCATCGTACAAAAGTGAATCATTTCTAACTGAACCATTACAGCAACTTGAGACGTCTGCAAAATAAACTTCAGACTCTGAAAGTTCTGCTCTTTTTCTTGGAGTTGGATTTGTCTGGCGGAGGTATTTTATCCTTGGGGATACAACCTCCTCCATCCTTTGGTTGTTTCGTTCCTCAGACTTGGCAGAGGAAGAGCAAGAGTCGCCAATCCTCCTTCCTCTGGCGGACCTCGGCTCCTCATGTTCCACTTCTTGTAGATTATGGTAAGTCTCCTGCACATGGCTCTGCCTGCTTGCACAGTTGTGAGTCACAGAAGGACAAAGTCTCCTTGGACTGTTTGGATCCGAGTAAGGCGGTGGAGGACCCCATTGGTACACCTGGGTCGGTGGTGTTTCTATCATCGTATATGATGCCGAAGTAGCCGAAGACACTGTTGCCACTCCCTGAGTCGTGAAACCATATTGGGAATCAGGGCTTGAACAATTCAAAGGTTGATTGTACGGCACTGTCTCCCTGAAAGCAAAATGTTTTTGTCAAGTCAACACTTACTAACTGAAATTACTCCATGCTCTCAGGTACAAAAATACTGTTAGCAAACAAGTCACAGGGATTAGTATTAGCTGCAAACCACAAAGAGAACGAAATTAACTAAACATTTCTAATTTTTATTTTGAAAGGGCTAGCTACTAAATAAGGCATGGGTTCATGCTGTGCACTTGAAACTTAAACAAAATATTCTTGGAGATCGATGTCAATATTTCACAAATGAAGTACAATTTATCAATCTCTTCACTTTTAATTTTGTTACCCCTTGCATTTGACTTATATCTTCAGTAAAGAAATATTTTAAACAATATCTGTCATTAAATTCCATTAGGATTGTCAAAAATTATTGACAAAAAATTAAAATACAGAGCAGAATAAATGGAATATACATAAATTCACACAATTGTTACTAATTCATCTATGGATTATCCCTTAGCATGATCATGCCCTCAAATGCAAGCAAAAAATTAGCTAACACCATTTTTTTAAAATAAATATTGCAGTTTCCCTGTGACAGTTTTCTAGCATTTGGACACACCTGTTTTGTGTGGCCGGCGTGGTTTGGTGCGAATTGTCGGATCTCGACCATGGAAGCCTCCATGCCCAGCCGCTTGTCTGAGGTGGCTCATCGCCGACAGGGTTTGGCGAGTACAGGTTACCGATTCTCCCACTGGCCCAAAGTCTACCCGGGGCAACAGAAATTATTCAATTATTCAAAAGAAAATTTAAAAAATGAACAATTTCAGGTCACAGAAAAACCACAATAAATGAATTTTTTGTGTAAAGGCAAAATTAAATACTGTGATACTTAGTAACAACAAAAACAAATCCTCAGACTTGCCCCCCTTGTACCACAATTTATTGAATTTTCCCTTCACAGAAAGGATTGTGATTCTGCTACACAAACATGCAACACATGCTAATTCTTGGAATAAAATTATACCTGTTTTCAAATGTGCTTTCAACCGGGAATCGGAATTGTTGCGAGCAAGCACAATGGCTACATCTTTGTGGTGGATTGATAACTGCCTGGTTTCTAGGCTGGCCATAAAGATATCGGCATCGCAATTCCAGCTGCTCCCAATACATTTTTTTTCGTTCATGGCTGAAATATAGCACAAAATGAAAAAAAGAACAATTTTCAACATATGTTTATGAGATTGTGGTGATATTATGCATAAGGAATTTCAAATACCTTAGTAACTGGTAGACTAGCATGCAGCAGAAGATGCAGACTAATATGCCGATGACAGAAAGTCCAAACATTGCCCTTAGACAGGAATAAAGTGCACCATGAATTACTTCACAGTCCGGTGTGGAGTTGAATACATAATGTGCACCTGAATAACACAATCCATGAAATAATTTCAACAAGAGCAAAAATTATTGATGAAAACATATATGAAAGTTTAAACCATTCAATCATTGACCATGCTGATGTGACTATTATTTAACCATACCTTCTTCAGTCCTGTCAGCTGCGCTTTCCAATAGCATCGAATAGCAAGTGCAGGTTTGTGTTTTTGTCGTGTAGACACATTCTCTGAGTGACTGAAGCCTGCTCATATGGATCACTGTTGTTGTTACAGTGACAAGAACACAAGTGGCAGCACATATCAAACAGCATACGCCACATAATTTGATCTAAAGCAAAATGAAAATTCAATAATCATAACAAGAAATTAAATTTGGATCTATAAAACTCACCAAAACTGCATATCTGTTCTTTCTCCTAGCTAAGCACATAATTCCTAAACCAGTGAGCAATAACTGAAAAATAATTGAAGGTACAAGAAAATTATACTTTTCAACTTGTTATTAAATATTGCTTATATTATTTTATATATACAAATATAATTCTTTTCACATGTAGGTTTTATTAGATTAGGTCATGAATGGTACACAGAAGGCATTGACCCTGAATATATTGATTTTGAATTTTCCTCATAAACCCTTTGCACTTCAATAGAGGTGAAATGCATGATTAACTGACGATTCATACAATTCCCAACCAAATCTATCTTAACCCTTTTCTTTAAAAAATAGTTAATTATATGCCATAAATAAACTTTTCTTTTGTTAAGAAAAAACTTACCATGGCTGCTGGTATGTAAGTTGGGATGGTTTCAAAGTAATCCAGCGAAGATGTGTAGGACCTCAATATGAGGTATACGCCAAGGAATAGGCCACCAAGGAGTGAGGCCAGTCCCCCACATACTGTACAGAGAAAAACGTATTTTCTAAGCCCTAAAAACAAAAAGAAAAAATTACTACTCTGAATATTTTTTTACCTATTTTTAATATACAGTTATTATTATTATTATTATTAGTTTTTAAGGGCGTTTTAACGGCTAAGGTCATTTCACGCCCTAACATCCAAAAATTCTATTTTAGGTTTGCTATATCTCTTCTGAGTGCTATAAAACTCTGACTCCAAACATTCACTCGTAACCTAATTTATCCTATTGCCATCCAAGCTTTGATTTTCTTTTCTTAATTCTTAATTCGGAAGGCCAAGTTACAATAAAATTAATAAAATTATAAAATTTATTTCTGTTACTTTTTTTTTAAATTAAAATTGTGAGTTTTTTTTCATAAATTAAAATTTCCCCATAGGCTTGTTATTATATATATGTTTTCATATTTCATTATTAAAGGGTAAAAGTCTTGACCTATTTTTCAAATGAGGTTCAGTTTTATTGCCAATTAGTCACTGAGTCAAATATGACTCGTTCCAAGTTGAATTTGAGTCAATGAGTCATTGAGAAATTACTTCATTTAATAGTCCTTCTACCGACATTATTTTTGTCATAAATGGTGGATTGATGAATTGCCAAAGGACTGTTATTTATCAGTATTTTATCATTACTGATTAAAAAAAAAACACTTTTTATCATCTATTTTCCATGGATTGATTATTTTTGCCATTTTAATGGGTTAATCAACGAAAGAGTACTGTTATCAATCAGTATTTTATTATTGCTGGTGAATCGACTATTTTCTATATATCTTCTGATTAAACTGATTAAATTTTTGTACTGTCGTAATGGGTTGATCAATAAAAAAATACTGTTGTGATATCATGCTGATGATCCATTCTACTTTATAATTCTTCTTCCACTTCCATAATTACTCTTTTTAGTATTTACAGGCTGATCAATGGAAAGAGTACTGTTTTCTATCATGTTATCATTGCTGATGAAAGCGCTTTGTTTTACTCATCCCTAACTTATTGTTTTACTCATCACTAACTTACTGTTTTACTCATTTAATGTGTCAATAAACAAAAAAATTGATATTTGTCAGTATTGTATCATTACTGATAAATTCACATGGTTTTGTAGTTCTTTCACCACTTTGTTAATTTTGCTATTATTAATGGGTCGATAATGATCAATTTTTGTAAAATTTTAGGTTGGTCAGGTTTTAGTGCATAAGTGCGTTTACAAACTATAGCAAGATCTGTCAGCAGAAATTTTTGGAAAGTAAAAAGTCTTAAAACTTTATAAAGAAAAATTTATTGATTAAAAAAGGATCTAATAAAAATTTAATTGGTAATTAATCCCTTTAAAAGAGCTATCTGTTGCAAGGAAGGAAATAAAAAAGTGTTCCTTTATTTTCATACATAAAATACTGTTTCAGAATATTTTTAAGTTTCACTTTTACAAATCTGTGTTTTTTAGTTATCTATTGTTTCATAATTTGATGAAGTCGTGAGGAGAATGAGGTAGTTTATTATAAAAACACGTTTTCAATTTTTTGCCGATCTTTCGACCTTTAATCTGGCCATCTTCAGTACATAAAGTGTGGTGCTATTCCCTATACTTAACACTCTGAAGATGGCCCGAATAAAGGTCGAAACGTCGGCACGTTGATAATTTTTAACCTTAATATTAATACCTAGATTGACTTATTCACATTATTTATAAACTGATTTGACATAATAACATGTAATTATTTACATTTTAAATTGTAAGTAATCACTGGTTTAATATTTCTATCGATCTATAGTCGGCGCCTAAGTTTATTTATTTGGTAATTTGTTTCTGTCGGGATATTTCAGCATGCAATTTGTCCATGAAAATTTGCTAAACATTGTGGTTATTGACTCACATCTAGGCATACGAAATATCATATTCAGGGAGCAAGTTATTCATATATTCCGGCTTTAAGAGAATTAGCATTTCGGTCGTACCCCAGCTTAGTTGCCAAGACCAGCCGGCTCTGTAAAATACGAGCGAGTAATGTGGACTTGAGATATAAAAAGCAAAACTGTCCTAGACTTAAAAAAAAAAATCCACCGTACTATGAATGTTTTACAGTTTTATTAGCACAAACGAGAGGAAATTGTTTTTGAAATTTCCACTGATAGATCTTTCTAGAGGCTACAAACCTTATTAATCAATACTATTGTAAATTATGGTATTGTATGAATATTGTTAGTACGATGAGATCTTTTTATATGTAATTGTTTGTAATACTTTTGTATACTTTTGTAAGGATGATGTCCGTATATAACTAAATAAATTAAGCACCAAAGCCCGACCAACCTAAAATTTTACAAAAATCGAATACATCTGGTACTACACATTGCTACAGCGCAAAACGTGAGATAATAGATCAGCGATGATAAAACACTGATCCATCTTCAATACCTTTTTCGCTGATATACCCATTAAAAATATAAAAATGGAAGTATTTATTGAAGGACAATAAAATGATAACATATTGACAAATATTAATTATTGTTTGTCGTTAATCAACCAAAAATGGCAAGACATTGGTAGAAAAATACAAAACCAAGTTGCTCCATCAGGAATGATAAAATACTGATAAATAGCAGTACGTTTTTTGTTGAACGACACATTACAACAATTGAAGAAATAACGGAATTACAATTGTAAAACGAAATGACTTTATCGTTGATGATAAAATGTTGACATATCAATACCTTTTTCAAGTATCGCCTTATTAACAATGGAAAAAATAATAAATCAGTGGAAGTACGAAGCGGCTTTATCAGAAATGTTAAAATATCAACAATTAAAACCGATCTGTGGAAGAATAACTATAGAACGCTGTGGATTTGTTAGCAATGATAAAATACTGATAAATATCAATACTTTTTCAAGGATCGACCAATTAATTAACAACGGCAAAAATAAAAAAAAAAGTGGAAGATGCATCATAAAACAAAATATTACACCAATAACGAAACATTACGTTCAGTAATGAATATATAACTAAAGATAAGAGAATCACAGAATAATGACAAATTTGAATATGTTTAAGCCATCTAAATGAGATAAGTCTAATATATTATATTTTCCTTATAACAATAATTCAAAAAATAAAATCATGTTTAGCCATAATTTATATTTATAAAATAAAATACAAATATGTTTTCCCTTGGTCGCTGGTAACTGACATCATGATCAACACTTCACTATGAGGACGTAGGTTAAGTTAGGTTAGGAGCTTTGAAAATTCGTCTGACGACTATTGGGATTGATACGCTAGTAATGGATAACTTGGCGGAACTCCACAGTTCTAAAGTGGATAGAGTTCTTTGAGTGTTGCCTAAAAGCCTTTGTAGTTCTTTTAAGTTGTTGTCAAATTCTTGTTTAAGTTTTGTGAGGGGTGTTAAATTTGACCACCGGGAAATATTTCAAACTTTAAAAATATTAGCATGCATACAGAAGAAAATGATTGCATTCACAAGAGAATAAATGAATAAATTGTCCAAATATCAATATTGATATTTCTCAAACTGGTTGGCCCGAAACGACGATTGTTACCGCCTATGATTGATTTCGTTGTCACCCGTCGGCGATAGCGATATCTCATACAGCGCAACGTGTCGTGCGATGATGGAGTTTTCAGGACATTTCATGAGCTCGAAACGGAAAAACGATAAGGCGAAATCACGATGTATGTGCTGCCGGCTGTACAAAAGTTAAGCAATGGGACTTCCAGGGGCCATAAACCACACCTACACATAGACGCGCTCATTCTTTAAAAATTAAAAAAAAAAAAAAAGACACCGAAATTCTCCATATAAATTCCATCTTCTAGCATCATTTAAAAATTTTTACCCACAAAGCTAATGCTTGTAAAAGAACACACATAGAAAAAAAGTGATTCTATTCTTCATAGTGCTCCAACAAGTAATCAAGTCCGCTTCCCTAATTTAATACAATTTAAGCCTCTTTAAATTAATTCTGTAAATATGTTAATCATTGTAAAACAATGAATTTGCAAGGTTACAATAATAAGAATTCATAAACTATGAATAGTAGAAAATTTCACACGTCCCTCTTTCTTTTCTTTCTCACCCTCGTCTCTCTCTTTCTCTCTCTCTCTCACTTTCTTTTCTCTCAGGGATGGTTAGTCACACTCTCACTAACTCTTTCCTTCTCTCTCTCTCTCTCTCTCTCTCTCTCTCTCTCTCTCTCT
>CM077108.1:25784912-25798513 GCA_039619505.1 Cimex hemipterus
CATCATTCTCGTACCTTAACTATGATTTAATGGAAATTCAAAGCAATTTATTTTTAAAAGTACAACCATCTGTACAGCCATTTAAAAAGTCGTTTAAAACAAGAATAAATTGTTCACACTAGCACAAATAAGTATTGATCAAACATACAGTAGCTTAAAACCACATAGAAACAGTGTGTAAACTCCCAGTTTTTTAACACTGGTGTACTGTGTTAAAATTAAGTTTATTAAAGTTAAATAGTAAATGGTTAAATTTACTAACTCATAATACAATAATTATGTTAAGACAAGCACAAATAGTATCAGTGTAATATTAGTAGTAAATTATAGTTGTAATAGTAAATAACATTCGAAGCTTTCCACTTTTTTTCAAAAAGTTTTAACTAAATAAAAAATTTATTAATATTCAATTTATTTCACTTTGCTTTACATTTGCTGAGTATTATTTTCAAAATAATGACTCAATAACGATTAACAATTCTAGAATAATTTGAATATAAATGTTAGTTGTATTATTTAAATATCTTTACAGCTATTTAAAAAGTACTTTAAAACTACAAAACTTCAAGCAAACACAAACTATTATTCCATTTTTACAAAACGAAAGAATATCAGCTTTTTTCCAGTTGTATTTTTGTTTTGACAGAAAATTTCTAAGAATAATATTCATTCAATTTAAAACACATATAAAGGTAAATGTTTTATTTGCAATATGTAAACATTTGTATGCGTGTGTTTTATATAATTTTCATATAAAAAATAGAAATAAGGCAAATGTTAAGAAAGTAAAACACAGTTCCTTCTACTAGCTTTCGAGAAATACGTCCCCCTTCATCAGCAGTTTTCTATTGTTCTATTTTAAATTAATTTATTTTTATAAAAGAATTAAATTTGAATTTCATCTATGATAAAAAACTTAAAAAATGTTATATTAGTGAAAATTCTTCTTACAAAAATTAAATTGTTCTAATTAAATTTTTTCTGAATGAAGTTCCTACGAGAAAACGTGAAGCTTGTTTTATTTCTGAAACGCTAAGGTTTATCTAATTCGCCCGGATTTTCATTGTGACTACCCGGAGAATGTAATTTAAAATTTGTAGTCAAAATGTACTTACTTGGTCTAACAGGTGCCAGGCTTTGGTGGGTAGGCAGTCTGTACCCGACAAATTGCATTACAGGATACCCTTCCATTGTATGAAAAAGGGCTTAATTAATTAGACGATGACCGAGAATTTATCAAATTTGTGTATACGGGAGAGAAAAAGAAGGAGCTGACCTCCCTTTTGTTCACTTTGGTTCGTTCAAGGTGGTTTCGGGACGGACGAATTTAAGGATGGATTCGAGGTGCACGAAAAATATCTCGGCGTAAAATTCGTGTGAGGTAGATGGAGGCGGGTTCGGAGTTTGAGGGAGCACTCGAAATAGGCAAAAATCCCTCCGGGGCTGGTCACATGGCGGAAATCCTGGTCCGCCTTGGACGAGCCATGGGGAGACTCTAAACTCGACGCGGGTGTGTTGTGGGTTTGCCTCCTCCGGGCGCTTCCTTCCCACGGGATCGATTTCTGCTTCTGGCCCCGGCCGCCCGGGTGCGGCTCCACGATGGATTCCTCGAGGCATTCCGACGGAATTGCGCGCATTCCCACTGCCGCGGGAAAATGTCATCAAGGCTCTGTCCTTCCGGAAAGGGTAAATTTTCATCACCGGCACCTCAGCAGATAAGCTGGAACGGATTGAATCTAATTAGCCTTATCCTTCCTCGCCTACGTGCTTTAATCGACTTTTATCATGATGACATTTCCTACAAAACTATCTTGAAATTCATATGATTAATATATTGGTCGTTTTTGATCATTTAAGTCTATCTTGTCTCGTGGATTCGATCCATCAGATGCATTTAGGTTTCTGACCGACTTCAGTGGTGAGTTGGGCCTCCTGTTTAGTTCCTTTTATAAATCCATGAAAGGAGAGAAGAACTTGTCGGGCAACAATTCCGGATGTCTGTTAATGTAACTTTGACCTCTAACTGAATTAATAGATATTTTCTTAAATTAAACTTAGCTTAATTAAATTTTTAAGTCCTACCAACCACTCATTATGACCTTAAAATTAAATCCTAATGCTGGTTAAAAATGAGGTGTTGCTATGAAAAGTCAGGTATCAGGCCGATTCAGGCCGGCGTCTGACGGGGAGCATTCTATGTCCCATCCTATATATTATTCGAGGTCCTGTCCTACCAATAATACTGAATTACCTGTACATTCCGATACAAACATTTCCGTCTTATGTCCTTTTATCAACTTTTATACTACTTCTAACAAGGTGATACGAAACTATGTTATTTGACCTTTGGAACAATAGGCGCATTTAGGTTTCTCCCCGTCTTCAGCGGTGAGTTTGTTTGCTTCTAGTTTAGTCCCTTTATGAAACGTAAAAGGAGACTGTCAAACAAACATCTGTACGAGTATTTGGCGGATTAAGTCCCCTAGTCGTTGTTTATTTTCTTTTTTAAGTTGCATTTAATTTTATATAATTTAATATAATTTTGCTATGCTCTGCGCTGGGCCCAATTCTATTGCAAAAATTAGTTTGCTGTTTTGTTTTGAGATATAAGGAATTTTTGCCAGAAACCGAGAAAATATCTCTATTCAAAATATCCCTCGCATTTTATATTCTTATTCTAACTGTGATATCTTTCCTGATACACACAGACATCCCATCGAGATGGATATGAGACTTCACACAACTTCCACTCTAAGCTCTCATTCCACATCCACTAGCTCAAGCCCTCTCTTTAAAAACATGATGTAGAAACAAAAACGCCAACCATCTTTCAGAAAACCCATTTGCAGAGCATCTCTATGTATCCAAAGAGCAAAATTGTTGCCACGGAATTGGTTTACATTTTACCTTAAATATTAATAAATGTACGCAAATTTATACAATAACTCGATCTAAAGTTTTAAACATCACATCAAACGGAAAGGTTTCATTTTAATTGGTATTCCTTCGTGGTTATCTTTTTATTTTTATAATAAGGCTACGCTTCTGAATACTTTATAACTTGAGAACACTTTAAGTTGAGAAAAGTACAAAGTGGTTCAAAAGTCACAACTTTTCACGAAGCTAATTGTAACAATTTTTCTCCGTTTTTTTTTATAAGTCATTGCAGAGCATTTCGTGTTTTTATTCTGGGTATAAATTGGGGGAAAGTCCCCGTCTACGAAGTGCACGGGGGGCTTTGACTCCGAGGCACAATAGATGTTTAAAAATAAATAAAAACTCGGTCGTTTATAAGGGTGTCACCCTAAACTTTTTGACGATATCGTTATACAAATTAGACCCAGGGCCAAACCTACACTTTTATACTCGAGAGGGATGAAAAAATCCAACCTGGAGAACGACGGATTTTCGCCGGTTGGTCCTAATGCATATTTTTGAACTAGTTTACTATTTATTATTTAGACAATAGAAAAGTTTTCGTCTAAAAACACAAATAGAACCATATAGACATAGCGTAAATTTATATGCCCGAGTTATGAAAATGGTTTTACTAAATATATAACTCGATACAAAAAGGCTGAAATTTCTGCGCATTTGATGTATGGCGGTTTTCGTTAACTTATATTTGTTTTGATTTTTTCTATAAATATGGTATATTAGGCCTACATTAAACTAATTCTAACGAATTTATTATATTATTTACATAATAGCTATTGTTTACCAACAAAGTGAGAAAACAGTGTCATATGTAGGAGAATCTTATGACTGATTACATCAATTTTGTAAAAAATTATTTTTAATTTAAATTTAAAAATTAATTATTTTAACCTACGGTATAAATGTTTATTCTTATTTCTCTAATGCTTCTTGCAGTTTTATTTTTATTTATTTATTTTTCGAGAAAAACGTCCGTCAAGTACAATAAAGATCAAGTCCTGGTGAGACGACTATCAATTCTGATAAATCGTAGTCAATAAAGAAATGTAAAATAGAATTAACAAACGGAAAAAAAATTTCATTAGAACAAGGTCTAGTTTTTCGTTGGTGACGCGGCAAAAATTGTTGAATTCATGCTTTAACGTTTCACGTCACCAGAAATTTTGCTTTTGATTCTTTTTATTTATTGAATAAATACAATAAGGCGCTTTGGTGATGGTAAGGAGGAAGAAGGATAATATTAAGCGTATACCCGAAGCACACTACAGCCTTCTGGCTTATAGTACTTTGCCTAATTTCTTAATAAGAAATATAATATAATATAGTTTCTTTTTTGCATAACAAAATGGGAAGGGCATCCCTATCTATACACTGTATGGTACTTTTGAGTAGGGTTTTTTGGGTGTTCGTTAATTCTAATTTTTGTTAGAATATGTTTTCCCAGGTTTTGGATGCATTTTCCAACTACGATGCGATATGGATGTGGCTATTCTTTAATAAAGTAAAGAATTCTTCTCAGAGGTACGGTGTTAAGGTTTAGATTGGTTTGGATTCTTGGCATCAAATCATTTTCCTAGATATTGTAGAGCAATTGCATAAGATGTACTCAGTTGACTCTGCCTCTTCTGGACACAGTCTCATTTTTTAAAATGGTTTCTTACTTGAGCATGTCCCACAAATCATAGTTGGCATTTTGCGCGCCAATGCTTATAGGGCCACTTGATTGTTTCATTTTTTAATAGTAAGAGAAAATCGTCTTAATATTGTCAACAATGAAAGGTTTAATCGCTTTAACTTATCACAAGGCTAACATTTCATTATTGCACTCTCAATTTTTAAAGGAAAAATTTAAAGGACTGAATTACTCTTTGAATCCTGATGGTTTTCCTTAAAAATGTTATGTTTTGTTTTTATTTATTTTATTTTACGGTACCATAGCGTATTTAATCATCAGAGTTGTCCGAAATATAAAAGGCCTAATTGTATTTTAAAATATTTATACGATACATTACACATAAATAAACAAGTTGAACATAAACCAGCGACCGACAATCGTTACATCCGTTCTATTTTTTTTCTCGCTGACTGTTTTGGATTCATTCAGATTTATTTCCTGTCGTCAATCTTTGTAATTCAGTAAAGAAACAGTATTATCAGCAGTATACAGGACTTCATGGTGCGTCAAAAGCGTGCCAGTCCTTTTTTACCATTTATCTCCAGCAAGATAAGCAGCCATAAATCTTTTATGTTATATTTAGTTGTAAATACATGTTATACGGCTAAATCGCCCCCATGGCTAACAAGTTTATATCAAACAAAGTCGATATTTATCTAATTAAAATCGGTTTATCTTCTTCTTTTTCGAATTATCTTTTTAATCGATCCTCCTAAATTCTAAAATTTTTTAAAAAGGCACCTTCAGCTTTTAAGAGAGAACAAACTGTTCGCAAATTTTCAACTTCCCATTCTGCATGAAGCACAGTTTACTCCGATGATTTTCACATAAGGCAAAAGACCGGGATGAACCATAACATAAACATAAAACAATGCTATGAAGAGCAGAATAATTTATCGTTATCCTTTCAGCATGGATGCGCGTCAAGTATCACATCCTGTAAACAGCATAAGTCGCTATAAATAAAACGGTTCTCGGAATTTCGTCCCATCTTTGAAAATCCGACTGAACGAACAGATGGGCATCCCCGATAATTACGTTAAACAACGTCTTGACGTGGAAGAGCCCGGCCCATTTAAAAGGGTGGCAATTATGCTCTTATGTAGTCGTATTACATAAGGAAATAGATTTGAACATGCCGCAGGCGGTCCCAGATGGTTTCCCTAGATACTCCTCCGACAGGCCATTATCAGGAAGTGTTTAATTAACAAAACTGATAAATGTTAGTAAATATTAAACAGTTATAAAATCAATTAAATAAATCTTATACACCACATTTGTGATTATCCATTAATAAAATGCGTAATGATATAATGTGGTGGTTCAATAAAATATCATGATACATATTAGGATTTTTAAATTCCACGTTGTCCTGGATATGTCATATACGAGTACGTATAAATTAAAGCTATCAAATGTTTGTATAAATGAGAAAGAGATAGATAGATAGATAGATAGATAGATAGATAGATAGATAGATAGAGAGAGAGAGAGAGAGAGAGAGAGAGAAATAATAACTAGAAAGTGAGTGTATTTGTGAATGACCGCCGAGCGTATGATCCCACTCGATGAGTGACTAAGATAAGACTGAGCGAGTTATCTGATGTGTAATTTAGTCGTTTCATTGATCAAAGCCTCATATTTTGTTTGTAACGTAACGAAGTTATAAAAAGTGTTGAATCTGGACTGACGTTTAACCTCAACGACGAGTCTGTTGTTTTAAGTGAAAGAGTGAGGGATTGAATGTTTGTGCATGATCAATTGAGTGAATTGGTAAATACGTGCGCAAGCTATTCAATGAGTGACAAAGTAAGGGGCTGAATATGTTGCTCAGTGAGTACTAAGTGATGGACTTGACGTGTTTCCATCAAATGATTAAGTGAGAGATTAAGAAAGTCATTCTGTGAGTGACAAAATGAGCGACTGATCGGGTAGTTCAGTGAGTTGTTACTAAAGCGTCGAAGCTAGGCACGAATCGAATTATTAAATAAGAGACTGAGCGCGTTATTCAATGAGTGACGAAGTGAGAGAGTGCATAAGATAATGAGGGGCTGTCTGAGTGAGCGATTGAATGAGCGATATTAAGTGAGTGAGTGATTGAATGAGCGAATGAATGTGGGGGACTAAGTGAGAGACTGAGATAAATAGTGACTAAGCGAGTAATTTGGTTAGTTAATGGCCGAAGGACTGAGCAATTGATAAAATGAGTGCGGGACGGTTAAATGCGAGTGAATGGCTTATCGATTGATTAAATGACTGAGCTAGTAAGTTATTGAGTGAGGGAGTAAGCGAGCGAGTGAGGGGCTAAGTGAATGACTGCCTAAATGACAGAGTGAAGAATGTGGGTAACTCATAACGCAAGTAAAATATCATAAATAAATTTAGTTAGTACAGATACGAACAGCCATGCTAAAATATACTTAAAGACAAACCTTAAACAGCCAAAATTAAGAAAGCAACCAGTCAAATAAACAAACCTTGCAAACACGTACAGTAGTTGTGTACCAAATGAGAGTCAAGCAACATACAAATGTACATTGAAAAATGATAACCAACATAGAAACTAGCATACAAAAGAAAAGAAGAAAACAAATTAAAAATAGATCTCATTTAGAATCTAAAAGAAATGAGCTAGCTTACTAATGCAAACGTAAACATTAGAAATACCACCTTCAATTTATTTATTTTAATTTTTTAATAGACTCGAACGACATCTAATTCAAATGTAATATATTTCTCTTTTAATTGTCCTAGCATTTTTTGGGGAATTTGAAAATTATACAATCTGTTGTTGTATCGAGAAGATCAACTCGATTTGAGAAATTTATGTACTCCTAAGCTCCTTCACAAGACATTTTTATCAGCCACTAAAACCGAAACAACTCATAAATTTTCCAGCGATTACAATCTTCCAGCCGTGGTTTCATTTTTAATATCGGCTCCTTCCTTGCTTGTAATTTTTGAAATTTGGGATTCATTGAATAGGAATTCAATTCTGAGCAATTCAATGACGAAAGAAACTCTATAGCGAAAACGTGATCATTCCCATCTATATGCCCTATCTGACATTGTTAGGTGTGCTCATTGCTGAAAAAACGGGCTTTCGTGTAGAATCAATCCAACATTACTAAAGATAAATCACTTACAACGTTTCCAAACAAAGGTTAAATCCATCATTAAACATTAACTATTTTATAGTTACCATACATCATTTCAGAGTATTACATTCTTACATTTTAAATTACTTATATAATAACCAAACTGTCAATGAAAGTTGGAACAAAAAACATCTATTTTCGTTTAAATCCTATCTTAAAAAAAGAATTCTTGAGAAAAAACTGTTAACACTAATAAATTATTATTCCCAGCAGACCGATTAAATAATTCTAAAAAAGGAAAAATGGTCTTACTTAGGAAAATGATACAAAATTTATGTTTTTAGGCTTCACTTACGATGCGCCATGAATTACCGTATTGTGCATTGACATCTAGCTTCCACATAAATTCTCCAGATTAATAAACGTTTAAGTTTTTTTCATTGATAGAAACAATAAAGACTTACACAATAATGAATGCGAATATTGTCAATCACAAACAACTATTTGTTGATATGTATAACATTTTTGTAATGTTATTTCAACGTGTTTGTATGATTTTTGTAAATCTTTAACTTTAATTTATGGGAAAGAAGGTCAATTGTGATAGATTTTTATTGCATAATGCTTGATGAAACGTGTGTATTAAATAAAATTGCCTTGCCTTAGTCAATGAAAAGAAATTTAGTCTTTTTCATCAATCACAAGTCCTCAAATTTCGTTGGCCGAAAAAATTGCCTTTGATATTAAACCTGAACATAATAGTGATTATTATTCAAAAATAATAACTAAAGTGTTCAACTGCACCCAATAAACGTTAATATTTATTAATAATGTCAAGTTTTTTGTACGTATTAATTCTATGAGTTTGTTTTAATGGGAATCTTTCATTAAGGATGTCTTTTCAGTCACTGTCAATAGTTAAAAAATCGGCCGAACCCATTCAATAAACAAAGCTACGATGCTAGAACATGGTTTTACTTAAGTAAGAGTAGTAATTTAGCCTTTTGGGTTTCTCTCAAGGCATCATATTTCGTTAGTGATGGAGCCAAAATTATTGAACCTTTGCTTTGACGTTATCTCGCTCACCATTTCGTCGGATAGTTTTCTGCGTTCGCTTTTAATGTAATGATTTTCTAACTAGGATAATAAATAAACATTTGAATGACAATTTTCGATCAAACGGTCTCAAAAAATAGAGAAGAAGAGAATAGACGATTGTATAAATTTAATAACTTCTAGGCATTTGTCGTATTAGGAATTATTTTCTGTGGCCTATTTCTTTGTAAAGCAATGGATTTTCATTTTGGGTGTTTAATCCAAACAAGTTATAACACAAAAACTGCGACAGTTTGGTACGCATGTGCAATTCGTTTCCAATTTTCCCTAACGACGGCTCCAGGCAAAACGTTACTTTTGCAAATGTAATTGATATAATAAAGTGCAACCCGGGTATTTTCCGACTTTCGAAACAGATGGCAAGGAAAGGGCTCACCGGCATAATAGAGGGGCCAGGTGCAGTTAAATATGGATGAGTCGAGAATTTTTCCTCCTGTTTTTGTCTTTCCTATAGATATTCTTTACGACTTACGTATGGCGAGTCAGAATCAAAAATATATTAGAAAAATGTTCTAAATGGGTAAAATCAGCCAAACCCAAATATTAAATATACGTGGTGATTAGTAATCGTTAGTCTATGATTATTCGGAAATCGTGAGATGCAGTCTGGTGTGACAGGTTTCAGAAAAACATTTTCTTTACCATACCAACGTTTTGATCTTTATTGACATCATCTTCAGTGCATTGTTGCGTGTCGTGTTGAGAATGACACAATTACGCAGGAAACAAACACTGTGAGCCCTGAACATAATCTCACGTCCACCAGACCGCATCTCACGATTCCTGAATAATCATATTAAATATATTATTAAATATAGTTCATCAGTAGATAATCTATTGTTTGTTATTGCATATATTTCAATTAATTATACTTTTTATCCAAATTCAAGTTGTGCCACGCGCGGGATTCGAACCCTTCAGCCTCGATAGCTCAAGTGGTTAGACCTCCGGGTATTAGCCAAAGGTCGTGGGTTCGAATACCGCTCGTGGCACTAACTTTTTCATCTCACCCAAGAATTTAGACAAAAAGTATGATTAATTTAAATAATTAAATAGGTCAATTATAGCATATATGGATTGCATGTGTTATTTTTACGAGGATATTTCCATTACTACAGATTGTTTGAAAAGTAACTAAGTAATTCAGACAGCGACAACTTAAAGACAGGTCGACCTAGAGCCTGATGAGAGATTGAAATTAATACAACAAAAATAATATTTTTCTATTTTTAAATAATGGTTTTTGCTCATTGCGACTAAACTTAAATTTTTTCTCATTGTCAACAAACATCTTAGGTTTGTAAGCTAGCAAAGGCCAGAAGATATTCTGACATTGATTAATCTAGTTCAATAATATCCCGTATATCCAAGAGGGAAAATATTCATGCGGAAATCTTGCCAGTGAAGAAAATTAAAAAATATTATTTTTGTTATATTAAATTTATTGTTGGTTAACATAAAAACAAGGACGAACAGAATATATTGAATATTCTAATTTAGTAAAATTTAAAAAGATAAATAAGTCAACAAAATACTTTTTGCTTTTTTTAACATTTTAACAAACAAGTTAGTACTTCAATGAGATGAAAACGAGTTTGACGAATGGTCGAAACCGTGCTGAATGTTCTCACTTCAGGATCGATCTCTTTATTGATAGGGATGTGTTTCTTGTTATGGTGATAAACGGTCATTACTCCTGCCCACAACTTCTCAGGCGGATAACTTTCCATGACCCTACTCACAGTTGTCGTCAACGACACACGTTTTTATACCCAGTTTCGTTGGACTATTTATGGGAAATTTGGTAGATGACTTTCTTTTAAAACGCCTTTACTGAAATCTGTTGCGTGCATAATTTAGATATATTTGGATCCTCATTCAATGTATTCAAAAACGAAATAAATGCTTCTCGCCTTGATTGTAAATAGTTTATTGATTTTCTTAATATTTTAAATTTTTAAATATTGTAATATGACTGTACGGATTGGGGGTCAACCTCCTGTAATCTTCTAAAATAAAAAAGTAAACATGTAACCATATTAAGCCAGCTAATTGTCAGAACTGGATTTGTACTGATTGTTGTGGTTCTAGCGTTATTAAATCCTTCGGTACCAACTTTTGCGGCAATTGGTGTAAATGTTTTAACTGATAATATGGACAACCTCTGCCTGACTGACATTCCTTGTGAAAGCTATACATTGTTGTTGGGTTTTTTTTCTTCAAAACCTAGTGGACCGATTTTCATGATTTTTATGTTTGATTTCATGTTTTAGTTTTACAAAATTTTTCAAGTGCATTTTATAACTGTATTGAACATAAAAATTGAATTATTAATTATATTTAAAAAAAGGAGGTAAATTTCTGATAAAGCATTTTGCTATTTCGTATTTTTTTATAAAAATATTTTATATATTTTAATGGTATGTACGTCGTTAAAAAGCTCCGTTACTTTTCTTTCAAATGGTATGTTTTGTATTAAAAATCCTTTTAATTGTTTTTCAATTGTAACCGTTTCAATCAGATATTTCCTCATAGCTCCCTCTTTTATCCCTCTTTTAAATCAGAAAAATTTTAGGGGTTTTAGGGGATTGATTTTAAATTAAAACAAATATTTAAATTTAGGAGTCTATACAAGAGCTAAAAAAAATGCCATATTATGTTCGCGAAAAAATTATGGTCTAATAGTTAACTTGCAATATATTTGATTTTTAATTTTTTTAAATTTATTTTTTTGGTTATTGTTAAACTTTGTTAGCCTTTAATTGCCTTTAATCTACACAAAAATTGCAGTAAAATGATATATTCAAATAGTCCATTGGAGCAAAACAGCGAAATAAACACATTAAAAAATGTAAAATTTCAACTTTGAAAAATATCTATTTATATTTAATGGTCTAATTGACCATATTAATATTCAATTAATAATTCTTTTTATGTAAGATCTTGGTTGTAATGAAACAGTTAAGTGTCACGAGCTGGATTCGAACCACGACCATATCGGCTAGATTCGCCGCTGCTGTAACCAGTTGGGCTAGTGTGACTTCGATAATGATAACGAGCCGAAGGCCTTGGGTTCGAACCCAGCTCTTGCACTAACTTTTTCATCTTAATCAACACCCCACATAAAAATAATAATTCATTTCGAATTTTTTTTGGCGAAACCAAGGCATACGTGTACGGTATTTTGGAATGTAGAATAACCAAAAAAAGGTTTTGCCCTCTCACTGGGTCAAACAAGGGTTTACATCTCGGAGATGACCTCTAGCCCTCTATCTCTGACCCAGGAATGTTTTCGATTTTTCGTTTCGTTCGCTTTCTAACGATCATGAACAGTTATTTCGAAAAGGAATTTGTAAATTAATGAAACGGATCCTCCGACGAGGGAGAAAAACTTCGAAGGGGCACAGTAAAGTGGCTCTTAAAACATCAGTAATATTTTAATCACTATTTAAATCTGCGTGAGTAAAACCATTGTAACAGTTGCAAATTACTTGTATATCAAAGATGTTAGATTGCAGAAGTGGTTGCGAATCCTTTCCGTTATCCGTGCAAGTTTGGAAACAAAACTTCGCAAACTGCCTCGAAGATTACAGGATTTGTTAAAGGGTAACAACATAAATTTAAATATACATATTGCAAACTGAACAATAACTGCAAATATAATTCATTTGGCCCTGTTTAAAACGTTTATCGAGTAATAATAATCTTACTTTTCTTGGAGAGGTGGGCTTCGATGGAGGCCTGATGGGGCCGGTCGGGGTGCCTGGGGCAGAGCTGGGGGCGCGGGGGCAACTCCGGGGGCGGCACGTCCTCGTCCTCCAGTTTGCGCCGCCCCCCGAGGATTTGTGGGCCCGCACTGCCGCATCGCTGCTCCTCGCATTCTATCATCGTCCCGATGCCGCGTTCACGTCACATTTCATCACACCACTCACTGAACTAACACTGCACGTTTTGCGCCTGTCAGCTCACTCTGAAACAAAAAAAATTATATTAAATGCGATGTTTAAATTCGTAGTAGTATATAGTAAAGTACAATTTGATTTGAAATTTTTTATGTATTTAACAACAAAAGGTGGTCCCTGTTACGTAGGCTGTTAAGTACTCTTGCAATACTAACGTTAACTAACAATAATACAATAATAACCAATAGATTGTGGATATCTTGTTCAGATTGTCAAAATTACACGCTAAACTGTGCTATAATTGACGACGGCAAAAAGGAGGTTCTAAACCATGTTCTTTGGTTTAGAATACAATAGCTCTTAAAGGGCGCAGTACAATACACACCCCACCCCGTTAGTGCATCTAAAAGTGAAAAAGTACAGAAAACTAATATGTAGCAGATTGATATAAATAACATAACAGAAAAAGAATTGCCATTGAAAAGGATGAGACCTTTGGTTTGTAGTTTGGTCGTTTCCAATAATGTATGGTTGGTATGACTATCCTCACTGTTTTAGACGGTCAGGCAATTAGTCATAGTCAAGGATATAATCAAGTATATTACAAAAACAATGTACAAACGATGAATTGAAGATGGCCAAATGCGGAAACGCGTGTTCTGATAGGGCGAATCACCGTGAATGATGTCAGGTTAAGAAAGAGATGAGAGGGAGCACGAGAGAAAAAAAGAGTGCAGCAGATTGAGAAATTTGGGAGACACAAAGAAAAAGAGAGACAAAGGTAGACAGATAGTTAGCGAGGTTAAGAGATAGACAAATATAGAGGGTGTGTGTGTGTGTGTGTGTGTGTGTGTGTGTGTGTGTGTGTGTGTG
>CM077108.1:25798523-25816916 GCA_039619505.1 Cimex hemipterus
TGTGTGTGTGTGTGTGTGTGTGTGTGTGTGTGTGTGTGTGTGTGTGTAAGAGAGAAAGAAGAGGTTGAGCGAGAAAGGAAAGCAGAGGGGGAATATGAGAGGAAAAGAGTGTATATATATATATATATAGAGAGAGAGAGAGAGAGAGAGATGTTTGCGCTATCGGCATCTATCTAGTATAAATATTAAATGAATGTTGCAGATTATTATTTGTTAATATTTTTGTAAAATATAAGTGGAATGTAGTTAAATGAAAGATATAAAATTGCAAATTTACACTCATATTTTAAATAAAGGCATAAATACGTGGCTTAATTAAAGAGCAATATTTTTGAAGTGGCCGTTTAATCGACTCTTTGAATTGAAAGCAGGAAACAAACCCCTCTATTTATAATCCAACAGGTAACGGTTTCCCCGTACAGTTATAATTATTTCAACGAGAAATAAAAAACCGATAACAATCTAGTATTTGAATATATTTAGTTGATGCCTTTCACGCCCGGGGTTTGGCATTCTGTAAACTTTGGGTCCGTCGGGTCGTGCGATTTTTGTCAATTGTGTGTAGATGATAAGGCCCGAGGTCGGGCGGGTGTGCTGTTAACGGAACACCGATAACTCTTGAGACAACTTAAGACAAGTAATAATGGTCGCCCGCATATTAATTTTCAACCTTACGGACAAAACCCATCAGCCATTATTGGAGATTACAAAGTTGGTTATTTAACGTTAGGTAAAACAGATCGAACCTACAAACCTCAACTTCAACAAGCCCAGTTTTTGTGAAAAATATCTAACGACTGAAAATAACGTCAGTTGGTGAAGAATTTCAAAAATGTAATTTCATTTTTTTTAAACTATAACTGTTCTTTACTCGTTCAGAATAATTTCATACTCCCGGGTCTGTCATTATATTGTACTGAAATGCCCACTAACGAACAAACTAGTAAAGAAAGACTAACAACTGGTAGTTTAACTGATTGGTCAGGGAATTAGTGGAATTTTTTTTTTAATCATTACTGATCAACTTTGAGGATCCACTCATTACTGCGCTATCGTCTATGACAGACACCATTCCTCAGTGTGCCCAGCTTTAGGGGATGTTAAAAAAGGCTAAAAAAAATTAACCATTTTAACAATTTAAATATAATGTTCCAAACTGGATTCAGAATTTTGACTGATTCCAGTAACTTTGAATTCCGCTACTCGCCATCTTCAATATAGGTTATGTGTTATTTCGTTGATTGAACGACAATTTTATTCTATTTCATGCAATAAGTATGTACATGTTGGTTTAATAATTTGCTAAGGACTGAATTATATGTCTAAAGGTTGTCAACTATGTCCATTTCCCACCCTTTTTGTCATGGAACAAGCTTCAAACTTGTAGTCTTTCGTTCCAATCATTTTGGTCTGCCCAACCTTGCTGTTTTTGCCATTAAACACATTTCTGAATGTTTGGGATCCAAAATCCACCAAACTACGGAGGAAAATTTTAAATGAATAACCCACCACAGAAGATGGCAGAATGCCGAAACGTTGGCCGACCAAAACAAGTATGAAATATAGATCGAAATGGACAGATACAGCTTAACTTCTAAAGAACGTTTTCTCATTTTCTTCTTATAAGTATAGCTAAATATTGCGTTAGTAATGAACCTGTAGTTGAGTCAAGTTTGGACTTTTCCGGTTATTCGCTATTTTGGTCGGTCACATTGTCAGCACCCTCCAGCAGCAAGAAATGTAGGAAGATGGATAGCATGAACGGTAGAAATATCATATTAACCCAAATAGGCAAAATAACTGAAGTTGACGAAATGCCCAACTGTATGTGAAAGGGCCAGGATATGTCTATGGCTATCAGTAAATTGCCTTACCTATCTATGATTTATCCAAAATTGATCATAATACAACTGAAAATGCCAAACCATGACATGATCAGGATCAAACATGAATCTATCCATCATGGACCATAATATCGCTAAACAAACCTACCATTTAAGATGGTGTACAGCCAAAGATGAAAAAAAGAAAATACAGCTCTAGGCAGATCAAAATGCCAAAAACGGCTAAACTACGGATGGACATTTTCTTCATTTTCCACTTAATACAATAGCTAAAGATTGCTATGAAATCAATAAATCGAAAATGTTCCATTTTCAAATGGTTTTCTCTGTCAGGCGATCACATTTTGCTATCGTTGGTGATTATGCCTGTTTGTTATTTTGCATAAATTATAAAAGATCAGATTACAGGATTATCAGCCCTCAGATCCTAACAAAAAATCACTCAAGTCTTAGTTTTATCTACCATTGCACCAGGAATGTCAATGAAGCAGAATGACAGTTATTTTAACTATTAAAGTTAGGAAATATTTTCGATATTCCATCGATTCCCTCTTTCTAAAACTCTGAAGGATAAAAGTTCCACGATTTTCAAAAAAAAAAAAAACTGCACTATCAGTCGTGCTATTATTTGGCAACATAATTTGATTGTTGGTTGCATGACGGAGAACGGAGTCCTTGGACCTTTGAGATGGACCGATCACGACGTTTCTCCTTACACGCACCCTTCAAGCCTGTAATTAGAAGTTCAGTGGTGAATTTTTTTATAAATCATCTTTTAAATAAATCCCTGCTTTGGTTTTTTAATAACTAATCATTGAACTTTGCTATGTTGTCTCCGACAATTTTGTTATTCCTCACTGTTTTTAACTCTCACGAACGGACATCCAGCACTGAAGATGACAAAATGACGAGAAAATTTATCAGATTTAACAACTAGGATATGTAGGCCAAACTACCATGATTTTTTTCATTCCTAAAACAAAATTAATTTAACCCGACTCTTTTTTAATTTTTTCTTCTTTTGAATTTTGTATTTGCCGTCTTAATCAAAGTATGTCGGGAAGGGTTGCGCTGTAATGACAGGATGTCTCCAATGGCCCCAGAGAATTGCTTGATATTTATCCAATCCAGTGAGTAATTGTTTGTTTTCCTAAGATCCCGTTTAAACAATTTAACAGCGTCCTGCCTATGACCTACCTAGATGATCTACGAAAGAAAATCAGTTTTGTTACCAACAACACTGCACTTATTTGTATAAATTGCGCTGTACCATGAATCAGGACGACCCGTTCTATAGCTGCAATATTTTGAAAATACTTGACGGTGTAAAGCAGACGTTTTCTTACGACATTTGCTTGGTTAATTGTCAATATGGTTTTACTGTAAACTTTTCACGGAAACGCCGAGACAATACGATTCGAAGACAATCGCACATTGTCCTATTGGCATCGGTCTGAACGAAACTGATTAGTTCTGGTCCGCCTGTCCTCGCTTTACGTCCGTCGCTTGGAAGGACACCGGGAAAACACATACGTACAATTTCACTGATGATCTGACACGCTTTTGTGATAAAGATATTTATATGTATATTAAAAATTGACATTTCATGAAGAATTGATTGCTATTGACCGATGAAACGTACATCGAAATTAATCATTTCGCTCAGTTCAAGTTGGACCAACGAGACAGATTAAATTTCAATATTACGTGGTCTTTTTTACTTGGTCTTCACTTACGTGACTACTCTTGTTGGGCGATGATTGATGATCATACATGTGGACTAGTTTCTTTTATGTCTTTGGGCAAAATTATTTAGGCGTAAATATGGAAAACACGGAGAAAATAATAGATTAATTCCCAAAAATTGTCAATCGATCAAAATAAGTTACCTTTGATCCGCTTATCATTCTATCGACTATATAAATAAACTTATATAATCATGTTTGATAAACTAGATTGTAGACTAAAAGAAAGATCAACCGGAAAATTTGGTAGTGTATCAGAATTGAAGGGTCCAATAGATCCAATACCCTTCAACATCCATAGACATTTGTTTTATCATATCACACTTAGAATCGGACATTCTCGTTTGAAAACCGGCACATTTTGGACCGAATTCTATCTCGCACGCAAAAAAATATCAATGAAACATGACTTGGCGGAGAGAGCGTGGAAGCAAGCTACATTTTTGATATTTATTTTAATATTTTCAACCTTTCTGTGCTAAATACTTTAATGAGTATTGTAATGGGTAAGAAAATATCTGGTCATTCGGCCAGACCTGTATATCACTGGGAAATATTTATTCAAAGAAAAATTAAGATAGACAAATTTTAAGCGATATTAATGAAATAATCGAAGATGAAGTATATTCGTAAAAACGTGTGTCTACTCACTCCCTCCTAAATTTCATCTTCAAACTAAGCACACTTTTTGACCGGCTTTTTAAGACGGTAGAACTTCAGGGATTTATGAAAAACAAGAAGAGGCATTCTTTGGGCGGCCTACTTAAGCGGGATAAATAGCGCTCATGCCATCTCGGATCACTCCAACAAATTTCAACCTGTTTATTTATAACCCTGTCTTCTTTAATTCGGACGAAGTCATGATACTATTTACAGTCTATAAATATTTATTGGTCATCGGAATTTAGATGTGTGGTAAACTGCAATGACTGACCGCCCAAATGTCAAACTGACTATTATTATGCACCCTCCACCACCAAGAACTCCAAGGATAAATGAATAACTGTTTAGATAAATTTTAAACGAATAACCTCATTTATTGATTAATTGAAGATCGTGAGATGCGGTCTAGTGTGACGTCGGTTTTAGAAAAACTTTTTGTTTGTCGTGTCAACGTTTCTGTCTTTATTGAGATCATCTTCAGGGCTGAAAGTGTGTTTTCTGCGTAATTGTGTCATTCTTAAAATATCACACAAGAATGGCACAATTACGTAGAAAACAAACACTTTGAGCCGTGAGGATGATCTCAATAAAGATGAAAACATTGGCACGATAAATAAAATGTTTTAATAAAATCATTAACTAACGCTCACTAAACACCTCACATTCATTTATTGATAAAATCAAGCTAACTTTGTCGTGATTGTGTCTGTATTTTTCTTGTTTCGCTTATATTGCGTTTTGCTTTAGTATAGTTTATGATGTTATCAGTTGTGCTTTATTTAGTTTATGAAGATTTAATGTGCTTTTTGATTGTGCTCATTTAGACAGATAAAATACAAATAGATAGAGCAAAAGATAGAAAAATCATAACAATTCTCTAGTCAAATTTATTTACTACTGAAGATTGAAAAAAGTCCAATTATTTTCTCATAACTGTGTGGATACCAGGATCATTTGTAAATTGGTCTATTTTTCTATTATTATTTTATCCGTAGGAAAATAAGCCTACCACTGAAGAATGCAAAAAGCCGAAACACATCTGACCAAAACCAGCTAGGTAGACAATAAAACAAATAAAAATGCGTTAACATCAAAAGTACATTTTCTTTATTTTACATTTAAAAGAATAGTCAAAAGATTGCATAGCGTTGAATTTAATTCATCTTCGGTAACCTTGGTCAGCTTATACGCCCTGTTTTGTTTGGTCAGAGCACTCCCAAATATCGGACACGTGCCCGCTATTTCTTATGATTAGGCCATGGTTTCGCTAAAAATAAAATTTTGCAAGTTGAAATTTTCTGTTTTTTGATATTTTTATATATTCAAATCAACTATAACAATATATCATTTTAAAGCATTTTTTATGTAGGTTGCAATAAAAATATAGTAATAGCTATCAAACGTTATGAATAACCACAAAAAATATTCTAGAAACCAAACGCATTAAATCAGAGAAGCCATTTTTGTAAATATTAAGCAACTTTTCATTAATTTTTTGTAAAGCTAAAAAAATAAAAGGAATTTTTACTTGGGTTTCTTAGTGTAGCAGGTTTTCCCACCTACATATATTTTGCCTCCATACTTTATTTCCACTTATTGTTGGTCATTACAAATTTGTCTTTTTGTTCCTTTATCTTGATTTATAATTAAACATTTATTATTTACATTTCCTATACCTATTAACCCGTTTTTTTCTGTACTTTTCTCGACAGAAATCTGCCGTTGGACTACTTTTAACGACCAACTTTTTTTAGACGAAAAATAAGAGAAAACTGCATGAATTATTGATACTTTGTCATTTACAATCAATAATGGCAAGGATAGTTAATCGTTTCCACGTCGTAAATCGTTACGTAAATCAATTTTAAAAAAACCTTTATGCAATTTTTTTTTCAAAATAAACGTTAATTTGCATAGGGACAAGAATTAATGGCCAAAAGTTCAGTTTAGATATATAAATCATTTAAGAGATCGATTTATAATTAATATTAATGGTTTTTAATCATCGCGAGAATAGTTAAACTGTTTTTCTAGTTTGAAACACTTGTGGAGAGTGAGAATCGAGTTTTAAAAAATTGCCTAGTACAATTTATGCTTTATATAATGGCCATTATTACTTTGAGAAGGTTTTGCTTGAAGAATGATGTAACATTTTCAATAAGATTTTGTAATAAATCACGATCTGCGAAGTTCACGAATTCTAAAGGAAATAATCAGTTCCTTTTTCAATCAGGATTATGAAATGAAAATTATTTTTATTATTTTTTGGTTAACAAATAAGATCATATATTAAAAAATTTGAAACTGTAAAGATATTTATGTTAGTACATTTGTAATAAATAATTGTAGTTTAATACAATTGAAGAAGCACTTATATTTCTTAAAATCTAGACGAAAGATCTGAATATTTTAATTTATAATTATTCTCTTCTCCAGTAACTTTATACGAGATAATTTCCAATCAGTATGTCTATAATATAAATAAAGAAAATATTTTGATAAAGTAAAGCGGTTTTATACGTTGGAAACACCTGTTCAGAGAAGAACGTTAAGCAGTTTTACTTTTTCTTTTGAGGAAGGAAACCGTTGAATGTACCTGTCGAGTTTCTCTTACCTGTAAGGTTTAAGTAGTACCTCGTCCTATTTAGAGAAGGATCGTGGCCGTCGGTCCCTTTGGGCTCAAACCCTCCATTACCCTTTTGAAGGCCGGCCTAAAGAGATCGAAATATCCCTCAGGGCTCATGTTTTCAAAACAAGTGAATTCCACGTAAAATCAACGAAGCGGATTCCCTGAGTATTGATTATCAGTTTTGACGATGGAGAACTAATGCAGCATTATCCTGGAAGGGCAAATTATAAAGGAACCAGTTCGGGGAGCGGTAGGGATTATTATCCCGTTCTGGAACAGCCCGGGGCCACTTTAATTATGAATTAAGCTTTATTACAGAGCATTAAGGAGACGGACGCTGGAATCTTCGAGCCGGAGGTGTGAAACTGCTTCGTTACAAGGTCGGAAAAGGAGATACGAGGTCGTGGGAACGGCTACCACATTCGGGGGCGTACACTGGAGTGTATTTTTTTCCACCATTGTAAAAACCACCTGTAAGCTCGACAGGTAGATCTCGGCCCTTAAAGTTCCCGGTGATAAAAGATTTGTGCACTGGAATGATTCTAGAAAATAGTTTCGGTCTAGCATAAAGACCTCCATTGTTAACTGCGCAACGGTCGGTCGATCATGAGATGCGCCAGTTTCTGTCCCTTTATTCTTCTGTATTGAATGTTCCAAGAACGTAGCCTTTGCACCCCATTGGCTTATTGTTAACCTTCTTAGGGGTACGGTATCTTTTTTTCGCATTGTTACCTGTGAAAACAATAATTTATGGATAAAAATAAGGTATCTCTTATTCGATATCCATTTTTCATGTCACCAGCAGGTAATAACGCGTCAACGTTTAAACATTCCTACATTTACATCTATAAGAACCGTGAAAATAAACGGAATATTTCTTTTCTTAACCAGCGTTCAAAATTGAATGTATAATAATATTGTCAATAATCATTAAAAATTATTATTTTTTTACCTTAAATTTTAAAAAGTTTACTGAAATTAATAAATGTCGGAGATGATAGATAAATAAAATATGTCGTTCAAAGGGAAAATAAGGGAAACTAGAAGCGCAATATTGTCTAATCCTCCCGTAAGATAAAGGATTCGAGGATAAGCTATAAAACAGCAACCTTTTGAAGCAGTAATCTAAAATTCAATAAAGACTTCGTAAAGGAAAAGTAAGAAATTGAACGAGGATTAAGTAATGTTTAAAGTTACTGAATTAAACAATGTCGATGTGAAAAGCTAAGCCAGTATTTAAAAATAGTACATCTGTACACAGATCCGACAGGGGTGGTAGACACATCCACAAAACGGACCAAAATTTTAGTTGGGATAATGTACATTTAGCGAAGGCAGAAGACTAATCAAAGAAAAGTACACACAACGACTAGCTCTTGTACTAAAAAAAATATATAAAAATGTTTTACTCTTACATATTGCGGTGGTCGGAAATTTTCGTCACGATTTCGTGAACACGGACCAATATTCACTATCAAAAATTTGTTATTTACAAACATTATAATAAATATTAACGATCTTAAAAAAAATTACTAGTAAAGGTTTGACGATGGGGGTTGAAATGGAATTCGGTGAACTCATGCTGAACCCATTGGTTCACTTATAGTGTCAATCTTCATTGAGGAACCGGAGGAGTTCGTGTAACTAGAGGAACAGTTACTTACTGGACATGGCACAATGGCGGAAACGCGTTTGAGTAATTCAGCAAACCCACGAGTGAAGACGAACACAGTAAGTGACACTACGTCGGTTCAGCGTTGTACAGAATAAAAATGCTCTTAAAACGGAATGCTTCGTAATATGAAATTAAGACAGTGCGATTAGTTTTTAGTTTTACTAGTGAGCATCGCTTTTTCAGATGGGTAAATTCAAGAGAAACTACTTCCCTTCTTTCTCTCATGTCATTGCACGTGATTTCAATTTTCTCGATGAAGCTTTTCCCTAGTTTCGATTGCAGTACTTTCAGTGTCCCATATGTCAATCATATCTAGTGAGGTTAAATCAGAGTTCCTCGCTGCCCAAGCCACGAGAAGAGTGGATCTGGTTTTTGTTACTATCGAATAAATGTTTTCATTAAATTCACTGGTTTCGTGGTCCGTTCGACCAATTAATATAACACAATTAATTACGGTTTTTAGTTGAGATGAAAAAAAAAATATGACATATTAGATGTTCGTGTTGCTGCTCTCCTTGGATTCGATATCGTGTTTTTTAATATTGCAAAGGAGATATCACGAAGAAAAGTACTAAAATAAGTAAAAGTCCTTGGAATGCATAAGGCAACGTATTTTAATGACGCTTAAGTTGAGAAAGTACAATTACAAAAATTAATCTTTATGTAAGGTATTGGTTGAGATAAAAAGTCAGTGTCACGAGTGGGATTCGAACCCACGACCTTCGGCTAAATACGCCGAATACACATCAACCCGAATACCTGAGCTATTGTGACTTCGATCCACTCGGATACAACTTCCCACGTCAACCCACCCGCCTATTTAATTATTTAAAAAGAAGTTATTTGGTTAATCGGACCACGAACTCTAATGAATTTAATAATCACAAACATGTTAATATCCCAGAAAAGAGTTACGGTAGGTAGTATTGACATTTAATCCTGAAACGCACTGTATAACTAACCTAATTGTGGGTCGATGGTCTGCTCAATATTCCGCCATCGACCCTTCCACGCCACACATTCACTCTAATGAATACATTCACTTTCAACACCAGCCAGATACACAAAACTATCATTATTGTATACAATATAAACAACTCCGTTTACTCCAAAGATCAGAACATGGGACCCAAATAAGCGCTGCTTTGCTCAAGCACGATTGGGGAGTATTTGGTGGTTTTCCTACACGCTCTCTATATATAACCAAGAAGTTGCACCTTTCAATTAGGTAGGACACATCGATTAACCTTTCTCTACATGCTAAAAATTTCGTAGCTATTATTTATTTAATTAATTATTTCTGATAATTTATATTAATTAGGGATTTAGTTAGAAGATATTATTTATAGATAATTTGTGATTTTTGTAGATTGATTATGAATATTGTATCTGAGGCTATAGAAAATTTTGACTGTACTGTATACGACAACTGAATGATATTTCTGTTTCATTCACGTTAAACCATAGGATTTTAAACTTTGTAGGATTTTCTATATCCTGTAATCTAATAATAGTAATTTCAAAATGCCGATGACGAGGATATATGCAAATAAAGCAAGTCTTCCGAAAAAAATTCCAATGATGGTTGATATTAAAAAAGATTTAATTGTAATAAAACTTACTATATGCAAGAAAAACGCCAAATCTTTATAAGACCTGACAATATTATGGTATATGAAATAATGATATCTATAACGTTTGAATATCTGGTGACTTGGCAAGGGAAAGGGCCCCGGTCGATATAGCCCCGTACTCCTACCCTCTTGAGCTTTGAACGAAGGGGGCTTTATCGTCTCGTATTAGATTAAAGATCTAAGGATTTGACTTCATCCAGGCCCGGGTTGTGAGATTGAGCAACGACCGTAGATTTTTGGGCGTGACGGTTACTAGGCGTCGGACTTCGCCGGGCCCGAAGGCCGCGCTTTCTCCTAGCCCTCCAGAACCTCTGAATCAAAGGAGCCCTTTTAGTCGTGAATGGCAACCGGAGCCCCCTTCCAGGCCGTCGGGTCATAAATTCGGCCAGGATGTCATACACGAAAAGGACCCCGGGCAATGAAGGGGCTCCCTTATTTAACGAGTAACGCGCTAAAAATACTGTCGGCCGGCACGGATCGGACAAAAATTACCCTGAGGTCAAATTACAAACATGAACGGCTATAAATTGCATAACGGAATTTATTATTAAACGTACTCGTAAATGGTAAACAAAACGTCTGGTCGAAATTAGTTTCACTTCTTCAGAAGTTAAAATTATTATGTTACATTCATTTACTTAAACTTATTTTTATTTAAAAATAGTAGTCCGTTTATTTATGTTTAAGTACAAACAAACTGTAATTTTTTTTAAACGTGCAATATAATCATTATAATAAAAATTATAACAATGAAGATAAGATTTGGAATCATTAAATTAAATTTCTTTTTATTGTGGTCCGCTTGACGAAATAAATTATTTTCAAATAATTAAGATTTTAGTTGAATTTAAAAAAGTCAGTGCTACAAGCGGTATTCGAACGAAAGTCGTGGGTTTGAATCCCACTTGTCACACTGACATTTTTATCTCAACCAACACCTTAATTAATTGAAATGAAATTTAATTTTAACTATCCAAGCCGGTTAAAAAGCGAGAATGAACACTTTATAATACCATTGGGAGTTGAAAGGAGTAGAAACATCATATTAAGGTTCAACAACAATAAAAGTTAAGTACGAGTTACTTTTTCTTTAATTTCCCGCCTGGAAGACACATGTGTAATTACTTGTGACGTTTTAAAACATGACAGTGAAAAAGTCTTCAGTTCCGCCTTCTAAAGAATATAATCTAGTAAAAACATTGAACAATTAATATAATTGTATTTAGAGTGAAGATTAAAAAACAGGATTGAAAAAGTAAAAAGAAGGAGCAATAAAACGAAAAACTCCATGGATTATGTTATTTTGTGTAATGATACAAATATATATAATTTTAACACATAAACCCTTTCTGATTTAAAATTAGCTCTTTTTTGTATAAAGTTAACCGTTTCTAATTTCAAATTAACCAGGTTTCGCATCAAATTAACCCTATTCAATTTTAAATATTAAAAAATATAGGAGATGATAAATAAAATTGTAAGCAAGTAGAGTAAAATCCCTGCATTTAAAAAAAATTGGGCTCTTGCTTAGAACACATAGCAAAAGTATATTATAATTAAAATTGACTTTTCTTTTAATTTGAGATATTTAAAAAATAGTTTCTAAAAAGCACTATTTCTCATACTTCCCAATATAAAAGAAGAATTCTTTATTTTTAGTTCATATAATTCTAATTAATTTTTATTGGAGTCTCGCTTAGAACACAATAGGAAAAGTATATTACAATTAAAATTGAAAACCATAAATACTGACTATAAAAACAATTGATTTTTCTTTTAATTTGAGATATTTAAAAACAAATAGTTTCTAAAAAGAACTATTTCTCACATTTCTCAATATGAAAGAAGAATCCTTCATTTTATTTTATATAATTTTTAATGGGGTCTCGCTTAGAAAACAATAGGAAAAGTATAGTACAATTAAAATTGAAAGCCATAAAAACTAATTATAAGAACAATTGATTTTTCTTTTAATTTGAGAAATGTATAAAAAATAGTTTCTAAAAAGCAGTATTTCTCGATTTAAAAGAACAACCCTTTATTTTAATTTGTTATTTTATATAATTTTAACTAATTTGTATTAATTCATTCAGTGAGTGAATGTGTGAATGAGTGGATGCTTGAGTGAGTCATTCAATGAGTGACGGATTGAGGGACTGAGTGAGTAAGTGACAGTTAAGTGACTAAATCGGTAAATGTGTGAGTAACTAACAGACTAAAATGAGAGAAAGATTGAGAAAGTTATCAGCAACATACTTATTGAATCAATGAGCAAGTAATTGAGACAGTCAGTAGGTGAAGGACTGAGTGAGTTATGATTAAATGGCTGAGCCAGGTTTCAGTGAATACCTGTAAGTGAGTTACTAAGTGTGTGAGTGAATGAATTAGCAATTATTGAGCCAGGAAGTGGATTTGTGAGTGAGTAAGGTACTGAGCGAGTGTTTGGATGAATGGATAAGAGAAATAGTGAATAAGAGGGTATTATGGTCTGCCTATCATATGTGTTTCTGTTTTTCATTTTTTTTTTTTTTTTTGCCCTGTATTTAAAAAAAGAAAAAATTCACAATATTGTCAAACAAAAACGTTGTTTTTCAGTTATTTTATTACTCTAAAAATAGGTTTTTGGTACCAAACTAAAAGTGTTTATGGCTTACATAAATTACAAGTCGAAAGCGTACACCATAATAGTGCATATGATGGGATGAGAAAAGAGCATAAACCGAATTAGCACAATTCACACGTCATAGGAAATAGAGGTTTTTTTTCAATTGTAATTTTTGGGAAAACACACTGTGAAACCCTTTTTTCATTATTTCTCCTCTAAAACCTTTTATGTAGGATGTTAGGCACGGTTGTTGGACGGCCGGGGAACTTTTTCGCCAGGGTAATTTGCAACGTTGCTAGCCCAAGTCAATTCGATTCGGGTAATGACGTCCTTCAAGCAAGTTCACATGTTAGCAATTAGAATAGCAAACTGGATAAATTGCACACTCGGTGATTTTTAATTACTGTTAAAATGCGACACAATGATATTGAAACCGGGAGGAACAATTTCATGTTTCTTTAGTTTAATAAAGTAGTTTTTTTGGAATATTAAAATTTTTGTGAAATTGGTAGTAATTTGTGTCGTTGCAAAATGATTAGACAGTAAATCAGTCAGTTTTATGACTGGCCTGGTTTATTTTATATCCAAAAATGACAAATTGGCATTATTTTGTAAAACTGAACCTCTTAATCTAGTTGAATAATTAATTCCTATCCTCTTAGACGAAAATTACAAGCCTATTGTTCCACCAACGAAACCCTAAGTTTAAAAAAACGCGAAGACCACACTCAGCGGCATGACGGTAATGCGCCTGAAGAAGAGGTAATGGCTCAATTTCGGCCCTGATGAGCTGTTCTTAGCTCATTCCGATTCGTTCCAAAACTGCACATTTAATGAAGATGACCAGGAGATTTTCGAAGAGCACATTTACCACGAAAAACCAGTATATTTCTATGATTTATGTGTAATGACACCTAGAACGCGGGAGTCGGTGAATCTGCTCTTTTTATCTCGATATTAATTTCTTTATCAGGAGAATTTTCTGGTTGGTTGTCACTTCATTCATGGTCCAATGGAAGGTAGCGTAATGAGATCTGGTCGATAGGTGTCATGGTGAACTGGGTCCGTGAAACTTCATTATATGCCCAATTTCCACTGGGACGCCACATACTAGACTAGCAGCAATGGGCTACAGCCTGGAAAAAATGCCTACCGTTTTTTCGTGGTTTAAATCTCACAATAACTTTCTATTTAATTGAAGAAATAAAACAGCCCAAACCAGAATTCAATTTACCAACGTCCACCTTTATCTACTTTCTGTACAACACTTCAACCAGTGTTTAGAAAACATGTGCTGAAGTGTTATGTTATGTCGCAACCTGTGTGGTGTTAACCGTTAACGAACGATTATTTGAGCATCGTGAGATGCGTTCTGGTATGACCTAGGGTTTAGAAAATGTTTAGATGTTCATTGAGATCATCTTCATGGCCTGGGATTTATAAACATTGTTTAATTTTTTACAAATACATATAGGATGTGTTATTAAAAAAATGAATTCATACAATGTTCCACACCTCCACAACCTTCATGTATTTGTAAAATTTAAACATTGTTTATAAATCCCAGGCCCTGGAGATCATTTCAATAAAGGTCGAAACGTTGGCACGGTAAAGAAAATGTTTTTTATAAAACCTAGGTCACACCAAACCGTAAATCATGATCTCCAAATAATCACTAATTGAATATCCTGGTACTCTTTCTAATGTTCGTCTATGGTCTACTTTTTAGACTTTTTACTTATCTTGTGTTGTTATTTGTTTACAAATTTAATAAGAGAAAAGAAACAAGTTAGATTGAGGAGGGAAGGATTCGAAAATCTACGTATAATCTTTCTGGAAATATGTTGGAACAATGAAAAAAAACTCGATAGTGTTGTGTCTAGCAATCTGTGATTCTTGCCGTTTCTTTCATTACAAATCCAGAATTTTGTTTCATACCATACGAAGTTCCTCAAATTACTTCATACTTTTCATATCATCTTCCGTGCTGTGAACATCCCATAATAGCAAGGACGCTTATCAATTATTGCCCTGGAATCCAGTCATGGAACCGTTTTTGCATTCCAATTGGTTTAGGTTGGTTCATGTTCAAATTCAGTGCTCTGTTGTCAACCGATGGACTACCTCGCTAGCTACGTCTTTATTACCGTTTCCTCTGTTCGGAACGAATTGAACGCAGCTCTCAATTGCTCAAACTTCCTTTTTGAAGAATTGTTTCCGATTATTTGATTAAGGACCTTATTATTCCTGCGACTATAGCGTATTGCGTCCGAGGCCAAATTAACTCCTGACTTTTGACCTTATAGGTTGGATTTTTCTATACAAAAACTTGAGCGCAAACTTAATAGGTCATTCGGAATATTTCAAAAGCAGTCAGGATATTCTATCACTGTCATCTTGATATCCTTGCCCAATGTTAAATTTTAGAAATACAGGACATATTATACCATGTATCTGTCATGTTATACAAGTATACATATACTTATTCATTAATATGAAGTTAAGTAAATTCAACCAAGTATATTTGTTATATTTTTCCACCGATTGGCCTTGGGTTAGTAGGAGGTTTCTAATTAACACAAGTGAGATTTGGGGGTTGGAAAGAGCCCTCCAGGTATACCCTATATAATGGGCCCCCTAGAGAAAAAAAATGCCTACTTTTCCTGTGGGTTCAAAGCAGATGTCGGACCCGTCCCCCATGTAAACATTTGACCCGGCCGCCCTTCATATTTGTTCGAATTGGCGTCTTTTCCTGCCCTCACGTCCCTCTCACCCGAATTATCCATTGGTCAAGGGTCGGAGCCGAGGAAATCTCCTGTCACGCCAAACGACTACGTGTTTCTTATTACGAGATCCGTGACTTTTCCTCCGACGGTTCAAGATATAGGGGCGGAGACCAATTGAAAACATTCCTTGCCATTTCTCCCTCTATTTAATTTTCAAAGGATTACAACAATTTTCGAGGAATGTCTATCGTAGTAAAGACAACTGTGGTGTTTGAAACTATGGGCCCGAAGGGAAACTGTATTTCGGCTTTTTTCGATTCTACCCCAAAGACCCACTGCAGAAACAGACATACCAAAACGATCTGTTAGTAAAAAATTGGTTCATATCATGTGGCCTAATCAGTACAGACAGCCCAAAAACAACACAACAATTTTTATTTATGTGTACCGATGTCAAGCATTGCAGCTCTCACAGCTCTTGCACCATTTTAATCTGGTCGATCATTCCGATCATTTTGGTCTACTTTAAAAAAAATAAAAGTAGAAAAGTGTACTTTCTTGTTGAATACTACAAAAATATTTTTCACTTTTACACTTTTCTGACAACAACAGAGTCATGCTTACACAAGCTTTTGTCATGAAAATCACGACAATTTGTTAAATTGATTTTTTTGTTTATCTTTTTTTTTTTGTATAGTAACTTTCAAGTAAAAGTATTATTTTTAACAAGGAAGTAAAGGTCATTTAACTTTCAATTTATTTAGAAAAATCTTATTTTGTATTGTTTAATTTGTTAAGTAAAGAAAATTTTATTTTACTTCGTATTGTACAAAACCGTAAATAGTTTATTTGCCAAACTAATAGTTTGAAAAACTAGCGCTGCTTTCGCCATAACGGGTAGTAGCTTGAAGGCAATCATAGCATCTACACCGTATAGCTTTTACAGGTTGGCAAAAGAAATATTTTGATTCTTTTTTTTTTGAGTGAATTTTAATTGGGATTTTTTTTTTAGATTTTGAATTTGTTTGGTTTATTGTGTTAAAAGGTATATATATATTGTAATTCGGATTTCATTTTTATTATATAATTTCCACTGCGCAGCAAGGATCTGCTGATTATTTTTCCTTTTTATATTATCCCATTCGGCAGTGTCCGAATAACGGATACCACATATCTTCATTACACTTTTAATAAATTAATGTAGTAATAAATTCAAAATGTATATTATAAACAGAAATTAAAATTTAAAAGGTTCAACTATAGTGTGGTCATTTATATCTGAATTTCCTTGTTCGTTTGTGTGGTATGCCTGTAACTGTCCAGAACAGCGAGGATAGGTAAAATGATCGATAAAGACAAAACTAGAGGTTTATCAACCAGGCTCCAAGAAGAAATTGTTCAACTTGATACTTTTAGTGTTGTAATTCTATCCCCTGTTCGATTTTTGCTTGCGAACTACTGAATTCGAGAAAGTCCCTAAGAAGTTATTTTTATTGTGGATTTTTTTTATTAAATTGTCCATGAGAAAGGCTCTTTTCTATCATATCTTTTCCATTCTTTTTGCATCTTATTTTACTATTCAGCCTATCTACTTATCTATCAATGTACCATGTGTCCGAATTTCTTTGTATAGATATATTTTTTGCTTAAGAACTTTAGCAAAATTATCGGGAACGACCAAACCATTAAAAAAAGCCATGTATCGTTCTTTCCAAGTTTGTCATTGTGTAAAATATGGTTCAATGGATTTTTCTGCTGGATGGATCATAGAAAAACGTGTGAGACCCCTTGCTGCGTATCCTACGATCCTTCGGGCCCACGAAACACAAAAGTCCAGGGAAATATTGCGTGTACGAGCAGATGGCGTCAAGGCCGGACAGAAGAAAAGGCCCCTCTGTACGCCGGACCCCAAGAAACGAGATCTTTACTAAGCCCAATATTGGGTTCGAAAGGAAATAAACGGGGAATTCCGGGGGTTTTTTTCTGACGAGAACCGTTCTCGCGCTTTCAAATTAGTCCACAATTTCCCGTTTTCGTACCTCGCCTACGCTAACCGAAAAAACATTAAGTTAACCATCAAATAAAACAAAATACCTACTGTGTTGAAAAGGTTTTATAGCTTGGAGTTTTTTTTACGACGGGCATCGACCATTTACCAGCTCTCAAATAAGAAATAATGTACGAACATTCATGGAGGATCACACATTAACTTTACAAGCTAGCCTCATGACAGCCCAAGTTCTCATTAATTCAAAACCCTTATCCTATGTCTTGTTTGGTTGTAATACAGATTTTTCTCTTTCAGACTTTCGATTAATTAATATTTTGTGCGCATTAGCAAAGATATTGGATAAAATAATATTTAAAATAATTAATACATATTACAATTAATTAAGGTTTTTAGTAGAGATAAAAAAAGTCAATTGCATGACCGGGATTCGAACTCGCGATCTTCGGCTAGATACGCCGCTGCTCTACCACATAAGCTATCGTGACCTCGATTCACTCGGATACCAACTTCCCATCTCAACCCCACTTTTTTTCTTATTTTCGATCGTAAATTATCGTAAATCCACAACTGAAGATACCAAAAGGTCGAAAATCTGACGAACCTGACCAGCGATGATATCACGATCTGTCCGACAATTTATGGCTTTATATTTTGTTCATGTTGTATTTTGGCTTTATTGTTATTGTTGTTAGCAGATCGTTTCATACTGGAAGATTTTAGTAAAAATATTTTACTACTGAAAAAGTTTATGAAATAATTAAGAAAATTTATTATTTTATGTCGTGACTGTTGCTAGGCCAAGAGTAACAATTAATAAAGTTGTTAGGGAATGTCCTATTACTTTACTTTATATATATATAT
>CM077108.1:25817316-25867068 GCA_039619505.1 Cimex hemipterus
TAAGATGTGATATATATATATATATATATATATTGCCGTACTATTCTACTTCTATCTTCAACTTATTTAGCCTCGTTTGTGTTAAAAGCGCTGGTCATTAATTTGGTGTAGTTCAGACCGCGATCAGTCCAATTTTCGCCCACACTATTTCATTTCCATGTATTAAGATGATCAGATGGCCTTGTGGGATTCTTCGAAAATAAATGTGTAAAGTTTCAAGAGTCCATTAGAAATGCCTGATCCCTATCTTGATTCCAGAGTAGGACTGGCACATCAGAATGGATTTTTTTTTTCAACCGGCACGTTTTGACAAAGGATACAAATCTCCCTGTTAAAAAGACGAGAACTCCGTTTCGTCAACCGGTCGAAAAGCCCATCGCGTCAAAGCCCCCGTTTGACTACAATTCCTTGTACTTTCCAGTTTACACTCAACGGAAGGCGATGGCCCGGCCACATCTGGACGTCCGAAAGCTTTTAGGTTTAAAATGTAAACACTGATGTCAAAGAAAAAGTCTCGACACAGGGCTAAAAGGGTTTTTAAACATTTTAATCGTTCTTTTTCAACTATTCCTTTACAATCGATCAGCATCAGGCGATAAAACCAGTAAATACTGGTTTTCTATTCTTGTACAAAATGGCCGACTAGCAATTAAATCCTCTCAAGCTCTCACGTGTATTGTCAATTATTTTCTCTAAACCTTTGATTACATAGTCCAAATTGTTCGGGTTAAGGAATTTTTTGCTAACATTCTGTAATTATTTTAATATATATTCTAATGGAAAAACGGTACGCATAAAATTTTCCGGTATTCTGACTTGCAGTAACGATGAGACTTGGCTCTTCCTTTTGAACAATGGCTGGTAATGAAAAGATTTTTATCGTTAAGTGTTTTTCTATTTTGTTCATACTGTCTTGACCGTTCTGGCAATTTACCTGAACGACCATTCATACCTAATTTTATAATAGAAATCAAGCAATTGAATAAAAAGAGGGAAATTTGAAAAAGTCGTAGGTGGACCGAAGTCGCGAAAGTGGTTGGGACAGAGTATTGAGAAGGGAGTCGTGGGTTCGAGTCCCACTCGTGACACTAATTTTCCATCTCAATCACACTATACATGAAAATTATAAATTAATGTAAATCATTACTTTGGTTAAATAGGACCAAGTAAATTAAAAAATAGATTATTGTAAAAATCAAGTTTGGGGATAATTAAAAAAAAGTCACTTCATTTGTCGAGTCCCTATCGATGAATAAACATCCTACATCAGGCTTAGAAAACTGTTAGTAATAATTTACAATAAGCTGTAGTACAGTACATTCCATTTTTAATACCATGTTAATATTTGTTAATTTTGTAAATTATTAATAGCCTTTTCTTTATAGATGCCTGATGAAGGCGATTTATTCTTTGCAAATTCGACGAGAGAAGTTCTTTCAAACTGGTCTTATCCGTAATTTTTAATTTAAATTGGTAAAATTGAAGGCTGATATTAATTATATCGGAGATGATTGATCGTCTTGTGTTTTTTTACAGCGAAATAAGATGAAAATCATTTCTAGCAGATTACGTTTGAATTTATGTTCAGTGCATGGAAACATTATAAGATCGTTGATCATACTTGAATCTACTGCTCTATTATTAAGAAAGAAAAAATAAATTTATTCTATCATCATTCTAGTGATGTTCAGTTGATTTTCCCATATACGAAACAGGTTTTACTCTTATACAATCAAAGCAAATAGCCTATTTTTTTTTCTTCTAAAATTTGTCAGAATATCTTTTGAGGTGGAGTTTCTAGGACGATTATAAGGTTATCTTATCATGCTAAACTGATATTGGCCGTTATAGCCAATATAACCTATATAAAAATCCCCTATTTAAAGGATGGATAAACATTAATTGATACGCTTAAGATGGGCTCGTGGAAAAAAATCTCCTGGGTATCCACTATCCTCCGGCGGGGGCCTCTTGAATAATTCATCAGTTCCCATAAACATAATTAGGGGAGGTGTAAGGATTCTGCAGTCCCCTCCCACAGAGAAGGCGATCCTAGGAGTTATTCATTTTTGGACAGGCCGATTTCTAGGGAATGACCTCGTGAAAGGGCCGGCCAGGTAGAAAAAGCGACAATAGGATCTGGAGCCCGTAATTCTCCATATGGACTGCCGCCCTCGACGGACCGTCCATTCTTCGGAGGTCCCGTCTCGGACAATGCGGCACATTTAGGACTCTCCTCTAAACCGAACGAGGTATTGTTCACTGAGAACGCGTTCATGAAGACATTACGAAAGGGTCCTCACGAGCTATCTTCTTGACTATCTTGGCGATTTTTACCATCCGACAGCTTATGACCTATATTCTATGTGTATACATGCGATACGATTAAAAATAAGTCTCCGCCATCTTCTCGCTTGTTTCAAAGTTTATTCTGGAAGGAGATAAACACAAACCACAGAGTCGCGTGTTCGAACTGAAAAAAACGAGAACAGCCGGACCCACACACGATCATCGGCACGTGATTCACCCGCTTGAGCTTAAAAAGAACAAATCCAAAGCCGCAATCGTAGAAACATTTTTCGAATAACGTCGTAAAGAGTAGGAAGACCGTTTGAGCACCCCCTCCCGATCCAAACCATAACTCGAGCCGAGGAACGCTATTTGTAGACAAACAACCTCTCTGAAGAAATTTTTTCTTTATAACTTTAAGTTAGGTCTTGAAGCTAGGACACTTGGCTCTTTAGTGTACAACTTGGTAAGTGGTAAAAATGAATTGTGTTTTCTTCAGTTTTGTTGTCAGATCGTAGACAAAGAAACTTCTGTAGGTCGAGTTCACTCCAGTCCATTACAAAATCTTCAGAATAAATGATTTTGCTTAGAAATTAAGCTTAAATTTACTACCGTTTTAAATACATATTACATACTAAATCTATTAGTGGAAAGAATAACAGAAAGAAAACACTACATGTAATTTAATAGTTAAAGTTTGACACTTACCTTAGTTTCATTTCGATTTTTTCACTTTCCGCCTCCCGGTAAACCAATTAACTCCGAGTTTCCAAAAAGAGCGCACACAGATTGGTCTCAAAATCCGGCAACAACGGAATCGGCACGAATTCCACGGGACCTCTACCGCTTGCGAGTGAAGGGGACGGGGGTCAGGACTAGGAGAATGCCCCCTTCCCACCCCACTCAATCGTCGTGGGGTCGAAGAGAGGGGACAGGACCGGTTCCTTCCAGGAGTCCAACCGATATTCAAGAACCCGAGGGACCGCGTCCTCCGTCCAGGACTCCTACACCTCTTGGCTCTTATTGATCGAGGAGATAATATCGACTCGACGTGTCGAACCGCGGCCGATTAGAGCCAGATCATGATCGAACGCATGAGCTTTGGTCCTTGGATAGTCTATTAACACGACGTTCCCAGGCGGACTGGGTGCTCATTGAAACTAAAACCGTTAGTTTTACCAAAAAGGTTATTCTTTTCATACGACCTCAGGTACAAAGGAATCCTTCAAATAAATTATAAAAATTGCCGTTTGTCGAGGCATTAATGAGACTGCTTTGACACTTTTCCTTCTTGAATTGCTTTATTATGTATGTAATATTATTTTATATTTTTATGTTAATTAAGTCCTAATTGTCACCAAATTACAAAAAATCCTTTAGACAAAATTGAATAAGCCATTCTGGCCCAACTTATAAAAATGATTTAATTCACTACTTTTCGTAGTCCGCTTCACCAATTAAATATAAATGTATAAATAATATTGTTTTAAATAAATATTTGTTTATAATTAAAATAAATTGCATGCATTAAAATATTTCTGCATCTAATATAGTTTTTACATAATTTTTTAATTATATAATACTACTATAACACTTGCTATCGTCTCTTTCTCTCGCTCTCTCTCGTTCTTTCTTTCTTTCTCTTCATTTACCTCTCCCTTTATCTATCCTCATCCCCATCATTTATCGCACTATGCCTTTCTCTCTCTCTCTCTCTCTCTCTCTCTCTCTCTCTCTCTCTCTCTCTCTCTTTCTCTCGTTCTTTCTCTCTTTCTTTCTCTTCATTTACCTCTCCCTTTATCTATCCTCATCCCCATCATTTATCGCACTATGCCTTTCTTTCTCTCTCTCCCCCCTCTTTAAATATTTACACTCTAATATCCGGTTTAATATTAAAAACCCTGTTCTAGTTTTGTATTTTATACCTTGTATTAAATTAGCTAAAAACGCTGTGATTAACAGTATTAACAAATTTTATTTGAGTACTTTCACAATTTTTACTTTTTTATGACATATTTCTTTACGCATTATAATCATTTTCTGCTTCCTTTGCTTTTTGGATTTTCTTTGGGAAACTGCATCGATTTATTCTCTTTCGTTTTTGGTCTTGATCTCTGTCGTTTTAAAATGCTACGTTAATTATCGAATATTGTTTTCTATGAGGTCGTTGTTCGAAAATTGACTTACCTGTTGTTCAATTTTGTCAGCGGCCTTTTCGCACATGGATTTCAAGGATGATTGCGGAGGCTGGTAGTCGTTGAGGCCGAACGTATTGTCGTCCATCGCGTCAAGGATTTGTAGTTTGTTCGCTACGTCGCAAGCTGTCGAGTTGATCGTTTTTTAAGTTAAAGCTAATAACTGTTAAAAGAGTTTATTCGAGTCGTTTTTACCTTTAATACTGGCCATGCCTTCGGCGGTGGCGATTCGGCCGAGCTCCTTCGCCAGACCTTGGCCCTTCGTGACAGTTCCGGGGCATTTGCACTTGTCGCAGCGTTGCACTATCGCGTCGGTGGCTATGCTGACGCCTTGATGAACTTCGGCCAATTCGCCGAGATCGCACTCCTAAAATATTTCGAAATAATCTCATGTTTAATTAAAAAAAGACATTAAAAGAAAAACTTAAAAAATTCCAATATACCTCATATCCAAATTGCATGATTTTCTTCAATATTCTGTTCACTTTGGTATCTGGCGGCTCCATAGCTGTGAAAATTAATCATTCTTATAAATTTGTCTAAATTATTAATTATTTAAAGTATTAGTTCAAATTGAATTTACCTTTGAGCGTCTCCAGTAGTTGTTTGAGTTTGCAAAGTTGTTGTTTATATAAGTCACCCTCTTTCTCTAGGTATTGTATTCTGCTGTTTAGTGCTTGAACTTTGTTCTGTTCGGAGGTCAAGAGACCGTTGAGTCGCTCCAGTTCGATTAAGCTCTCTCGTCCTAGTTGCTGGAGCTCTTGGAGTTTCCTGTTCAACTCCTGCTTCGAGTTCTTCAGGTCCTGAATGTGCTCTTTGAGCTTCTTGATCTCGTTCCGCAGGGCGTCGTTCAGCCGTTCGCGAGCCGCCAGCTGCTGCTCCAAAGACTCCTTCTGTTTTATGATGCTGTTCAGATCGTCTTTGACCAGCTTCAGGTCTTCTTCTAGCCCTTCGCACAGGACGTTCTTCTTCGCCAGACACTCTTCGAGTTGTCGTTTCGCGTTTGACAGAGCCTCGTTTTTGGCCCTGAGAATGTCCAATTCTCTCTGGTTGTTTGTCAGTTTTTTGCATGTCGTGTTTAGATCTCTCTCCAAATGTGCTTTCGCTTTTTCTAATTCTTTCAGTCGCTTGCACAGTTTAATTACTTCTTCGTTGGAATCTTTGTTATCGCTCATGAGAGCTTCTATCTGTTCTCTGCTGTCTCTTAATTCCTTTTCGAGGCTCAATATCTGTTTGTTTAAGGAGTCTACTTCTAATTGAAGTTCACGCACTTTCATCTGTTCGTTTTCTAGCTGCAATTTAAATTTGTCTTTTTCTTTTTTCGTGTCTGACAACTCTTTCTTCGACTTCACCAATTCTGCTTTTGTGTCTTTGAGATCGGTTTTAAGCACTTTCATTTCGCTGACGAGAGTCTGGATATTGGCCTTTAGCTCGATTATATTCTTATTCGCTCTCGCCAGTTCTTCTTCCGCTAGTTTCGCTCTGGTTTTCGTGGATTCAAACTGATCCCGCAATTTCATCACCTCTTCCTTCAGAGCGTCGAGTTCTTCTTTGAGCGCTTCGTTTTCTTCCCGCAATCGTTCTTCGTCACCCTTTTCTTCTTCTTCGTCGAGGATTCCGTCTAAGCCAGCCAAGGAAACTTTCTTTTTGTCTTCGGATTCCTTTCTTCTCAGCTGTTCCTTCGTCTTCGCGAGTTCGGACGACAGAGCGTTGATCTCGGCTAAGCCGTCTTTAATTTTTTTTGTCAGGTCGTTTATGTTTCTCTTCAAAGCTTCCGTTTTGCATTTTTCGTTTTCCAAAGCCCCTTCTGCCTTGGCCAATTTTTTGGTCAATTCCTCAATTTCCTTTTTAAGTCTTTCCATTTCCGATTCGGCCGCTCTTCTCTTGATATTTTCCTCATCGGCTTTGTTTTTCAAGTCGTCAACTTTATTTTTGCACTCTTCGATCTCTTTTAAGGCCGAATTCAGTTCCTCTTTCGTAGCTTTCAAGTTTTCTCTACACTTGTCCAAATGGCGCAATTCGTCTTGACATTTTCTCAGATCTTCTTTTAGCCTCTTATTTTCCCTCAAAGTGTTTTTCAGCTCTTCTTCCAATTGGAGTTTAACAAGTTCGATGCCATTTTTCTCGTCGACTGACAATTTGGACATTTTGGCGATTTTGTCTTGCTGATCTATGGTCTTTTTCATTCCGTCTGTCAATTCTTGGATTTTTTTCAACGCGTCTCTGAGTTTGTTTTTCAAGTCGTCGTTCTCTTCTTTTAAGAATCCCTTGTCGTCTTTCGCTCGTTCCAGGTCCCTCTCCAGCCCCGCTCTAATCTGCTCGAGGCCTTTATTCTGGGTTCTCAGTTCGTTCAGTTGCAGTGACATTTCGTTAAATTTTTCCTGCAACTTTTGACACTTATCCTCCATCCTGTTCATTTCCAATTTCATTTTATTTAAAGTATCCTGGCAGATTTGCAATTGCTTCTCTACGGTTTCTTTGTCGTGCTTTAGTTTGTCTATTTCGTTTCTCAAACTGCTTACTAGTTGCTCGAGATCCCGGTTTTTCTGTGTCAATTGTCCATTCTCTAATTTCTGTTTGTAGAGTAGATCGTTCGACTGATTTAACTGCATCTCTAAAGTTTTGTTTTTTTGCAATAAGTCGTTTACTTGACACTGGAGGTTGTTAACATCGTTGAGCGCTCTCTCCAGTTTTAATTCCATATTTTCGAACTGAGATTCAAGCATTTCTATTCGAGATTTTTGCTCTCTGAGCTTGCCTTCGTACGCGTTGACTATTTGATTCATTTGATCTTTAACTTTTCTCAGTTCGTTTTCTAAGGCTTCTTTGTTCCAGCTTGTACTCTGGAGCTCTTGACAACAGGCCTGCAAGCGGTTGTGCAGTTCCGCTACTTTCCCTTTTAGAACGTCCCGGTCTGCACAACAGTTGTTGAATTCTCCTTGCAGACTTTCAAATTGCTTTTGAAGATTCTGCAAATCCTTTTGCGTCTTTTCGTGATCGCGTCTTTCCTTTTCATAACGCGTATCGGCTTGTTCGATATTCTTCTTGGCTCTTTCCAAATCCTTCAGAGCTTGTGCGTAGTCCGATTCTAAATCTTTGTGCTGTTTTCTCAGATCGCTAAGGTCTCTTTCCAATTCGTTTTTCTTTCTGTTCAACGCGTCGATAGCTGAATTTGCGTTTTCGTTTTTCTCTCTCAGTCTCTCCAACTCCGCCAAAGCTTCGTTGTAGCATTTCGAGATTTTCTCCAGTTGGTTTTTCGTGTCTTCCATTTCTTCGAGTAAATTGGAAAGTTCGTTTTTCAATTGCATCTGCTTGTCAGCGTCGCCTTTGCACTTCTTCTCTAGGCTGTCCTTTGCCGCTCTCAGCCCCGCCAACTCGAGTTGTTTGTTCTCGTTGTCTTTCTTCAGTCTGTTTAACTCGTCCGTGGCTTGTCGCCAATCCTTTTCAAGCTCGTTGAACCTGCTGTTACAACCCGCGAGTTCGCTACGGAGTCGATCCACCTCGTCCTTCAGGGAGGACATTTCGTTCAGAGCTGCCGACAACTGCGAGTCACCTCCCGCCTTCATTCGGTTCGCTTCTTGCAAGTTGTTCTTCGCGTTGTCCAACTCCCGCAGCAATGTGTCGTTTTCCTGTTTGAAGTTACTCAGTTTCCTCTCTGCCTCGGCCAGCTTCCTCTTCAGATTTTCCATTTCATTGAGGCATTTTTCGAGTTCCGATTGCTTCAGCCTCATAGCGTTGGTACAGTCGTCCAGGCTCTTCTCGAGGCCGTTACCCCTGCTCAATAGGTCCTCGTTCTGAGACTTCAGCTTCGGCAATTCGTTCTTCAGGCATTCGTTTTCGGCTTCCATCATTTTCAACGCAGCTTGCATCGATTCGATCTTTTTCTGATTTTCGTTGTTCAACTTCTGCAAGTTGTCTAAACGATCCTTCAACCTATAACAGAAGCAAGGTGGACGATGAGAAAAAGGTAGGATAAGTAGGAAAAATAGTAATTTTTCAACCCATCCCATATTTTACTTACGGTACAATTCTATAACTCATTTATTATACACATAACTTTACTTTTAAATGTTATAATCTATATATAATGTCTTTTTTTTTACACGGGCTCGCAACAACAGAGGGAAGATCAACCCTCGGAGAGTTTTCGAAAAACAAAAGCCCAGGTGTAAATATGTCGGGTTCGAATGCGGGGCCGCTAGATTCGAACCGGAATCTTTACCTTACAGTGAACGCCTACATGAACGCCGTGTGAACGCCTAAACCGTTGCGGCCACCGACACTACTTATATGTGCTAATCCTTTTAGAGGGTTCAGTCATGCATCTTTTTTTTAAACTACGAGGTTATATGAACCGAGTTGGGGTGCTGGTGTTTTTGGAAGTAAAAAAATAGCCTGAAAGTATGTCGAGTTCAGGGCTGCTTGGTTCGAATACGAGACCTTTACGTGACGAGTGCTGTGTGAACGCCTACGGCCGCCAAAGCCCTCGAAGACTATAGTTTAAGTATTAATAGTGAGGAGTACTTACTTCCGTATCTCATCTTCTGCTGCAAGCAGGTCATGTTCTATCTTGTTTTTAGCCAAGACAAGACTATTGTTTTCTTGGCTCAGCTTCTTCATATCGTTGTTCAACCTAGATATTTCATTTTTCAATGAGTCTATCTGTCTTAGAAGGTTGTCAATCTCGTTCTTCCCCTTATTTATTTTCTCCTTGAGCTCTTCGTTTTCTCCTTGGAGGAGGACATTAGCTCGGTTGGCGTCCCTGAGATTGTTTTCCAGACTCTCCTTGCAATTTTTCATATCTTCTCCCAACTGTCTTGTCTTGTGCAGAGTGTCTTTCGTCGCGTGGAGTTCGTCCTCAAGTTCTTTCAACTGTCTGACAAGGTCGTCGTTCCTGTTGCATGCTTCTCCGTAAAGCGAACAGGCTTTTTCAAGTTTCTCTTTGGTCAGTTTCAGTTCGTCTTCCAAATCGCTTATCTTTCTGTCTTTGCTTTGGATCGTAGACCGTAGCGTTTCAATGTCCTGTTTTAAAGATCTGATTTCTAATTGTGCGGCGTTTAGTTGCCCTCGAGTCATACTCAGCTCGTCGTTCAATCCCTCTATGTCCTGTTTGGCCTTAGCCAACTCGTCTTTTAATATTGATTTTTCTCTGCAATGCATATCGTTCGTGTTCCTTTCTTCTTCCAACAAATGTTTTGTCTTATCCCATTCGTCTTTCAGCCGTTTCATTTCTAATTGCAATGTTTGGTTGGCTTCGTGCTGTTTTTTTAGTTGGTCATTTAGATACTCGATTTGTTGGTTTACTTTATTCGCGAAATCGCAGGATTCTGCGAGGTTTCTCTCAAGACACTCTATGACATTATCTTTATCCTGGATCATTTTTTTTAAAAGTTCGATCTCCTTTTCTTTATCGCAGAGTAATTCGTGCATTTGTTTAATATCGTTTTCCCTGTTTTTGACTTCGTCTTGTGTATTTCTCAGTTGGTTTTCCAAGCCGGATATCTGTTTCTTCAGCTCTTCGATCAAACACTTGAGCAACTCTTTTTCTCGTATCTCGTTCAGCATTTTGTTCGCCTCGATGCTCTGCTTTGATATTGTGTTATTAGCTTCGATAGCGTCTGTTGAAAGTTTTTCTATTTCACCGTTTAGCTTGTTTATCATATCGTTTAAACTTTTGATCTCGTTTCTGAGATTATCGTTGTCTTTTTCGGCTTTTGCTAGTCTGTCCTGAAGGCCTGAGATGGACATCTCCTTTCTCATCAATTCGTTTTTGTTTTCGTTAGACAATTTTCTATAATAGTCGAGATCTACGAGATCTTTTTTCATATCGTCGCTGGATTTTCTCAATTTCTGTAGCTCGTCTTGAGCGGCTTTACCCACGGCTTGCTCTCTCTGAAGCTTGCTCTTCGATTCTCCGAGAAGGACGGCTAAGCGTTCCAACTCGTCCGTCGCTGCCCGTACCTGTTCCTGGTGGTTCCTGATGTCTTCTTTCAGCTGTTCCTTCTCCACTTGCATGCGCTCTAACTCTTCTTTCTTCTGTTTGTAGTCGTCCATAAGCGCTCGAAGGGCGTCTCTAGTCGTATTGACCGCCCTGGTCATGTAGTCGTGCGCCGCTTCGTCTCCAGAGCCCTTCTTCTCGGCGGACAACATCGCAGCTTCGTTTAGCTTTTCTATCCTTTCGAGCTCTTCTTGCTTTTTTTTCAGCCTTTCCTGCAATTCCGCTTCTGAATTGGACATCAAGCCGACCAGATCCTTGAAGTATTCCTTGTTGTCCGTAAGGTACATTATGTTCTTCTTGAGCTCTTCACGGACCTTTTCCAACTCGGAAATCAATTCTTTGGCGTCTTTCAGCTCTCCTTTGCATTTGAGAAGCTCGTCCGTTCGTTCCTTCAGGGACATCCTGATTTCTTGTAAAGCATCTCTCAATACTTCCTAAATACAACGAAAAATTATTAATTTCGTTCAATGTTTCAAGTTTGTTATGAAGTACCGACCTGCTTTTCGTCAGTACTCGATGCCATGTGTTCGATCTTGTTCGTTAACTGTTGAATCTCGTCTTCTTGATCCGCAAGCAGAGCTTTGCACGAGATGAGCTCGCTTTCAATATCTTTACTATCAGAGATGGCTTGTCGATACTGCCTTTCTTTCACTCTGAACATCTTCGCCTCTTTCTCCAGTTCCTCGTAGTCTTGCAATTTCTGCATTGTTTCTTCGTAATCCATTTCCATCTGGAAAGAGTTCCGATATCAATCAAATCTAAGTACGAATATTTATCACTTACAGCTTTTAGTTTCGCCATTTCTTTCCTCAGCCGTTGATTTTCATTTTGGGCGTCATCGTATTTTTTAAACATCCTGTCTAACAGCTCGCTCATTTCGTCTTGATGTTTCAAGCTAACAGAAACATTACTATCATGTCGTGTTGTTGTTCATTTTTTAAATTAATCACTCACCGTTGCTGGAGACAAGTATTTTCTTCTTTTAGTTGTTGCAATTCGTCGATTTGACTCGAGTACCTCTGCTTTTCTAGCTCTCTGCCTTCCAGCATGGAAGTGTAATATTGGTGCTGTTCGCACAACTCTTTTATCTGACATCTCAAGTTTCGGACTTCTTCGTTATGAATTATCGGCTCGTACGGGTCGTCATCGGGGAATATCTTCATTTTCAGCCTGGCTTCGGACTCCGTGATGGACAAGGACCGTGAAGAAAGCCGCCTTTTGACCTGTTCGTTGTCCCTCGCTCTAAGGGTAGCGGTATACCCGCCTAAATCGGCCTAACAGAAATCAATTTTTTTTTTTTAAATAGTCAAACTTGTAAAAGGTTTCAGAATTTCGAGTAGTACCTGGTTGGCCACCATTCCCAGCAGATCGTCTAACGGTATATAATTTCCGAACGTGGTTTTCTGTAAAACATTTACTTTTTTTATTAAAAGTTTTCATTTTGACCGTCAAAAAACAAACTCCTTAAATATTCTCAATAGTTGTTTAATAGAGGAATTCAACATCTAACATTTCTAAACTTTCATTAGCTTAGTTTCATTTAGTACTAGCAGACTGATATTAGACCAATTCAAATAGAAATGAGGAACATTTTTCTTTTCTTCGGAGTAACCCACCTCTACTGTATGAGCACACACGGACCTGATGCAATCCTCATAAAGAAAGGAGTGAAGTGAAATTGGCCACAATGTAGATGTAACTACTATTTTGAAAGTCTGAATTTTTAACTTTTATGGGAGGGCGTCTGAAATTTTTGTTTTGAGTTCTCTCATGTATGTCTAAAGAGACGACTTGACCACAATGTACATATTATTGAATTGATAGGCTAGTGTTTTGTAAGGGGGTCTGGAACTTGGCTTTTATCATGGTTTCGTTTTTTTGTGTTATACTTGTTTGCTCGCTTCCGCATCGAGGGCATCGTCTTGGTTCTGATTTATGACCTGCCTTTCTGCCAAATTTCACGTTTTTACTTATACGGAAAGTGCCTTATTGATTGCCTTTGATTATGATGATGAGTCTACCTAAAGCAACACTATTTTCAGATTTGTCACCTTTATTTATAATCCATTATAATTCGTGGTCCGATTGACCAAATAACTTCTTTCAATTAATTAACTTGTTAGTGTCACGAGCGGGATTGAACTTTGAGTAATTAAGATTAATTAATTTTTTTTTAATTATTTACAGTATAAGACCAAACATCACATTTCTAATTGCATGAAATTACCTCCTTCTCCCCCTAAAGCGGTACTAATTTTGAGACAATTGCAATTTTCAGATTCTTTTCTTTACTTGCTACGTAATCTACCTTTTTAACCTAATTTCGCATTTCTAGCTTTTGGGGAAGTTCCTTATAATTTTGAAGCTAGTTTGTAATTAAAATGCAAATTTTGAAATTTTCCTTTTTCGAAAAGAGTTAATATTGAATGCTTACATTTTTACAATGTCTTAAGCGACCTAAGTTCAATTTGTTTCAAATTTCAAAAACCCCACCCTAATAGGAAGCAGAGATACGAGTGTGACAAAAACAGGGTGGATTGGTTCGGGTAAAGATACACATGGCAGTTTGATGGAACTTGACCAGCCCAATTGCCTTTATACATTAGAAATTGAGAAAGTTTCTTAAAAGGTCTAATTAAATCCCTTTTGTTACAAGCGTACCTAAAAACAAGCACTTTGATGGGTTTTGCCACCACTTACATAAAAAAGGTAAATACCATGCTTAGCTATTTCATAAAGAATATAAAGCACATAGAGAAAATCAATAAAATTTATTAAAACTATCTAATTTTTATATATTTTTTACACCATAATCATTTAAAATTGTCACCATAAAAGCCTGAAGCTAGATTTATTTATCGTTTTTGTCCGAATAGTCTCCCTCTGTCTAATTAATCTTGTAACTAGGTATTAGAAGATTTATTACTGGACAATACGCTCGTTTATTTTAATTAATTAAAAAACTTCCCGTAAAATCTCGATTGTTTGCTCATTGAACCACTTGCGTATAAATTAAGTCACAAGTGAAGTTCATAGGTAAATTTTTTATTGTGTATATCCCAGAATTTAAAAACGTACGAATTTATTACGTGAAAATTGTCATCTCTCGGTTATTTATTAATTAATTAATCATTTTTTCACAATTGAACTTTCATTCCAAGTATTACGTTTTAGTAGAAAAAGTATCCGTGAAATTTCAATTTAAACTCTTTTTTGAATTTGAAGGTATAGTCTGGTGTGATGTAGGTATCAGAAAAAACATTTTCTTTATCGTGCCGACGTTTCGATCTTTTGAGACATCTTCAGGGCCTGGGATTTACAAACATAGTTTACATTTAGAAAAAACACATAGAATTTAGAAAAGTGAATTTATACAATGCAAAATATATTTTATATTCCATCAAAGTATATTTTGCATTGTATAAATTCACTTTTCCAAATTCTATATGTCTTTTCTAAATGTAAACTATGTTTGTAAATCCCAGGCCCTGAAGATGATCTCAATAAAAGATCGAAACGGTGGCACGATAAAGAAAATGTTTTTCTGATACCTACATCACACCAGACCGCATCTCAGATATCTGAAAAATTGTATAGTATTTTTAGAGAAAAATTAGAAATTATTAATTAATAAACATTTGACTGTATAATCGGGCTTATTTTTATTAACAATGGAAATCCATTCCAGCATTTTACTGGAAAAAGTAACAGTCCTTTATTTTCTTTGCTGACACGACAATAGCCGAGAAAGAATTATGGAAAAAGCACTGACATTTGTAATTAAGAGTTAAAATCAACAAGTTATAAGAACAAATTAAGAATAATTAATTTAAGCGGAATTAAGTTCATAACAGAATTAAATCATTTATATCCAATAATCACTAATCACCACTTATATTTAATATTTGGGTTTGGCTGATTTTACCCATTTAGAACATTTTTCTAATATATTTTTGATTCTGACTCGCCATACGTAAGTCGTGAAGAAAGAATATCTATAGGAAAGACAAAAACAGGAGGAAAAATTCTCGACTCATCCATATTTAACTGCACCTGGCCCCTCTATTATGCCGGTGTGCCCTTTCCTTGCCATCTGTTTCGAAAGTCGGAAAATACCCGGGTTGCACTTTATTATATCAATTACATTTGCAAAAGTAACGTTTTTGCCTGGAGCCGTCGTTAGGGAAAATTGGAAACGAATTGCACATGCGTACCAAACTGTCGCAGTTTTTGTGTTATACACTTGTTTGGATTAAACAGCCAAAATGAAAGTCCATTGCTTTACAAAGAAATAGGCCACAGAAAATAATTCCTAATACGACAAATGCCTAGAAGTTATTAAATTTATACAATCGTCTATTCACTTCTTCTCTATTTTTTGAGACCGTTTGATCGAAAATTATGTCATTCAAATGTTTATTTATTATCCTAGTTAGAAAATCATTACATTAAAAGCGAACGCAGAAAACTATCCGACGAAATGGTGAGCGAGATAACGTCAAAGCAAAGGTTCAATAATTTTTGCTCCATCACTAACGAAATATGATGCCTTGAGAGAAACCCAAAAGGCTAAATTACTACTCTTACTTAAGTAAAACCATGTTCTAGCATCATAGCTTTGTTTATTGAATCGGTTCGGCCGATTTTTTAACTATTGACAGTGACTGAAAAGAAATCCTTAATGAAAGATTCCTATTAAATCCTAACAAACTCATAGAATTATCACGTACAAAAACTATTTGACATTAATAAATATTAATGTTTATTGGATGAAGTTGAACGTATTTAGTAAATAATAATCTCTATATTCAATGATTTCGTGGCCCGCTTGACCAATTAATATATTACAATTAAGGTTTTTTTGGTTGAGATAAAAAAGGCAGTGTCGCGGCGCGATTCGCACCCACGATCTTCGGCTAGATACGCCGCTGCTCTACCACTTCAGCTCACTCGGATACCAACTTCCCATCCCCACCCCACCTTTTGAATTCCCTCCTTTTGGCCATTTTTCAAATTCAAATAAACACCTTAATTAATAATAATCACTATGTGTCGATTTATGTTGAGGCTGTTGCTGCGTAATTGTGTCATTCTTGTATGTCCTGTTGAGAGTACGTATATACAAATTATTTATCACAGAATCGCTTTTATGCGTTACCATTGAATCAGGGTTTCGTACTATTCTACGATCCGCTGACGAAATTTTTTGATTGAGGCAAGCTGACAATAAAATTTTGGGGTGTCGGTTTTCACCTTGTCGTAGTTCCAAGAAATTTCGGACTCTTCAGGGAGTTGTTCCAGCCTGGTCCGCATGCGAGCTGTTGTCACTAGCCTTAAAAAAACTTGTTCTGCATTCTTTGAATATTTAGCATATTTGATTTGCAGTTGAGACTCCATAAAATGCATATAATAGCATGTGTTTGACAACCGGATTATAAATAAGGCGGTTGTTGCATACTGACATCCCGTGAGATTTAAATTTTTAAACTTGAAAATATATTATTTATGCAAAAACATTACAAATTGTAATTAATTAAACGTATTGCCCTCCGATTTCTTTCGAATTCCGGCTTACGTTTTCACTACACGAATTTAAGTCAAATTAATTACGTAATCAATCTATTATAACTTAAACAATTTTATAAATTAAAGACCCTAGAATATTTATTAATGAGTAACTTTTCTAAAAGCAAACTCGCTTTTCAACGAGACGGCATTTTCTGGTTTTAGACAAGAGCTGCGTTATCTCTCTTAATTCCAAAGTATGCCGCATCGATCATAATTTATCAACGTTGTCCGCCTCGTCCCACTTGTTATAAATTTGACTCGTTTTATTTCAAGCCTTCAGAAAATAGAAATTTTGAACATTATTTTTTAACTCCGACCATTCTGAAACTTGGTAGAGATAACGATGATTACGATTTAAATTACAAACTTTAGCCCATTAGATTTTTTAAATATTTTTTTATAGGGTGTATTTAATGTATGTGTATGTTTGTTTCTGGTCAAATACTTGACACTATGGTCAACACTACACCCGATGAACGCAAGTTAAGAGAATCCGGTCAACGCGGGCCTCCAGGCCATCGTTTAAGGTGAAGTGGCGGATTTTCCGGATGGAAGGTTAGGATAGATGGCATCTTGTTGTGGAACTTTTGCCTCGTTGAGAAAAGAAACATTGATGTTGTGATTAGCGAGGTTAGTGGCGCAGTAAGCTTTGACAATTGAGGACTTTTGATTGGAAGGATTGACGAGACCCTCACAGTTCCGAAATTCCAATGTGGTCCCAGTTTTGTGTTAAGTTAGTCTAGACGTCACGCTGTCTAGAAATAGTCCTAAATACCTGACTTGTGTAGTACGTTTTTAATGCGCAATGGGTGCATTTTCCTGATTCAGTCTTGTCCTCCTCTTTTATCCCTAGTCTGAGACTCTGGTAAGCTTAAGAGGATGTTGCTTCGAATAGGATTCCGTTAAGAAGACAAAATGCGATATCATTCGCATAATATTGTTATGTTCATCAGACTAGGACCAAGTATGCTCCCTGTATTGGTCTGATATATCAGTATTCAGTTCACTCTGAATATCATGTTCAATTTAAGGTATTAAAGGGTTGGTAGTAAGCTAAAAAGGATGTCTAGGTTCCTGAAAGCATGGGCCACGCTCTGGTATCAACAACTCTCAAAACTTGTTATATCATGAAATGACTTCAGTTGAAACGAAAGGCAAATAGGTTTATGTGATAGGTATTAAACGTTTTAAAAGGTGTCTTTCGATTATTTGGGTTAATGTAAAAAGAAGGCTGATAGGTCTGTAGGAGGATATGTGGCAGGGAGGTTTCTGAGCTTCAGGAGGATGGAAAGATTTGAGATGGTTAAGAAGGATGTGGATGTGGTATATTAAGGTTATATATGAAGTGCATCACATATATCTGAATGAGAAGTAAAAAGTTGTATTTTAAATAGACTGCAAGTAGATTTTATTGTCCTTTGTCGCTTCTGGCCCGGGTTCCCTTAACTAAAAGGGCGGGGAGATCGATTGAGTGATAATTTCATAGATCGTTTTTTCAATTGGGCATGCGAATTAGAGAGAGTTGTCATGATTGGAACGAGTGGAAGTCATATCAAGGCCTTTACTATACTGTTCGCAGAAGAAAAGAACTGGTTCGAAGCTTCTTTTATCGGAAGAATAATTGGATTGATCCCAACACCTTTTAATTTTTAATTATTCAAACATTTGAAAAATTCAATATTCAAGTCATTTGAAAAATGGCAAAAAGAGGGGATTCGAAAGTTTGTGGATTGAAGTCATGATAGCTCAAGTGGTTAGAGCAGCGGTGTATTTAGACGTGAAGGTCGTGGGTTCGAATTCCCCTCGTGACACTTACTTTTTTATCTCACCCAATACCTTACATAAAGATTAATAAATTGAAAGAGATTATTCAAACATTTGATCATGGTCGAAAGTTGAAAATATAAGATTTGTGATGCATCACCAATTGTGATATGATGTACCAAAATTTTATTTTTATTGTGAGATATAAAACTTAGGGGGGGGGGTTATAAAACTTAGGTCTTTGGTGGTAATGGTAGCTTTGAAAGTTTAAAGTTTTTCTATATGCAGAGAAGAGATATATAGAATTTTTATTTATTTTTAGCATCCCTTCTTATCATGGCACTTTATATACATCTAACTTTAAGAAAAATCAGCTGAGTTTAACCAAAACCCCTCTGGGAAATAAAAGACAGTTGACCCCAACAGACACACATACACGTCAGTTCAGTATCGACACACGTTCCTTTTTGATTTGCAATAGACATTGATGAAGAACAATAAACATTTCCGTTACCGAATTATTCATGACGTCCAGCATATATTGCCTCTTGTCTTCATCGTTATTCGTCCAGCTCCTCAAGTCGGTGGCCGAGGCGGACGCTTTGAGCCTGCCATCGCTTCGTTTCCGCTGCAGCCTCCGCCCTTGAGCATCGTTGAAGACGTCGAGCTTGTGTGCGATGAACGTCGGCATCTGAAACGTAAACTCTAGAAACTTAATTTTAAAAAACGTACATCAATGATCAGTAGTTGCTTACTTTGTCTAGTCGTGCGAACAAGTCAGAGCTGGCTTGATTCGGAATTCATTCAAAAATGTGAAAGCATTTAGAATTGTTTAAAAAAACTACTTAAAGAAATTCTACAAAAATCTTGTTGAAAACTACAGAACAGTATAATGGTAAATAATGACAAAACATATGTTTTGCATTGGAATTTTTCCCCCTATATAGCCTGATGACACATTTATTTGTTATTTTTTCAGCACAATTTCTTTACATATGAGAGGACCAACACGCAAGAGAACTTAAAGACACGTAATAAACAACCAAACCATCAACAATCGTTGTATTCTATTTAAACTAGTGTAAATGTGTGTAATGTAACATTTTAATGTGGTCATCCACGCTGTTTTGGTTTGTGGCTAAACCCAAGAAATTAGTAACGGCCCAAGATAAAAGTCCTAAATACTAATTCATATGACTCAATATGTTGTATACATAAGTAAATAAATTGGTAAATAGGGTGAAACAGAAAAACCACCACTGAAGATGCCAAAATGCCGAATATTGACCAACCAGACAGTTGAGGATACCAGCATCTAGATAATTTATCTATTTATAACACTATCCATTAGTTTAACGTAATAGTCGAGTTTCAAGGTTTACCGTTGCCGCCACCGACGCCCATCATAGAACATATGGAATCTCAGAAGAAGACAGATCACAACACCGAGGACACCAGATTCTATCTGCCAATCGAGCATCTACGACCTGACCCATAATAGATAATGTAGCCAAACAATAAGTTGATAGAAAGGTACAATGTCTATCTATGACACTGTGCATAATACATTTTTTACGATGGTATTTCAACTCGGTTATATGAACTCTGGGGTAGCGGTGATTAAAAAAAAATCGGCCAAACTACTGGCAGTATTTTTACAGATTCTAATGCATTTCTGCAGACCCACCTTTGAAAAATGGCAAAAAGGAGGGAAAATTCAAAAAGGTGCGATTGAGATGGTCAGTTGGTGTCCGAGTGGATCGAGGTCACGATAGCTCAAGTGGTAGAGCGGCGTATCAAGCTCGTGGGTTCGAATCCCACTCGTACCATTGACTTTTTTAAACCCTTAATCCCCTTTTTAAAAACCCTTAATTAATTGTAATATATTAATTGGTCAAGCGGACCACGAAATTAGTGAATTTATTTTCGACAAAGGTTAAAATTCCTAATGGTATCAGCGAGGGTGTGCTGGCCAAGTTTTGCAATTAGACTCCAAAAAACGACCAAACTACTGGCAATATTGTCCGAGATAATAACGGATTTCAGCAGAACAATAGAGAAGCAACATCAATCTGGAAAAAAATCTTTCATCAAAACTTTGTAAGTTTGAAAAATCAACGAGGGTATTTTCAGAAATCCATTTTTGCTTAACAAAGATAAACAAAATCAATCTGAAAAAGCTTTTGTTGAAAGTTTATTTTACATTGATCTTAAAAAATTAAAATTTTTAATGGTATCAGAGTTGGAACCAAACCACATGAACAATTCAACTTTCCTCAATTCGACAAAAGAGCAAAACACAACTGACCTAATGAGTTAAAAATAAATCTCCGAAGATAATATAAATTAATCAGCTAATAGCATGAACTGTCCCGTGTATGTAATGTGCTAAAACCCAGAATGTAGATGGAGACCAAAGCCAGAATAAAAATACGTTTTAAATACACGCGGGGATCTCCTCCACGTTGCCAAATGTACACTGTATTGAAAACGGGAACATTTATCATATAATTATTCCATAATTTAATAAATATGGCTTTGAGAGGTTTTAATGATTTTATTACAACAACAGAAATAGTTGTTATGTAAGCAGATTTTGTAAGATTTGTTGTGCCATCGAGTGATATCTGTTATCAATTTAACTTTTCCTTTGTCAACATTCAAAACAAACGTCGTTGTAAGTGTTCGTGTCTACGAGATCAGCCAATTAGTCACTGTGACACTGCGTTTATTTGACGTATTTTTAGTTTCTGCAATTTGGAAGATTGACGAGGTAGCGTGCTGAAGTCACTTCATCCTCTTGAATGTCAGAAAGTCCAGTTCAGTTCGAAGGAACAGCCGAAAGAAAGAAGTGGAACATGGATTATTTGGGAATCGCTTATGCAGTCATCGTCGTATCTGGGGGTGCCTTCGGGTATGCCAAGTCAAGTAAGTTCATCCCTAAACCGTACTTACAACTGATAACCATCAGTTTTATATACTATCACTGACAATGAATATGTAACTGTTAATACTTTAGACTGCTTTTAATCAGTTAGAATTTACTCACAATCAGCACCATGGATATGACTTAGCAGAGCCCCAGTTACGGTGATTCGACTTGTTTCTCCCTTAGCATGTTCATTAATCAATCCATGTTGTCATTATTAATTAATTTAATTGATTATACTTTTTATCAAAGGTCTTGGTTGAGATGAAAAAGTTAAAGTGTAATGAGCAGGATTCGAACCGGCTAAGCTGCTCTAGTCACTGGGGTTATCATGACTTTTCAACCAACACCTTAGATAAGTATAAATGAAAATGTTCATTAACATTCACCTAACTATTTTTCAATCTAAATTCAATGAGTAAATGATGGCCAATAGGGTTTTGGTACGCAAGATACATTGTAGTCAGGTGCTTGAATGCACAAGTCATAACTGTGGCATTCAATAACATAAAGCGCCTCCTAGCCATGGATAATGATTTTGACACGGTCTCACGCCGAATTGAGTATTGGTTCCCGTCATATCTGACTAAAATTGCTTACTCTTATTTAAAGGGCCGATACTTCAGAGTATCCCCAAATGGGTCACTTTCACCCTTATATAAGATGGTTTTGGGCGTTCTTAAGGAGTAGATACTCTTATACTACATGTATTCCTCGGTTTGAGGAAAAGGGCCAGTTGGCATCTATGCTGATGACATTGCATTTTATGTATCATCCTGGAGACTAAGCGCATAGTAAAGCAGTTAAACCCGGCGCTTAAAAAAAAAATCACACGGTTGGTAATAGATGTAAATTAATAATAAATATAACGATTAAACCTCGTTAAAAAGATGGTACCTTTTTTAGAAATGTAGGCCCCCTCATCAATAAACAGGTAATCACAGGGGATGCTATCAAACTGGGCAATAAACTAAAACTCCTTGGTTTTCTCCTAGCTAGAAAACATAATTTTACAGTACAAGTTAATAAACTGGTGAGTAAAGATAAACTAGCAATCCAAACTCTGCTTTTCGGAGGGAATCAGATCCATGTGTAAACAATAAAATCTCTCTATAAAGTCATAGATCAATGCTCTTCTATGCATTCCCATTATGAAGCCTCACTTGTGTTTGAGTCAAGCAATGATTGAGTGACATCAACCTCACATCTGGACTAATTTGCTCTCTGTTGAAGATATGCATAATTGGTTTGCCAGTTTCCTTATGTCCCCGATACATTATTGTAAAAACTGCTAGTAGGTTAAGGTGCCCAGGACAATTTGACCAATCCAGATCTGGAGGAGAGACCAGCAGAGCTCCAATAATAAAATGTCCAGGTGTGAGCTTGTCAAAACTATCAGGATTGTGGGAAAGAGGGCAAGGGTTTGATCTGGCTTCGGTTCAACATGTTACAGTTGTCAATTACTCGAAGGTTAATGGGTCAGTTTTCAAAACTTGTGAAAGGTGATCCTTCACGGACTTGTCACCTGCTTCTCAGAGTTATCCAAAGTGTGGAGCAACAAGACTCATACTTGCAAATGGATAATAATTTTTGAGTGATTTCGACATTTCTCCACCGTGTATACAATTCCCACAATGCCCAATGGGTCCCCAGAAATTCGTTGCATTGTCTGAAAACACTTTGCTCGGATCAACTCTCCTAGCCACAAATCGATCAAAACAGGCTAAAAAGGCATCAGCAGATAAGTACATAATTGACAGCTTTGGTTGCAAACAATATGAATAGACTGATAGTTTAGTGAAAATTGCTTTTTGTCGGTGAGAATATAGTTTAAAAAGTGAATTTGTATGGCTTACCACCTCAGTGCTACAGCGCACTAAACCTTCTGGCCACCATGTATCCACTGAAATCCTATTGCTCAAAGAAGCAATCCTGTAAGTTTCAATAAGCACTAACCATATGTAGATCTTTAGGTACTTAACACAGGAGTAAACTGGATGCCAAAAGGGTGAAACACGTAATTAACAACTGTTAATAAATCCACAATCACTTATTCTAGCCATTTACAAGCAAATGTACATTAATACTACCATAAATAATTTATGTATGTATTTATTGTGTGCAATAAATTCAAATAGTTAACATATTCAATAACAAATATATTTATTTATTTATGTGTTATGTTAAAGATTAATTTAGAGGTTTTTGCATGATAACTTTTACCACAAACTAAAAGAAAAGTGATAAACCGGTCAATCCTAGAGGAGATCAACCCTGAATGCTCTCTAGAAGGCCAAATCCTGAAAATGAAATTTAAATACTTTGGCCAAAGAGAAGAAATAACTCACTGGGGACGAGCCTAATGCTGAGAAAAATTGAGGGCAAAAGAAGAAGGGGGCAACAGAGAATGAGGTGGATGGATGGAGTCACTGAAACAGCCGGTGTGAGCTTAAACGGACTCCGGAAGATGGTGGAGGCCAGGAAGGCCTGGTGGAGGCCAGGAAGGCCTGGTGGAGGCCAGGAAGGCCTGGAGGAGCATTGTACATGGAGTCGCGATGGGTCGGACACGACTTCGCAACTAACAACAAACCTTTATAGGCACTGCTTGCATGTGGAAGTTACAGGGCCCCGCCACTTTACCCTCAAAAACCTATTAATTTGTAATTATAACTTATTATTCAGATATCGTGAGATGCGGTCTGGTGTGATGTAGGTTTCAGAAAAACATTTTCTTTATCGTGCCAACGTTTTGACCTTTTTTGAGGTCATCTTCAGGGCTCAAAGTGTTTGTCTTCTGTGTACTTGTGCCATTCTTGCGTGTCGTGTTGAGAGATTATAACCACTAAAATTACACAAAAGATTAGAAAAAGAAGGAAAATGCGCAGAGGGATGGCATCTGATAAAATCAAATGAATAAATATGGCCAAATGGTTATTGGTACAAAAGATTGTATTGTACATTTTAGTATGATTTGGATCCTGCTGCATGTGACATAGGATATATCGTACTCTTGGATTCTTTGGATCTCTGCTCAATTTTACATTTATTTAAGATCCAGGAAGACATCGACAATGAATAGTGTCCATAGAATAGTTTCAATCAAGCAGAATTGGTACCGTCGATCATGAGATAGATGATCAGTGCTGTGGATATGACTCAGCACAATAGATGATTTGTTCCTCTTATTATTCCTAACTAGTTCCACTGTAATAAATTAAGACCAAGACGATTTTGGTACACCCAATACATTGTACTTTAGCATGGTTTGGTTACCTAGTGCATAAGATATTTAGGTTTGTTTATCTTCCCCTTAGATTCTCTTGTAAATTTCACTTTTCTCTCTGATCCAGGAAAGCATTAACCATGAATATTTAACTGTTAAGCTCGTTAACTTGTCTACAAAAAAAAAGTAGTAGAAGGCTAGAAGCCCTTCTCTCTGGCACTGTAAAGTCAGTTGGGTGGAACAATGAAGGAGCTCCTCTTTTCGAATGAATATGATTGTGAAACAAGGTGCCATGCTTAGTCCTATTCTTTTTGCTCTATTTCTAAATGATTGGTAGAACTTCCTTGATTAAATTCTTGCATATGTTGATGGCCTAGTCGTTCTTGCCTCCTTTACAAAGGATGATCAACTGAATAAATGATTATGCCATGTAGTGAAATTTAAAACTCAGTCTGAACAAATCTAAGGTTAAGATTTTTAGGAATGGAAGAGGGAGTATGGAAAAAATGGTTTTATCAAACTAGTGGAATAGAGGTTGTATATACCTCGGTATAACCCTAAGGTTTTCATTTAAAAACGTTTTCAAGCCAGAATTACCAAATTTCAACAGGGACATTATATAGCCGCAATCTTTGAAAATAGAAACAACTTGTTCCACTCAATGCTCAATGTCGTGAATCAGACAATGATTGCATGTGGTGCTCAAATCTGGATGGCATGTATTTTGATGAAATCGAGAAATTGTATCATTTCTTTAAAAACTTCTTGGACTCCACCATGTACACCTTCTTCTTCACATAACTTGAAATAAAACAGTACCTAAACATACCTGGACAGTGTGACTTCTCATAAACTATCTATTAAGGGTTTTCTTATTCCCAGAGGAAAGATGAGGATGCTTGAAATAATTTTAAAAAAATCTGTGTTTTCATAAATCAAAAATATACTTGATACTTGTAACTTTTTTTGTTTTGCTTTTTGTGCCCTACTTCAGTAGCTCAAATAGGTTAATTCCAGTTTAGTACCCATCGTTCCGATAACTTAGTTTAAATGAAGGCATCATTCAGCAGTAGTGGATTAGATTGATTTTGGATATTTTTTGGTTCTCAGAAAGCGTTCCGTCATTGGCAGCTGGATTACTTTTTGGGACTGCTATTGCATACGGAGCGTACCAGGTGTCTAGAAACCATTACCACACGCCTTCTCTAATCGCTTCGACATCACTCGGAGCACTTATGGGATATAAGTTTGCTTCATCTGGAAAAATCATGCCTGCAGGACTCTTGACCGGCATTAGGTAGTACTATAAATTTAAATTATATATATAATCATCTGATTCATGTTCGTTTTCAGTGTTGCCATGACTGTCAGATATGGTATCATGGCCATGATGAATAAGCCTATGAAAAATTGAGTTATACGATGGGAATATATGTTTATTTTATGTTTTTAGTTTAAGATATTAAAAGATCATCACTATTTTTCATCTATATTTTTTATGAACCGTGTTTCATTTAGTATTAATTATGCAATTAAATATATATTGAATTTCAGGAATGTATTCCTTTTTTCAGATTTTATTCAATATTAAAAGATAATGTGTGTATATCAATATTACTATTTTTATATAATAACATTGTAAATTATATGCTTAGTTTTTAATATAATTTTTTCCCAAGGCTTTTGACTAACTTAATAATTAGTTATTTGAATCAAAGAAGCCTTCTGAACTTAATACTTTACTGCATGACAAGTTAAGATTTAGTAGCTTACCATCTCCCGGAGTAAACTCGTAAAAATCCAGGAGTTGAAGGATTGCAGTCTTACTCTGCTGAAGTTGAAAATCTTTCATTCATGATTTATTACTTTTTTTTTTAATGTAGTTTTTAGAAGATTTATTATTAAAAAATACTTTTATACATTTTTAAACTACTATTAACAGTATTAAAAAAATTACAAAATATTTTATTCATAAGTAGGCTGAAAGAAAACAAGAGTCAAAATAATTGCCTTATTTTCATATGAATTCATATTTACTTAAGTTACTGGATAAATCAAGGAATTTGATTGTGTAATTGGTCATTTTTTTATTTTATTAGTTAACAACAGTGGTAACAAAATTAAATAGAAAAAAAAATTGTTAATACAAAGTTTTAGTACAACTATTCATTTTAATTGAACAAGACTAAATGCCTTTTTCGAATTTTTCCCTGCTTATCGCTTTCACTTTTCCTTTCTTCACTTTTTGTGTTTTAGCTGACAAAAAAAAGAAGAAAAAAGTAATCAATATAATAAAGTAGGAGAAATCAGAGCCAAAAGTTACCTGTGATTAGCTTTGTGTTGCCTGGTTTGAATTCAGCCCCGTCATCAGAACTTCCTCCGAGGGAATAACTGACTTTGTATATGGGAAGTGGAATTACTGTCGAAGACACTGGAAGCAGTACTGTAACAAAAAGAAAATTTAATCAAACCGGTCAGTGTTCTTAAACGAATATGTGCTTATGTTATTCAACATAAAAAGTTATGCAAATCTAAACTTCCAATTCCAAAGCATTTTTAAATATTACGAAATTTTATAATGGCAAATAAATTCCAGAATTATATTGTTATGTTGGTTTTCTATATTTCTTACAGATTTACAATTTTGTTTAAATATTTGCGTGAATAATGTTTTATTTTAAATGGCATGAAACATTTTGAGACAAGAACAGAGAGCCTGGCTGAGACACAAAAGCAAAAAGACGTTTTTTTGTTTCTGTGAACATTCATCACATTGATCTTCAATTTGTAATGAGCAAGTAGTGAGTTACTTTTTACCGCACATATTATTTTTTTTTAATTTTATTAAGCACCAATTTGATATATTTTTTCTTTCTATTTTAATTTTGCTAAATGTAAAGACGATTCTTTTAACTATTCCACCATCATAGAAAAAACACTAATAAAAATATATATATGTATTTCTGGCAAATTATACTTTTGACACATTTTAAAGCATAGTTTGTCTACATTTCACTTTTTGCCATACTAAAAAATAACCATACTCATTTTAGTCTGTATTTAAGAGGCTGACCAAAATCTATTTAAAGTATCTGTAACGTTTTCCGTCTGATATTGTTCCACCAATACGGTGCCAGGCTCGTTCAAACAATGCTAAGTCCAAAGATGAATTAACCTCATTTCTAAATATGTTAAATAGTGTAGGTCCCCTCACACAGCCCTAGGAAACACGCCCTCCAATGCTTTTATTATGAATGGCAACCAGTACGTGAATAAAATGTTCTGTGTAACAGATATAATTAATTACTTATAAGGTGTGTGATTTTTCTAGAAAAACCTAGTAGGCTTCGTACAAGAAAAAGTGCCATATATCCGTGTGGTCTGCGGAGATGACAAACCTGTAATTTGCTACACATCGATAAATTTGGTTAAGATACAGCCGGAACCTAGTTTTTTTCCCGCCATCTTCAGTGTGTGCCGGCGTTTTCTTTGTCGGTGACTTTGGTAGACTTTTTTTCTGTTGGAAAAGTTGAGAAGAATACATCAATAGCAGTGCTATATTTATTGTTGATTTGTCTGCATTCCGATTTATTACGACATAAATATTAAATTAATTCAATATTTTCGTGGTCCACTCGACCAATTAATAATCACAATTAATTACGGTTTTTAGTTGAGATGAAAATCCAAACAGATTACACGACATTTGAAATATGGTAAAAGGAGGTAAAACTCGTAAGGTGAGGTTGAGATGGGGAATTGATGTCCGAGTGGATCGAGGTCACGATAGCGCTCAGGTGGTAGAACAGCGGCGTATCTAGACGAAGGTCGTGGGTTCGAATCCCTCTCTTGACATTACCTTTTTTCATCTCAGCTAAAAACCGTAATTAATTGTGATAAATATTAAATTATTAAGGCATGATTATAAGAAACTATAGTGATGCGTTTTGTCTCGCTGTTCGCCGTTCCGTCTTACGCTTGTTATATATCTTAAAATCAAGCCCTTTAACGGAACTTTATATTCAACAGATGTTTCCACTCAACATGTTCTAAATTTAATGACCAACCCAAGGAGACCGTGAAACGTTGAAATATTTACTGGTTAATTTAGTTTCGATTTTTCAATAACAAAACCCAATAAAGTTGAGAGTCGCCCTTGAAAGCTTAACGTGAGTAAAAGGTGAATTATTATCTCAATGAGTCAGCAGGGTGTGTTCGTTTCCTGCATACAAGAACATAACTGCAATAAAAATTTTAAGTTTAAATTTTCAAACCAATTTAGGTTTATTGGCCTGCGAGGTGATGCCAACATCAAAAACTATAGGGCCAACTGCTGAATGAATGTCACGTTTAAAAAAATGTCGTTATAGATTGAAATTACTAAGTTACATTCCTTTCCTAGTTGTTCAGAATGAAATTTCCTTGGCAACGATCTGTACGATAGTCTTTAGTACGAGCTGTTTCGCTGATTGTCATTGGACTGCCGCGATTTGGGTGGATTAATTTAATTTTGTAAGTTTCCTCGTTTAAAGCAAACGATCTGTCATACTAAACATTTCTGTTTTTATAAAAATTCGTTTAAATATAATTCTTTTATTAGTGTTTCTTTTAAACAGGGGATATTCTTTTGAACTAAACCACTAACATCTGGAATCAACTTGTTGGCTTGTAAACCCAGATTTACGTTTTTTAATTTTTTTTAACAAAAAAGTTTTCAAGTCTGATTTATGTCAAAGCTCGGAATAGTTTTTATAAAGAAACATATTGGCTAACCCCCCCCCCCCAAAAAAAAAAAACTTATTAGTCTGAATTTTAAATTTAAACGGAACCCCCACTGGAAAACGTGTCTGGTTACCTTTTGGCCATATGTTAGCTTTTTTGGCATAAGGCCTACCTGGGGAAAAGCGGTCCTGGTCATTTTTGGCGTAGACCGTCGGATGGGAAAGAACTGCTGTGATCCCGAAGAAGATGAGGAACACGAAGGAGCGCATGCTGCCGACTGGGAAAGCGGGGAAAGTTTCCTGCCTGCAGGTGGGGCATGACCTCAAATCTCTGCCCACTTGCCAAGGATGGCAACTCCCGCTTATGGGGCCCGTTTGTTACAAGATGTGAGCAGATGGAAAAGGGACAGGTTGCGCAATACAGCATTATCAAAATTGTTTTAAAGGGTAAAGGACGAGTCCGCGAAGCTGCTTAGGTAGCATGAACTGTTTGTTTCACAGTAGATCTATTATTTCATGCGTATTGTTCTTAAACCATTAAGAAAATATTTGTAACGAATAAGAAATAATTTTTGACACAAAGCCTCGTATCTAAAAAGTCTTTACTTATAAAACATGTGTTATGTCCCATATGCTTTACGAAATATTTAGTTCCTCTGTAAAATTTTGTCTGCAAGCCAATTATTATAGAAATTTGCAATAATTTAATTTACACATAAATATCGCACCGTCGGGAGCTTTTTGTTGTATAGATTAGTTTGTGGCCCATACAGACATGGAAAAAGATAATGACGAAACAAACAACGATGAAAGGAGCCGCCCGAATACCGATCAGGAGCAAGAAAAAGAAAAGTCCAGGGCAGAAATCACCGACGTATGCACCCCAGCGTCTTCGCAAATTCAGGCCGAAAAAGAAACCGGCGGCAGACAGGGCAACGTCCCTATTAAAGAAAAGAGGAAATGTTGTAGCCACAAACTACGTAAACAGGACCTGAGCAAAGCTCAAATGGTCGAACGGCCAGGCGTAGCGGCGGACCCAGAAGGGCCGAATTATCCAGATGAACAATACGAGATCGGACCGCAACCGGGTACGTCACACATAGCAAGTAACAAGATAGTACAGTGTTCACAAGAAGAAAAAGTCGGCGGTGACGAAAAATTTCCAAGTACAGATATGACCGCACATCCCGGTATCTTGCAAAGGTCTAGCGAAGCTGAATTAGTCGGACAACGTTCCAGTTTGACACAGGAGCAGAGTGAAATCAAATTAATCGACCAACGTTCCAGCATCACCCAGGAATCGAGTGAAATTGAATTTTTGGTCGGACAACTTTCCAGTCTCACACAGGAGTCAGGCGGAACACAGTTAGGTTCCAGCATCCCACAGAAGTCAATCGTATCTGAATTATCAGGTGGAGAACGAGAGAGAATCGATGCTGCAGCCCGACAGCGTTCAAAAAGTTCGCCACAGTTGAGTGAGGCGAGTTCCTCCCCTGACTCAAAAAGGTCGATCCAGTCTGAAGCCTCGCTCGAGAGTTCCTCTACAGATACTATTTTAAATTTTCCCATCGACACTGATGATGAATATTTCATTTCCAAAAAAGATGACGAGCAGCGGTCCAGTTCTCTGGAAAGGAAGAGAACTCGACTTGACGCAATGAAAATCGCCGAGCCGCTCCCTTCAAAGAAACCCAGGCTCGAGTACGAAAACAAAGATTTCGACACTTCAGACGACGCCGAACCCAATCGACAGGAAGACGGGATCTTGATAGGAGTTTCTTTTAAAACCAACGAAGTTCTCGAAATGCCAGATGGAGAAGCTGCCACGCCTGTAACTGCCAAGCCGTTGACACCTAAGACGAAGGAAAGCATCAAAGTGACGAGCACAACCACAGACCGAAAAATGAAGAAGCCCAAACACCCAAAAAGACTCCCGATACTGCTGGAAGCGCCAGTCACGGAAAAATACACAGTGTTCATGAAAAACGACAGATGGAAAGTAGTTGGAGGCGGAATGCAAGGATGGAGGATCAGGATGGAAGATGCGCACGTCACTTTACTCGAAACGCCTTTGGATCCGACCGTCGCGTTCTTCGGTGTTTTCGACGGTCACGGGGGCAACGAAGTCTCCAACTACGTCGCTCGACACCTGTACAAATTCATCTTACAGAGCGACCGTTTTCACCTTGGGGAAATCGACATCGCGATAAAAGAAGGCTACATGAACATCGACAACCACATGAGGGAAAACGACATCGGCAAGTTCCGCCAGGGTACGACTGCCATCACCCTGATGATCAAAGACCAAACGGTTTACTGCGCCAACGTCGGCGATTCGAGGGCGATCGCGGTGATCGACGGAGAAGTCGTCCCACTCTCCGAGGACCAGAAGCCAACGCTTCCCGAAGAGGCGAAGAGGATCGGCATGGCGGGTCTGCCCATTCTGAACAACAGGGTCAGTGGAGGCTTGGCCATGTCCAGGTCCTTGGGGGATTTCAGGTACAAGTCCTTCCGCCACTTGTCCGCTCTGCAGCAGCCGGTCATAGCACAGCCGGAGATCGTCAAAAAAAGCCTGACCGACTCCTGGGAGTTCGTCGTCATCGCGTGCGACGGCATCTGGGACGTCATGTCCAACGATCTTGTCGCGGCGTTCGTCAAAGATAAAATAAAAAACGGTATCAACCTCAGCGAAATCTGCGAATCACTCTTCATGAAATGCCTCGCCCCCTCGGCCTTTTTTCCGAACAAAGGTTGCGACAACATGACCGCCGTCATCATCCTCTTCTCAGAAGAATTGACAAAGACAACTTGTCTCCGCTCCATCACAGATAAAGAAGAATGTAAACAGAAATTAAATGTTAACGGATAGATGAGGAAATGTACAATTTGGTCCGAACCCAATTAACTAAGGATTTTATAAGGTTGAATTTGAAATATAACGTGTTTGTTTTCGCTTCACATGACCCACTCTAAGTAGTCATATGTTTTTCATTTTTCTTAACATTTTTTGTTATAAGCATGTATAATATTACATACACCAATATGGTGAATTTTCCTAGTACAATTAAAGTTTCAACATCAACCTACGTTAAAATTTGATAAATTTTTTAGAGATATTTGTTATTTATGGAACGATGGAAGTTAAGTAAATCACCCCTTGATAAACTTCTTGTCAACACTTCTGTCTTCAACTAAACACATCAAATTTTTCTGATTTATGTCATAATAAATACCTTTAGCTTTTTGTAAATCTGTATTAATCATACTAACAAAAGAGAATCCTTATTTTTGGTTCAGTGTGGCAAATAGAGAATGGTTATTCGTGGCCCACTTAACTGAAGGGTCCTTGGCTCCATATAGAGAGCATGTAGGAATGTCACTCGATATCGTAATTGTCCTTTAGAATGTCAGCGACTATTAGAATTCCCAGTTCCGATTTTTTTGCTGTTTTATTGTACATAATACTTGATCATTTTGTTTTTTCGGTTGGACGCAAGAAATAATTCCCAGCAGTAAGGATAAATACGAAATAATAGGAAGATAGTATCAGGAGACCTTTAACTTAAAATACACCCAAATATTGAGGTTGTCAATACTTTTGACATACATCTTAATTTGTCAAAGTTGCGTATGTGAAAGAAGGAAGAAAAGAAGGAAAGTGGCCGTCAAGAGATGAGAGGGGGAAGGCAGAAAGTGGGCTAGACCTGATCTCTGGCCACAAACGGTCCTCTTCAGAGATGAACGCGATCTGTTTCGTGGTGATCCTCGGTATAGCGGCCTGCGTCAGGGCCGACGAGGCCCTCCGGGAAGACAAGACGACGGACGACGTCCTCGTTGAAGAAACGACGACGACTGCCGTGGATTACCCCCAGAAAAGCAACGGCAACGCCGATCAACCCGAATCAAAGATTTACGATAAAGGTATCAAATCTTCTTTTACAACTTGTGCTTGTTAAAAATTTTCAATTATTCTCACTCTTATGTAAAATTTTCTTTTTTAATTGTCGCCTGTATTCATACAGAAAGCATGCTTTTCTTAAGACAGGCGTACTGATACTGATCTACTCTGATCGTAGCAATCGTTCTAGAATTAACAGCGTGCGACAAGCTTTCCCACACAAACGATTCGTCAAATACACACGATTTCCACCAATTCAAAATAATAATAAAGAGCAGAACAATTCACGTCAACTGCTATAGCTTTTCCCGTCCATTTATTGATTTGTTACTACGTCCTGGGTTCAACATACCCCGAAGAACAGGAAAACAAATCAAAAATCCTTCATAAAAAATTACCATAAATTACTGCAAGTTTACAAAAGTTAAATCAAATTCAATAATTGAAATTAGTCTCTTGTTTTTAAATTTCATATAAACCTTTTTCGCCCTAAACTGACCCTTATGAACCTCAAACTATTTTTTTACTTATCATGTTAATTCTTTTAAACTTTGAACGAACCATTTTTCAGTTCAAATTAATCCTGTAATTTGAAAAAAAATATTATCAGATTTTTTTTAACATATACAAAGCTCTTAAAGACCGTATAAAAATTAATTACATTTGAAATTTAAAATTATATACATTGAATATAAAATCAAATTGTTTTTCTTTAAATTTCTACTTTTTTTAATATAAAAATAATCGAAATCTTAAAAATCATGACACTAAATGAAAATAAACTACAATTAAAATTAAAAATTATATGAAATACATAATAAAAACAAAAAGATACTTCTGTTAATTTTATAAATGTGATGAATTTTGGTTTTTAAGAGCTCATTTATTTTGGTTGTAAAAAATATCAATTTAAAAGTAAATCATTTGGTCTACATTTAACAATTTTAGTTAAACATTATTTGAAATTAAAAAAAAAAGGTTAAAAATAATTCATTTGAAGTTTAAAAAAAGGTTAATTTTAAACGAAAAAAGTTTAATAAGAAATTAAAAATGATTGATTTGCGGAAAAAGGTTCTTGCTGACTTTGTCGGTTTTCCTCTCTCGATCAACCTGCCTCGGGCTCTGAAGACAGTGAGAAGCCGGCAGGCCAAAATGAACGAAACGACCAAATTATAAGTGAAAATTTACCTGAATCTTTAAATGAAGTTTTTTTTTATCATTTGAAATATTTGATTTGAAAAATTCATTCATTCAAAAATTCATTGAGATTGAAATGAAGTTTAAGCTTTTAATATACTTAGTGCCAACTCAGCTTATTTCCATTAATGAATCCCAGTTTCCTTTGTATTTTTACAATACCAAAATGGTAAATTCCATTTTTTTTTGTAATTAAATATTTGATTAGAATCATGACAAACATAAAATTATGGCTTAATTTTCTAAACTTGAACCTCTTTCAATGTAGGCGCAAAACTCGATCAAGTGAAAGAAACTAGGTTACTTGTGCTCCTTGATGATTTGTGAATAGGAATACAAAAATTGATTAAATTTTTATCTTAAAAGAAGTTCATCGTTAATTTATATTGTTCTCTTATTATTTCGCCTTGTTATATATGGTTATTCATCGCTTTGCGTCCCAAAGAAATCAGAAATGGTAAAACAAATCCCAACAATTGATTCATTTACCTGTTTGTATAACACGGTCAAATTTAATTTATGATTTTTTATAATAAACGTTTGGATTTTTTATTAACTTTGGCCATCAGGTTCATCACAATTGTTTTATTGAGGGTTCAACTGGAATACTTTAATCCGAGTAAAAATGTAAAAATATGATGGTGATTGATGAAAAAACTTTTATCCCTTGGTAACTGGTAAACCTTACTACCTCGAAGACCGAACTATCACCATTCCCCAAGAGGAAGTTTTACAATATGACAAGTCCATTTGATGAAGGCTTTAGATAGAAGTTGACAGTGTAGTTTTTAAGACAATCGCGCGGGCGTGTCGGGTTGTCTGTGCTCGTTGAATCCGCTTTGTCTCTTCGACATCACTCCTACCTCCGTGTCTGTTCACCGAGTCTAGTTCGAAATTACAAATTTACCAAACCCAATCGAATAAATCAACGTTAATTAAGAAATCCAGGTTGATGGAGTAAATTTTCATGGTAGTTTCATTAATTTTCGATTTGTAAATTAACTGCTCGGCCCATCACCGTACTTCCCTAATTTTGGAGAATCCAATCGACTTGTTGCTTCATTTAATTATATTCCATTGTCACTGGGACAGTGGGCCAGCCGAATCGCGTAGCGGTTTGGTACCGTCACGGCCTGAAATTCAACGATTCGGTGAATAAACATTAAAGAAAAATAAATTTGAAGGAAAAAAATCTATTTGATATTTTCTTACGTTTCTAAAAATATATTCAATTTTTTGTTAATCTGTTGATGAAACAACCAATGAATATATTCTTTCTCGAAATAATCTGCGATTCCAAAGCCACAAATTGTTTTCAACTTTCTAATAAGCATGTATGAAATTACCTCTGGTGGTTCTCTAATAAAAGAAACAGTTTGCTGTTTGAAATCTAAATTGATGCCCTTATAACATGAACTACCCTGGGTTTAATTTTTTCCCGATGTCTTCTTTGTAAAAAAACTATCATGGTGAAAACTTTGTAAGTTTAATTATTCATAAGAGATTTTACTATAAAGTAAAAGTGGGCGATAAGATGAGTGTATAATAATGTGGGAAGTTCCTTGAACTTGTTTCTGTTAAAACCGACACAGCAATTTGGCTAAGTAGGCCAATGTCCAGAAAAAGAAATCCTTTTTTGGATTCTCCATTTAAACGTTCATCGAAGGGACTTTTATTCGTAGGTAGGAGCTGGATGACCAAAGAGGAAAATCCGGGTTCTGTCGTGGTTGAACTTTGACCAAAACTTCGGCGTGAAGGCCAGTGGAACAGTTTCACCGATTTGAATACCGCTGGCCAAACGGGATTAGGTCAATCAATCCAACAATACGTGTTCCAGAAAGGACAAAAATAATTTTTTCCCGAGTTATTAAGGAGTTAGATTCGCTCCAGAAATGCTCCTAATATGCAATAATAGTATAAATAGAATTAGATGTAAAAATCTAACAATGGAGAAAAAATCGTATTAAAACGGTCAGTCAACGGCTGAGAGTCATCAAAGTTGGTCGTTTTTGTGACCTGGATTTTTTCAAACACTTAAGAAAATGGCCTTATAGAAAGACTGATCAAAAATAAACCCGTCAAACTAATTTGAACAGCTTAATTTCTTAAATAAATTAAACAGAAATATAAATAATAATAAACCTCAGAGCTATTTTATCAATTTCAATTATTACCGAGTATGGCACCGAGGGCTGCTGTGGAAGCTCAAAAACATCCTACGAGCAACCTATTACCTTATCCTAAAATCCTGTCTTAACGATCGTTACTTCCAAGTATCTAACAAAAATTCATTGTCATCTATCCATCCTATTCTTGCAGGTGTCCCACAGGGCAGCGTGCTCGTTCCTTTCCTATATTCACTTTATACATCCGACCTACCTACGCAACCAAACACTATTACCTTCACCTTCGCCGATGATACCGCAATCACCTAAACACGAAACCAAATCAACGAACATAATATTTACACCAAACAAGAAAACGCTCCCACCAGTATACCTCAATAACATTCCCATCCCAATTGCGAATCTTGTACGATACCTCGGACTCACCCTGGACAAACGACTGACGTCGAGCCCCCACAACTTAAACGCACAGACTGTAATATACGATTTTTCATGCTTAAACGACTATTGGACAGACGATCAAAACTCTCATTAACAAACAGAAAACTTTACATTGCTCTCCTGGCCCCTATTTGGACAACGGACTTGAACTTTATGGTACTGCTAAGCGTTCCAATCTCAATCGAATCCAATCCCTTCAATACGAACAATAGTACAAGCCCCTTTTTATGTATCCAATCCATGCTGACTTATACGTCCCTTTTGTTACCGAGCTAGCCCAACATCGCTACAAAACGTTCCACTCCAAACTACTCCATCATCCGAACCTTTTCGTCAAAAACCTGTCATCCACCACATTACCTAACAATCCCAACAGAAGACTGAAGCGTCGGTGGACCCGCGACAACCTTAGCGATTGACATCGACGAAGGAACTCATCGTATGAAGTACTAACGCCTACCATCACTGGATGGTAATTGTTCAAGCTTTCACGCCACTTTTAATAAGTTTACATCTAAATACTACCTGTTTTACGTTTTAACGACACAACGTTTTACGTTTTATTTTTTTCACAATTGCATTCTTCGATGTAACAAGTAAAACAGATAGTATTTACATATAAACTTATTAAAGGAAAAAACCTCGAAAAACTTTTTTTCCACAAATAAACGTTGTTCATAAAATATTTTGAATTTGTCTTTGAATCTATGAAAATGAACCGAACATGTACTCGTGATGAAACAAAGCTGATGATTTCAAGGCTGTAAGTCCTGCTTAGGAAAACTACGACATAACAAAAATACATAAATAAAACCAGCGAGAATAGACCGATGGCCGAAGTAAACACACCACCATTAAATTTTAATACATTTAGGTTTATTCATGTTTTGCATACTAAAAATAGGCTTAAAAAAATTATTGAGTAAAGTACACAAAAAAACAAGAATTCAAAACGAACAAAAATGAAATTAAATAGAGAGAGTATGTCCGTTTTGGGAGGAAACACGTCCGCTAAACGCTGTTGCATTCCTTGGAAAAGATTTCTGGTAAAATCCTGTGGAATATTTTACCATTCGCCGTTTCGACCTTGGTTTCGCCTTCTTATCCGTTGGTCTCAAATGGATCGATTGGGTTCAAATTTAAACTTCGAGCCGGCCACACTCGATGACATTTCATTCCAGTCATACACACTGAATTAGCAAGAATCTTTCACCTATGTCGGGGTGGCATTACATGTTCTTGGATTGTCAAGTACCTCTACGATTGCCGGAGATCTTCCTCGTACACGGCGCAGCAACGACGGGCGGCCGTTCCAGAACATAAATGACCCGCCATAGAATGCCACCTGAGGAACCGTACATCACGGGACGTTCCTTTCTCCTGAACGTCTCCATACGAAATTACACTCATCTGAAGATTTGAGGCCAACTCTCACCTCATCAGTAAAGATAACTCGTCCCCAATCTTCCAATGTCCAATTCACATGTGAATTGGAGCCTGGCAATTTTCCTAGGTGTGCAAAGAAGAGCCGGGTGCCGTGAAGTTGTTTTTGAGCCTTCTTTTTACAGTCCTGGAAGAAATAGAAACATTTCGGACATTTATCAGATTTATTTTCCTTTTCAAACACCTGACTGCAGCCATTGAAAATGGTTTATAAGAAGGCAAATACCTATTGAAATCAACCAAGGAAAAAGATTAACTGAAAGCGATATTTAGACCTAGCAGACTGGAAGGCCTATGCTTCATGCTTATTTTGACTACTATAGTTTCTGATTGCCTGTAACTCAAGAAGCGAGATAAATAGCTTTAATTTTCAACTAAATTAAGTTAAATTTGTCCACCACACTACAAATAAAACACATTTTCATATATAATTTTACAAATAGTCATATTTTCGCATTGTATTTGCAAGAATCTTCCGTATTAACTTTTACTTTCCGCTCCGATTCTTTTCATAAAATGGGTGTCAAACCGCTGCCCCTCGGGCCTCTTGGATTGTTTTACACATGGACGATATCTCCGTTCGAGTTTTCTTTTGATCGTTTTTAATTGGGGTCAAGAAGCGTTAAAACCAGGCTGGAGAATAAATTACATTTTCATTAAGACAAAAAAAAATAAAAAATAAGCACAATAGAAAATGTTCGTTGAAAAACCAAAACGGACACTGAAAATTTCGGTAAAAACTCGACATTTGCAAGTATTTATACTTTTTTTCTTTATATTTTTAACTGAATTAATCATTTTATTTCCAGTATCAAATCTTATAATAACCAGGAAAAGTTGAAATCTTCCGATTGCTCTCTAATTAAAATAAAACTACTGTTTTCCCCCTGAGTAATAATTTTAATAATAATTCTGTACTGCATTGTGAATAAGCGGGTTAATTTGGGGTCAAAAATAATAAATATATTGAAAAAAGCACCCTAGGAGTTGGATCCATCCATAAGGGCCAGTTCCATAAGAACCCCCCAGGTCAGGCATAGAACAGATGTGTGTCTCTTCTTTATGATGTTGAAAAACTGATTATTATTGTCATAGCAACTATGTAATTTAAATTTACGAAATTACGTCATCCTTTTTAATGTTATATTATCCTTCTATTTTTCCATAATGAACAATCGTTACTGTATCAATTTTAAATTGGCTAAATATCACTTTGGTTTTGTTAGTTGTCTGTTTTAGTTAAATTAGATGTAAAATTAAAACCAAAAAGTAAAATAATGATGATGTTAAAAAGTAAAAGACAATGAAAACTTTAACTGACTAATCTATAATTCGCTATTTTCGTGGTCCGCTCGACCAATTAATATATCACAATTAATTACGGTTTTTAGTTGAGATGAAAAAAAGGTTAATGGCACGAGAGGGATTCGAACCCACGACCTTCGGCGTGTAAAGTAAAGGAGAGAAAAATCGTAAGGTGAGATGGGGAGTTGATGTCCGAATTGATCGAGGTCGCGATAGGTCAGGTAGTAGAGCAGCGGCGTATCTAGCCGAAGGTCGTGGGTTCGAATTCCTCTCGTGCCATTAACCTTTTTTTCATCTCATCTAAAAACCGTAATTAATTGTGATTAATCTATGTTGTAAATTTCATGAAACTAACTAATCAACACTTGTTGTGAACCCTTGGTCGTTTTACTATGTAATAATTAAATATAACTGTGTAATTTTTGATGATAAACCACCGAAAAAGGAAAATGTTGAAATGAGTCTAACAGGCAAACCAGCCAGATTGAACCAGAAATGTTCAGTTTTGTCATAATTCAACAAGGACTTGTTTAACATTGATTATATCACATATTGGATTTACAAAATTAATAAAAATAAGAGAAAGTAAAATTTATATTCAACAGAACATAAAGATAAAAACAAAGGAGAGTATATAAAAAAGAAAATAAGTCAAAACATGACATATTTTAGCTCTCATGTGTCACGAGCACTAGGCCCTTGGAGGATGTGATTTGTATAAGAGGCATCATTATCACCCGATTAATAATAGGCCATGCTAGGTTAACACACAACACCTACTTAAGGGCCAAAGCCTACATATGGGTCCACCATTTAGAGAAATAGTGAGTAGAAATGCTTTGATTGAATATATAAAAATATATTTTGCATTGTATAAATTCACTTTTCCTCGTCCAAAATGTAATTGTTAAATGTAAAAATGTAAATCGCAGGCCCTGAAGATGATCTCAATGAAGATGGAAACGTTGCATGAAGAAAATTTTTTTCTGAAACCTTCATCACGCCAGACTGCATCTCTCGATTTCTAAATAATTAAGTAATGATGATTTTCTGTCTCTAGTGTGTGGTGTGAGTGAATGTATTTCCTGCCTGGATAGATTTTTTTCCGATGGCGGGAAATTGAGTACCCATTGACCCTCGGTTAGATTAGTTATGTAATTATTGCGTAGGGTGATAGAGCAATATCAAATATTCAACCACCCTAATAAACGTCTTGTAAATAGATAAGATTATTTTGTTAACAAACACAATTTTGTAAGTTTAAATGGCTTTCATTTTATTAAACAAAAATGACATTTTGGAAAGGGAATTATGGCAAATAGAGCGAAAGATGTACTCTCCCCTAAAATAGTTTTTAAAAAAATCTTTATGGTCTTAATTTTATCCTGTTGTGAAAACAGGGTCTTAATATCTTAAGATCATCAGAACATATTTTAAAGCATAGTTTGTCACGGTAGCAGTATGCGGAAACAACCATAGCTATATCAATATTTTAAAATGAGGCTATTAAAAAATCATCTAAGAAATGAAGGTGGACGACATTATGTTCATTTAGACTACTGAAGATGGGCTAACCCTGAAATTGCCAAAAAGTAAAAAAAAAAAAAAAAAAATCAACTCCGATTTCTTGGGTTTATTTAATACCCTTATGTTTCTAGATGTTTCTCAGGCCTTCGACAAAGTATGGCATGAGGGATTATTATATAAATTTAAATTATTTTTACCCCAGGCATATTATCTGATCATACAATCATACCTTAAAGAGAGATTTTTCGCAGTAAACCAGGGTACGGAGACTTCTCGGATGGAAGAAGTGCTTGCGGGTGTGCCACAAGGGTCAATACTCGCTCCGCTGTTGTACACAATTTTTACTTCTGATATGCCCACAAATGAGAATACACTTACCGCCACATACACAGATGACACCGCCATATTAACAAGCCATCTCTCTTCTACACAAGCTTCACTCATGTTACAAAACCACATATCAACAATTGAGAAATGGAGCAATCTTTGGAAAATAAAGTTTAATCCGTCAAAGTCACAACATATCACCTTTGCACTCCGTCGTGAGACTTGCCCTAGCATATACTTATACAATGAACCTATTCCACAATCCGACAAAGTCAACTATTTAGGACTTTCATTTGATAGAGACTAACTTGGAATCCACACACACGATTAAAAAAACAGACACTGAACAAACAATTTAAAATTCTTTATTACCTACTCAACAGACAATCAAAATTACCATTAAAATCAAAACTTTCAACATACACATACCTACTCAAACCAATTTGGTGTATGGGTGCCAAGTATATGGATCGGCCAAGTGTTCCAATATTCAAAGATTACAAAGTTTTCAATCCAAAATTCTAAGACTAATTGTTTCTGCCCCATTTTATGTAAACAATAATACGCATCGCAGAGATCTTCAAATCCCAACAGTTTTTTCATCCATCGAAACATATTACAGACGTTTTCATAGTAAATTACAAAATCACACCAACACACAAATACAATCACTCCATTCCCCACAATTACCACGTAAACGTCTGAAAAGAGTATGGATAAGAGACCTCTTAAATGATTAATATCATTTTATTAATCCAAAGCGGCTGCCAATGGGTTGCTTTCTCTATAACGCCCATAATGCCAAACACACAGTCTGAAATCCAATCTGCTGGTTGTATATCATGCATATACAGTTGTAGATATAAATAAATGAAGTAAAAAAAAATTTAATACCCTTCAAACTAAACTATATACAATGAAGGATAATACAACAAAATAAATATTTTTATCTAATTATCTGAGTATGGTGTGCATTTTGTTATTTTTAGAATTTGTAAGTACGATTATTTGGAGGTTGTGAGGTGCGGTCTGGTGTAGGCTTTAGAAAAAAATTTTCTTTGTCGCGTCGTTTCAATCTTTATTGAGATCATCTTCAGAGCCTGGGATTTATAAACATTGTTTAAATTTTACAAATACATGTAGGATGAGAGAAAAAAAAATTATACAATGCTAGTAAATTTTAGATGAAAAAACCACACATTTGTAAGTATGTTGAATTTGAATTGAGGGCTGTTGGATTCGCCTTAACTGTTCTGGCCACCAACACTCCCCCTTGTATTGATACTAATTTTATGAAATATTTCAACATCAAAAAAACAGCTTTTAAACTGTGTATTAAAATTGTATGATTTTTAAATACATTAATAATGTTGATAATAATCATACTCTTTGTATAATTCAGTATCAGATACTTTAAATTAGATGTTTTTTATTTGATTAAATTTTCATCTAGTGTTTCCATTTGATGTTTAGCTGATGGGAAGAACAAGATAAAAGTCAAACGCCCCAAAGGCCCGAGTAAAAAGATGGCTTCAAAGCTGCTCCCACTTCTACTCATCCCGCTCATGATCCAGTCACAGATGATGCCGTTGATGCTTCTCAAACTGAAGATGATGGCTGTGAAAGCGATGATGATCGGTAAACTGGCACTGTTCATCCTCGGTCTGAACCTTTTGAGAAATGCGATCATCGGTGCGAACAATATCGACCAACAATACGAGGTAAGTACGATGAATATAAATTTTCAGTGTGGATATTCGAGAAATTTTGCCTTTGCAGCAACAAACATTGGCGCAGTCACATTACGGCTACAATGGTGGCCCTGAATACGGTTCTTATATCAACAGGAGAATGCTCTCAGCAGGTCCTTATTGGCAATATTCATGACGAATACCATAAATTTTATAAATACTGTAAATATTGTATACTCTTTAACATATTAAATTATTTATTTTCAAGAGAAGAAATTTTTATTATCCTTGAATCTTTTGTCAAATATATTCTACAGCAGCCTAACATTATGTTTATCTAAGGTACAACTTTCATTTATGTCATATTTCTGAAACAAATTACCAAATTTTGTCTGATTGTGATACCTCTGCTTCTTCAGGTTTCTGCCGTAACTTTGCCCTTTTTTCAAGAATTAATTAAATGTGCGTGTCTCTTAATTATGATTTTCTGCAGTTCCTACTTGCTTCTAGTTAGAAATAATGATAGATTTTATTAGAATTATTATTGCTATATACCTGTAATTTTGTAATTTTATTTTTTAGATATTTTCTTTACATATGTTTAGTTCTTCTTTCAATACACTACTTATTTAATTATGATCTACTAGATAAACTACTCAAAAATGAATAGGGATATTTGTAATTTAGTCTTACCTTATTTATTGTAATTAAATTAATCATATTCTAGTTAATTGGATAAAACAAAATAGAAAATACAAACCAACGGTAGCTCGTGGTGGACCAGCAGCGTATTTAACCAAAGGTCGTGGGTTCGAATCCCACTTGTGACTCTAACTTTTTAGTTTCAACCAATACTTTACGTAACATTAATTGATTGGAAGATGTTATTTGGTCAATCAGACCACAAAATATAATGGATTATTTATTGTATTATTGTATTCCATTTATTGAATTTTTCTTCCTAATAAAAGATATCGTCCCAGATGTTTCTGAGGCCACATTGCCTGTATGCAGAGATATTTGGATTGATAGTGTATATTAAATAAAGAATGGGACCAAGGATGCTGCCTTGTACAACACCCGATTCAGTTTAGCAGATTGGGGGGGGGGTCAGGTCTATTTAAATAGAAATAACAGTTAAATTGTTCTTTTATTGTTTTCATTTGTGTTTATACAATTTGGAACGCTACTTCAAAGAGATTAAAAATTAAGTCAGTTGGTGGGGGGGGGGGCATCGCTGGCCACAACACAATGATTCATAACTAACCTGGGTTCAAATCCAGTGGTCTGTAATTCTTCCCAATATACTTACAAATGGGATTTTTTTTTTTTCAAAAACAGTGTCACCCTGGAGGTCTGCTGTGTCAGTAACCCCTAATTAAAAAAAAAAATCCTTTGGTGCTCTAGGTAATGGACCCACCGACATTTTGCTAAGCCTATTATCACTCTTTGATCTGCCGCATTTTGGATTTCTCTTGGAGATTATTATTAAAATAACAGACAACGTTGTTGGTTGCTGAGATAACAGAACTGTATTAGATGGGCAGAGAGGTTGTTTGCTGGGATTTGAGGTCTCGTTTTGTTGAGTAACGAGTCTGATCCTTAAGGTTTATAAAATACAAATACATCTGCATTCATAAATTACTGTATCGAGATTGATAGGAATAACTATAATGCATACTGAATAAAGAGTGGGACCTTGGATGTTGCCATGTGGAACTTTGGCATAGCATATAGTCAGTTGTTATTGTCTTGCTCACTTCTAAACTCTATTGCTGATTTCTTTATAACTTATTTAATATATATATATATAGACAATAACAACTGACTACATGCTATGCCAAAGTAGGTGTTCCACATGGCAACATCCAAGGTCCCATTCTTTATTCAGTATATGTATGTAATATATTACGCAGGGTGAGCGACAAAGACCCGAGGGGTTAAAAGCCTAGATAGGCCCATACCCCATCCCTAAGAGGTCCGGGATGTTGGCTCACAAGTCCTATATAATCCTCTTGGAACTGCTCACAAACTACAAGATTTTGGACCATTTTATCTCGGGGAGTGATTTGTAATGTCCTCTCCTTCAAAAGTTTAAAATCTAACCCTGGCAAGCCTATCACATTCTTTGAGGTAGCGTCAAGCCGTTTCTTCTTTTATTTCACAGATACGGCAATAGGGGTCTGATAGAATAGCCATTATGAAGAGGTGACTTCTCAGTAGGGAGAGGCCTGTCAGATTACCTATCAGCGTCCTGATTTCCTTCCTTGAGATAGAGAATAGCCATTTCGATTCTGCTAGTTTGATCGCCTTAACAAACTCTTTTGGTTGCCTGTGTCTGGGGGGGGGGGGGGTAAATTCCACTCCATAAGGAATTGTTTCTACTCTTCTACTCTCTTTTCTCTGGACACGATGAATCGTTTTATCTTTTCCGAAGATGTCTTCCAACCATCGCTGTTTTGGTCCGACGCATTTTGGATTTTCACCACTTTACTGTACTGTTTACTAATATAAACACGGCACAAAGAACCATGTCTGACATACCGAAATAGCAAACAGACCTACTATAATTCTATCCTTGTCTAGCTTTTCAGAAATTTCAGCGGTACAAACGTCAATAATCCAGAAAAAAATTTGATTTTGCTTCTGTATTATTTGGCTAATCCGAACATGCCTCGGAACCAATTGGTCTGCAAGGCGGTCTAAAACTATCTCACGGATGGCGGATAAGCCCACCATACTTTGAATTTTTCCAACATTCGATGCTCCAAAAATAAGTTTCTTCTGTGATGTGATGATCCAAGGAAAGAAGGTACTCTACATCCAACGGACAGCAACTGTTAACCATGCTTATCAATACATCTCCATGTGAAAACACCAAACTCTTTTTCAATAGGGTTACCATTGAATACTGAATGAAGAAAATACAAACCAAACTTTATTTATCTTTGCAATCAATTACAGTAACTGAGTTGATACATAAGAAAACTAAAATGGCTTTTGCTTTTTAATTCTAAAAAATACAGTACTCATAAATTGACGAACAGATATAATGATAACAATAGGAAATAAAATAATCTTACAATTTATAACATTTATAATCTTTTAAACATCTGCATTAACATGAAAATATATATTATATTTAACTAATTATATAGTTATATTTTATGTCTAACTATAAAAGGCCAGTTAAATATATAGGAGGAAGACAGAAACAAACTCAAGTACATTTAAGTTCAAATAAGAGTACATTATTGTCTACACTTCCACACTGACATGTACTTGTACTGCTCCCGGTCACATAACCTCATGGCTAACGATTAAGGAATATGCAAATTGGAGAAGACGTTTTGTCTCTGGGAATGTTGTTTTGGAATGTTTTGTATCAGAGGAAAAATGTGAACGTATTAAAAAAACATTAAACCTTTCCGTTCACACAAAAGATACGCAATTATAGTTTTATTTTACTTATATATTAAAACAATATATTGCGTTTAAATACTATTAAAAAGTAAACTAACGAGTAACCTTGTCCCTGCTGCTATTGCAAAAAGGTAGGACTTTTTAATTTGCTATTAATACGATTTGTGTGACAAGAATCCATTGTCATCGATGTGACAGATCAAGCTTTATTGCATTAAATTTTAAAAGTACTCTGCCGAATAAATTAAATAAATTATTGCACTAAACGGTCTGAGACCTTGCAATTTGACTTACATATCACAATTCTAAGTGAAACGGTTCCTAAATTCTAAAAATAAATATTTAAGTGGTAGTTGGTTTCATTATGTACATACTCCCGTGGGGATTCACTGATCGCAAATGTGAGATCCTGTTTTTATTCCCTTGTATCATTCCAAGATGAGAATGAAATGAACAATCGATCTTGATAATCCCCCCCCCTTTCGATCGAAATGATTTTTTTCGCGTGGGTCCATAATGGAATGCAAGGCGATCGATACCCCCTTTATAAGTATATAGGCCATAATTTTGGTTTGCCACCACTTTATTTATGTGACTAGTCGTTTATTGCCTGCATTTTATGCAGCGGCGCCCTTAACACTACCGACAACAAAATAAACATTACCAATTCCTTGTTAACTATAACTCCTCTAAAATAATTTATTCATATTTACACAAGCTAATTTGTACAATGTTACATAAATAGAAAATTTCTCTCTTGGGGAAGGGAGGAGGGGGTTTATAATTCCTCCTGGGTGTTTACGGGGAAAAACGATGGTGAAACCTAAGTGGTAAAAGGCGTTTTTTTTTTTTCATCCTCTATCGGTGTGAGATACTATTATGATAAAAAGTCTCACCATCTGCTAAGAGCTACATTTTTTTTTCTCTTTACTCAAAATTACAACTTTTTCAACATCGGAAGGTGCAGCACATCGGGGATTTCAATATCCTCCAGGCGGATGCTTGAAGGGTTGAATGGGAACTCGAGTGGAAAAGATTTTTGGGCATCCATCATTAAAATCTGTAACACAAATTTACATTAAATAACAGCAGTTTTAATTAATTTTTTTAATTCAGTTCAATATATGCTTATTAATTTGTTTAAGTAGTGAAGAGTGGCCAGGAATATAATATTTTATGAAAAAAACATCTTTTTCATTTTTTCCTGAAGTTTTAATCTTAACACATGTCATCTTCAAGTGTGGTGTTGTTCTCGTAGCGAGTCACTACAAGGTTAGCACAAAAAAAAAAAAAGCTGTTTTCCTAAATTACTTCATTCCTGACCACTCCTCCCATAAAAATTGGGCCACCATCACTAAATAACACATGTATATTTCTTGCTTTCTTTTTGTTGGATATATATAAGAATCTGTGATATAAACTTTTGTAAGATTTTCCAACTTTTTTTTTTACATAGATGCATTTTGAGGTTTTTTTTCTGCCTCCTTCTCAGTGAATTTCTTAAATTTACTTTAGATTTTTAAAAATCTAAATCAACAATATTAAATAAACGTTTGACCTTAATAATATTTTATGAACCAACTCGAATATCGCCTAAGCCAGTCGTCTGTTGACATTCAAAATGTAAGGATCGAGATGGTTTGAAAAATATTATTAAAGTCCAAAAATCTATTTTATTATTGTTGATTTTTATTAATTTTAGAAAAATGTACTGAGCAGGCGGCAGAAAGAGTCTCGAAGTGCATCTACATAAAAAATAAAAAGTTGGAAAAGCTTACAAGGTTTTCATAACCCAGAAACACACGCTGGGCTTTTTTGTACTAGAGCCTGAATTATTCCAGGTAAAGCTAGAAAAGGATTGAAACAAATTTAGAGAACAGCGTAATAAGTGAATAACCCTAATATATTTATTTACAGAAATTATTTACAATTAAACAAAAAGAAATGTTTTGCTTTACATCAAGCAACAATAGACATGAACTGGATGTTTGAATTTAAACAACAAAAAAAGGGTTAAATGCTTATCCCTCCCCCATAGCAAGTTTTTGCTGTTACCGGGCTTAGTCTATGAGCCGTCTTCCAAGATGAGAACAAATTAACTCAAAACTCAAACTCACAACTAACAGGTTTATTAGTTAAAACAATTGTATTTTCAATTTTTTGTGCGGACATTTTAGACGTTTCATAAGTTTTGAAAGTTGCATTTTAAAATTTACGCACAATTTCTAGAGCGTATGGGAACGGATTCATCAAAATTCAGAGTTGAAATTAACAATTTGACCATAAGCTGAAAAATTAAAAACAGCTGAAACAACTATTTTTTCCTTTTTTTTTAATATTTTAGAAATTTCTTCAGTGTTTTAAAGTTTTTTTTTTTTTTTTTTTTTTTTTTCATTTTATGTATAATTACTGGAGGGAAAAATATCAGAGAACTAGTAGTAGAAATAGTTAAAACTCAAACTTGTAACTAACAGTTCATCCCTAACCAAGAGTTAAAAAATTAAAAACCTTTATTTAAAAAAAAATATTTAGAAATCATGAGATGCGTTCTGGCATGATGTCAGTTTCAGAAAAATATTTTCTTTATCACTCTCAACGCAAAAATGGCACAATTACACAGAAGACAAACACTTTGAGCCCTGAAAATGATCTCAATAAAGATCGAAACGATAAAGAAAATGGAAGTTATATATTCACAAATTGTTTGAGCTGTTCTTGTGCCTTAAAAATCTCTTTCCCAAACTGTTACCTGGATTTCGAGCAATTCTCAATGTCACATCATAGATGATGAATTTAATCAAGGCTCAAAATTTTGATGCTGTTAAAACTAGTTTGTGAGTAGAACTATCTCAAAAGTGGACTGATATACCCATGCCGCCTTAATTATTTATTTCTATGAGGTAGACATCTTTTGGCCACTAACAGTATAATTTTTTCATAAGAAATATTCCAAAGATTCGGTCGTAGATATGAGCCTATTTAACACTATTTAATGAGGTACAATAACCATGCATGTCATTGAAACCATAATATTATGATTATATGTTAATCCCCCCCCCCAAAAAAAAAGTAAAATATCTCTTTTTCTAAATAAATAATGTGTTTAAATAATTATTACCACAATGGGCAATGTTTGGAAACAAACCAACTTTCTTATCTGCGTCTTAATAGTTTGTTTCATTTTATGGTACAATAGGTCAGGAATATGGCGACATATTTTTATAAGTTTTCAGGAAAATATCAGATTTTCATTTGAGAGTGTTGGTGGTCGCGATGGTTTACCGTGTTGACACAGCACTCATCGCTGTAATCCAGCAGCCCTGCATTCAAACCCGGCATGTATTTACAAACAGGGTTTCTTTTTTACAAAAATTCAAGGGCCATGAGGTTCAAACCTGTTTTTGAAATACCCCTCATAAAAAATAAATAAAACCTTTATACATTCCTAATTTGATTTGCATTTATAAAACAATGAAATTTCAAATAATACCATTTGAAAATTAAAAATGAAAATAATTTGAAAGAAAAAAAATCTTTGTTCGCTTACATTCTCCCGTTGTGTCCCATCAACTGACTTTCGCTCTTTTAGCCTTTCCTGGATTTTTCTAATGAAAGACTCCGAAACCTTTTCTTCATAGGAATCCACCGGTGTATAAAGGTTCAGCAGTTTTATTATCTATTAAAATA
>CM077108.1:25874647-25920746 GCA_039619505.1 Cimex hemipterus
CGGGTTTATATGCTCCCCAGGACTTGTGACGAGTTATCCCGATCGGGCTTATATGCTCCCCAGGGCTTGTGACGAGTTATCTCGATCGGGCTTATATGCTCCCCAGGACTTGTGACGAGATATCCCGATCGGGCTTATATGCTCCCCAGAACTTGTGACGAGTTATCCCGATCTGACTTATATTCTCCCAGGCCTTATGACTACTTGTCTCATTTGGAATAGGTGCACCTCAAGAGGAGTGAGGGGGGGGGTCACATAGCGCCTAAAAATAATGGCAGGGGCATCCTAGCATTTAGCATCCTAAAATCAATTTCAAAAAGGTTAATAGTAATAATATATTTAAATGTCAAATATCATTATGGTTTGTTAAATTTATCTTTTATGGCATTATTTATGTCATCATGGACTTAAATATGAGAAGATTTGGGGATCTAAACTCGTATCTGCTTTCCTTTTACCCTATCAAATCAAGGAGTGAATCAGAAAATTTTAATGTATGAAAACTTAAAGAATGGAAAAAAAATTCGATGCAAAAGCACGCTTTATTCATGACTTAGTTTTAAACTTCTCTGTTAATCCAGCTCCAAAATAAATTACCATTTTTAAGGAGGGTCGACATCGACTTGGAAAAAGTAATGTTATTAAGTGAATCTATAAATTTTATATTAAGAGAAACTAATCTAAACTAAATCAAAATAATAAATTCAATTAATAACATTTAATTAATTAATTAATGAAGCTTAAAAGGGAGGAGAAATATTATGTTTATAGTTAGTTAGGCAGCATTGAAATAACTAACTTACCTCCAACTTCTTTCAGTTTGTTCAGTAGTTCGTTGAACTGTTCTTGCAGCTTTCTATAATCGGCTGACTTTTTGTCGTACTTGTTGTTCAATTCCTTAAACAAAAATCGTTGAATTAATATTAATGTTAATAAGTTTATTAAAGCTATGATACAAAGATTAAAAAATCAGTGTCACAAGCTGATTCGATTCCACGAATTGAATGTATTTGCATTTCGCTAACAGCTCCCCGTGGCCACTTCACAATTTGCCGAGAATCAAATCGGATTACACGATAATTGAATATATGGTGAAAAGAGGGAAATTTGAAAAAGTTGTAGATTGGAGCCCTGCTAGTGTACTAATTTTTTATCCCAACTACACTTTACATAAAACTTATAAAACAATGTAAATTGTTATTTTGGTTAAATGGAATCAATTAAAATACATATGGATTAATATAAAGATAATTATGTCACACATACCAAGTTTTCAGCGGTTAAACGTGTCAGCTCAGACTGAAGGTACATTTCTGACATAGAAGCAAGCGATCCTACGCTGTTTACCAACATTGCATTCTGCCGTTCATTCTCCGATCTGAGGCGTACCAGCTCGTTGATCAATTCTTCTCTTTCGATCTCCCACCTGGTCGTCTTCTCTTGTAGCTCGTTTTCGATTTGCCTGTGGAAAAATGATAAAGCGAGTGAATTATATTTTGAAAAATATAATTTTTGAAAAATACCTTAAAGTCTTCTTCTGAGCTTCGAAAGCGAGCACAAGCTCGCCATCTTCGTTTATGACTGAAGGATCGATGTCGGATGTAGGATAGGAGCTTCTAGTAAGACTTGAAGTGCTGAAAGTCCTGCTTCCGAGTGTTTCTCGCAAAGTTGCCGCTTCCTGCCTTGCCCTCTTTGCCTCCTCTTCCCACCATTCTGCTTTCTCTGTACAATCAAAGCATAATGAGACTTCCTTTTTTAAAAAAAAAGTTGTTCCCTGAAAGCTTACTGGCAATCTGCTGCAATGCTTTATTTCCTCCCGTTTTGCTCGTTGCATCGTTCTTAACGGCTTCTCTCAATTCCAAAAGATCAGCTCTCAATCTAGCATTCTCCATTTCCAGTTCTTCATTCTGAAAATGCATGTTAAACAGTTAGATTCGATTTATTAAATTTTTTTTTTTTAATTTATATTTTGAACAATTACCATAAAAGCACCCTTCATCCCGTTACCGTAATTGTTCCTCTTCTCGTTCTCCATCTTGGAGTGAAGATAACGATTTTCATGTTCTAAAGAAACGACTTTACGCTGAAGTTGGAGCATTAATGTAGTGTCAAACTGGAAAAAAAAGTACTAGTTACATTTGAATTATCTTTTTGGAAAATGGTGAATGTATTGCAAAATAAACCTCAACATCATCCTGTCGCATGAAATAAAAATGAAAAATTATTTAAAAATTCATAACTAATAATTCAAATCATTATGAAAACAGGTGTTTTTACAGCATAAATATAATTAAATTTCAGGTAAAAAGGTAAATTCTACTAATAATAACTAGGATGCCAAAAACCCGTTGGTTGATTAAAACTGATTTATTTTGGTAACCAATAAAAAATTTTCATTTCAGAGAGATTAATATTAATTCTGGGCTTAATCATTTAAAATTGGACAATCTTTCGTAACCATCTTCTTAATTAATTAAGGAAGCTTTGAATAAACATTGAAGGCTTTTATTCTATTTAGAAGTAGAATTAATCGCAAGCGATACGTTTTTGTCAAAAATAAAAAAAAATAAAAAAAAAATTCCCAAACTTACATGATTCTCCGGCGTAGGTGTTTCTTCTCGTCCAGAGCTTATATTTGATCTAACTGATGCGTATCCAACATCCTGATAGATAAAACAAATTTTAGATATATTGAATTCAGTTATAATTACATTTTATTACCTCCTGTATTGAGACAGTGCTAGCATCGGAAGAAGACCTCTTGTGAGCTTTTCCAAGAGATTTTTCAAGAGTTTCAATTCTCGATTCGAAAAGCTCCTTTTCGGCAAGCAGCTTCTGATGAGCGAGGCGCTCTTGGCTGAGCTCGTCCACTATCTGTTTACGTTCTTCTTGCATAAGACTCTTTACCTCAGCTACAACGAATATAGTTTTAAATAAAGCATTTATAGTTTTTGTTATTTTTCAAGAGTTTCATTAAAATTCAAAGAGTTAAAACTAAAATAGAACAAGTACAGAATTTTAGTTAAAAACATTTATTTGATGGTAAAAAATATATTAATAAGCGAAATAATATCGAAGTGTAGCGACCTTCCTTTTCTGACACGGCTGTTTTAAGGCTGTCTTTCATTTTCAAAAGCTCCGATTTCAGTTTATTATTGTCTTGAGTAAGTACCGACTCTTTCTGTTTCCATTGTTCCAGAGTTTTGTCCTAAAATATACAATAAAATGTAAAATTTGTATTTAAAATGGTGTCTGTAATTTACATTTTCTGAGATTTGAGCTTTGAGGAGATTAGTGAGGTCGACGATTTCTTTGTCTTTCTCTATAAGCTGGCTTTTGGTAAGTTTAAGCTGCCCCTCGATTCCGTGCATCGTGGTTAACCGAGACTTCAGCGTTGTAGCTTCTTGGGCCAACGTTTTCTGCATGTTCAGCTCCTTCGTCTGAAAGTTGTTGAAATGAGATAGTGTTTAAGCAAAATAAATTTTTTTTTTGTTAAATAACCATTTCTCCTATCTTCTGCTGAAGGGAAATAATTTTGTTTTCAAGCCCTTTGTTCAGTTTCATGAGGTGCTGTGCCGATTTTGCCTCCCTCTTCATCTTCTTAAACCTGAAAAATAACCATTTTATTTCAATTGTACGATTACGGTGGAGAAGGGGGAATCGGGAGATTAAAGTTTTAGTGGTCATCTTTGAATCATTCCAGGATGATATTCATAGGCTAAGTTCGCATGAAGCGGGCTTTGTTGGATGGATCGTTCTATTGGCATGGTACGGTAGAAAAGGATACCAGGAAGCGGGGTTTGTATTCCCCTTCTGGCTTATTGTACCTTCCTAGTTCCTTAGTTCAGGCGATAAGACTCAATCCTTCTTTTTAGAAGTATCTTTGGCACTTATAAGGTAAATAACCAGCGCCCTGCATTCAAACCTGACACTTACAAATGAGCTTTTTTTTAAAAAACACTGGCACCTCAGTGGCTCATATAACCTCTGCAGTTGCAAACCCTCATTTAAGAAAAAGAAAAAAAAATTGAATTAAAAAAGGGAAAAAGAGAGGGAGAAATAGAGATGGAGATAGAGAGAGAAAGGAAGAGGGAAGTAGGGAGGGTGACGGAGGGAGGGAAGAGAGGGAGAGAGAGAGAGAGAGAGAGAGAGAGAGAGAGAGAGAGAATAATAAACTCTAATAAAGCAGTTGGTGTAGTTTTAAATATCATGTTGTCTCGAGCAAATCGATAGCACCTTGTTTCCCCTTCACGGAAATAATTAACCAAAGATAGCATTTTACAAATAATTCTCGCATTTAGTTGCACAAGTGATCTTTTCACACAATGGATACCAGCTTTAGTGTATGAAGTGATTTTTTAAGTTCCCAACAATCAGGATTTGTAAAACGAACTGCACAAACACTGAAGACAGACACAATCAAACTACCGGACCATCATCTCAACACAGTACCTCACATATTGAAAATATACAGTACCTTCTTCGTGCTAGGAACCTTCTAATAGCAGATTGAGCAATAATAACTTTTGCTCTTGACTTCTGATATTTCTTTCTTTGCAGCCACCCTCGAACTGCAGACTGGATTTTAATGGCCTGGGGAAAAAACCGTTTCATTTTTTTTCCAGGAAATAAAATCAAATTTTGAAAGTTACCGCTTTTGTTTGTCTCATGTGGTTATACTTCTTCCTACCCAAGTAACCTCTTCCGTATGTCTGAATACCGAGGATGACCTTCCTCGTCCTCTCGTACTGGGTCTGTTTGACCCATCTCCTGACCCACTTTTGAATGACAATAGCCGCCTTGTTCTTTCTCATTCTTTCGACTCTCCTTTAAAGAGAATATTCTCATTATTAAATATATAAACACTTGGCACTTGGTGATTACCTTCTTGCCAGATATCCTCGGAAGAACCTCTGTATCGTCAAGGTTCCATTCACCATTCTGGAGTAACGCCTTCTCACTAGGTAGCCTCGCACGACCTTTTGAATCTTGACGCAAGACTGGAGCAACTTCTCGGATCTTAACCTTTCCATGTAAGCCACCTGTCCTGCACGGAAGAATATTTTCGTACGCCCGAATTTACATTTATCCTGGCCCTGAGAAATTATTAAAGCGTATTATTTTGTTTGATTTGTGTGTGTTTTTTGAAGGTAATAAATCCGCACCTGAATGATCTGAGTGAGCAATTTTTCACAAGTCTCTCTCGGATTTTGTCTGTTGACCATTTTTGATGCACAAAGAGGACGATACCGATTAAGGAAATCAGTATAAAGCCACCTGGGGGAAAAAAATCAATAATATTGCGTATTATAATAAATAAATAAACTTCATCACCTTGACGGAAAGCCTGCAGCGCTTATTCGGATGGTCTCCAATACACCGCAAGCCCTGAGTTGCTGGACGGCACGGCTCGGATTGTACTTGAAAGCTTCCTTTTCATCATTGGGCTTTATACAACGTATATAATGCGGTGTCGTTGAATTCAAGGTGTCCATCAACTCTTTCAAAGAGTCTCTGAACTGCGAGCCAACCTGCATATTGTAATCGTTCAATTAAGAAACCCCTATTCAGAAAAAAGCATCTCTATAGTACCGTTTTCTTATTTTTAGCAGTCACGGCATGAGACGTCTGCGACTTCTGCTCTATGCTGACCCTGACTTTGGGCTTCGGAACAGCGAGTTTGTCACCATTTGAGTTTTCATCGTTATTTAAAAGCTTGTGAATTAAGTCGTTAGAACTAGATTTTAAAACACTGATCTAAAACAAAATTGATTACATATTTACAAGGCTAACTTCTACAATACTAAGTACAATTTTAGGTTTTATTTATATTAAATTACTAAATGTAACGTCAGGCAAAAAATTGCACCCACTTGTAATGTAACTTGATTTTTGTATATTAATCAAGGTTTCACAATTGTTAACATTTAATAATTGAGTCTTGGTCTAAAAAAATGTAAACTGCTACGGAAAATGAAAAACAACAAAACAAATTTAAAAAATAAAAAGACAGATAAAATTGTTTTAAATTTTTAATTAACTTCAATATTGTGTTTTTCCTCCTCTTGCTTTAATTACGACTTGACATACTTTCAACAAATCTGGAAATGTCTCTTTGCTGGAGGTTAGCCCATTCTTAACGAATAGGTCTTTCAAGTTGGTGGAGGGAGTCTGGAAGTGTGATGGACATGTCTTTTGAGGTTATCCCATAGATGTTTGATGGGGTTCAAGTCTGGAGAATGGGCTGGCCAGGCTAAGACCATGATGCTACGCTGTTGAAGGTACATTAGTACTATGCGAGCATCGTGCTATAATAGGATTGGCGCTGATTCCATCAAGGATAAGCAGCACACGACTTTCCGAAATTTCGTCCACATAGCGAGTCACTGTCAAAGATCCACCACAAACAACCAACTCTGTGCGTCTCTCCATTCGAAATTCCCGCCCAAACTATACTGACCTATGTTGAAAAGGTTGGCTTGGGAAAAATTGCATGCTTTGTACCTTTCATTTTCCTTCTCCAGTAGGCCGATTGTCTCCAGACCGATGGCTGTGTTCTCAAGCAAATGTGAGACATTCAATTCTGTGTGTTCTGGTCAATTCTGGTCCTCTTAAGGGGCAAAAAGCCATCCAAACTGATTTAACCTTCTTCTAGCAGTGAGTTCAGAAATTTGTACACCTCAAATTTCGTAAAGCTGATGAATGGTTTGAACAACAGTAAGGTGCCACTCCAAACACAACATCCTCAGCACTAAGTGGCATTTTTATGTTTAAAAATTGAAATCAAGAAAGCAAAGATGAATTGCTTCAGAATTCAAATGAAACTGAATAAACATTTTAAATTCCGTAAAAAAATAAACTTTGAAAAATCCTTTCAACTCGTTTTTGATTAAGGATTAAGTTTGACTTCTAATTGATATGCTCAATTTAAAACAGCATAAACAAATATTTATTGATAAAAACCATGAGAGAATTGGCTGGAATTTTCTGCCTGTCAGTGTACTTTTATAATAATTTTGTTTAAAAAGGGACAATTGTTTGGAAGGTTTGAGGGATTACAAGGCCTCATCATTACCTTCAGCAATAAATTTATAAAGAAAAAACTTTCTGTCAAGCCCTGACCTACCTCCTTCCATCTACCAATTCTAACAATCATGGCCCACTTCCTAACACATTGACTGCAGCTTACGCTTGGCCATTTTGGTTGCCCACGACGGAACCTAATTTATCATATAAAATAGCTCCCTGATGCTTAAAAATAACCTCGATTTTTATTTTAAGCAATATAAATTATTTGATGCAAAAGTTGTTTCCCATGTAGCGCTAAGTATGCTAAATGTAGTAAGCAACCCGCAGAAATTTGTTCAATTTCGGCGTATTTTTGAACAAAAGCCATTTCAACTTTTCTACATTTTTCCTTTATTTTATGTAATCATAAAAAAATTGGTAAATAAACAAACTACCAAACACATAAAAGCAAATTATATGCTTTTCATAGAATAAATTGCTTAAAAATCGCATCCATTTGTAAACATTTGGAATGAACTTAGCCAGTGATATTTTTGCCCTTTCTGAGGTGGCCCTAGGAATTTCGAACAGAATTGTGAACTGGGTGAAGTGGATGGAAAGGTTTAAAAGTGAAAACAGGACTGTGCGCCCACTGCACCCAGAAGGATTTTTTTTTAAATAAATATCAGTTAATATGAAACTATCGTTACCTGTTCCTCTATAACAGTATCTCGATTTTTTTCTAAAAAGCCCAAGACTTCATATTCAACTTTGTCTGCAAAGTGTTTCAAAATAAAAGAATTCGCACCTTAAAAAAAAAAATAAAATAAAATAAATAAATGATACACCTATACGTTCTTTACAAAATATATTATTTTCACTTTTTACATACCAAATCTTGGCTTGGCAAAGTGATTCCATTTGCTGCATTTTGCAAACAGTTTCTCTGCCCATGAGTTGTCCGTACCTTTTGGCATCTTTTGGAAAAATTATTAAAAACTGTAGTCTGTGATATATTTTTAGATAAAACTTACTCGGCACTCTTCGTCTAAAAGGTCTAAGATGCCCAATTTGGACTCGATCAAATCTATGCAGGGTTGGTTGTCATAGAAATCTATGAATGTCCATTGAATTTCTTCTTTGTAATATTCTTCTTGTTCGAGTTTAAAAACGTGCTAGATAAATGGAATCACAATATATTCGCAAAAACTGGAACTAGTGTTGGCTTTTTTTTTTTATACCATATTAAACTGCTGCTGGAGTTTCTCGTTGGCGTAATTTATACAGAATTGTTCAAAACTGTTCGTCTCGAAAGTCTCAAAACCGTAGATGTCCAGAACCCCGATGAACCTATGCTTCGCCTTCTGCGAAGTGGTGAGGGCTCTGTTCATCTGTTTTACAATCCACGCAAAAAGACAGGCGTATATATGCTTCGCCAGGGCATCTCTTGCTCCTACGGCCTGAAAAGAAGTTTTAAAACCTAACGAATTTGTGCGATAAACTAAAAATAAAAATTTAAAAAACAATTACCTGATGTACCGTCATGGGCTTATTGAACGCCTCTCTGGTGCTCACGATTCTCCTATGACACAAGCACTGATTCAGTTCTTTTGCGTTGATGTCCAAAAGGGTTGTAAACATATGCAAATGTTTATCATTTGCCTACAAAAAAAAAAATAATAATAATAATAATAATAATAATAATAAATACCCATGAATAATACAAAAAAAATACAATCACTTACAGATATGGTGCAACTTTCAGCATCCCCGCCACCACTTTCCATAATCTTTATATTGCCGAGGTGAAGTATTGAGGCTAAAATGAGGAAGATGTTGTCGATATATTCTTTACTGAAGTCTAGAGTTCGAAACGCACCGATGGTCTCGATGTACTGCGTCTTGTCATTGACACCTTGGATTTTATTGTTAGAATCGCACAGATAATTATATGTATGAGCGTCATCTGTAAGCACGAAATTTTTTTATTAAATTGCTCACAATCGCTGAAGAACAAAACGCAAACCTAGGCTTAAATGTTTCAGTTCTTCTTTAGCAGAGCAGATCTGGTAAAATATATGGTAGTTCCTCTCTTCCGAAGCTTGGACAATGACTCTGGATTTTTCAAGGAGGTACGTACTCATTTTCGCCCCGACTATCGTATAATTCTTGTCAAACTGTAGTTCGATAAACTTTCCAAACCTTGAGCTGTTGTCATTACGAGTTGTTTTTGCATTTCCAATAGCCTTCGGAGAGAAATACGATGTGAAATATACTTTCAATTTAAAAATTAAAAAATATAAAAGCAATTGCTTATTACATACTTCCATTATGGGACTCGAGGCTAAAACTTTTCGCTCGACCTGAGTCTCAGTGGCCGATCCTCCGACAGTCGCAAAATACCTCATAACGTACTTTGCCGACACCGTCTTTCCAGCTCCTGATTCCCCCGATACAATTATACTTTGGTTTTTTTGCTCTCTGTTAAAACCGAAATTAAATTCATCTTAAGAAAAAACCAGCAGGATGAAAATTTATAAAATTTTAAATTTAAAGTTTAACTAACAAATTTTGAAATAATCTTAATAAAAAGTACAGCATTTAAATATTTATTGAAAAACTAAGATTGGAAATACGTTTCACTGAATTGTTCATAAAAATTTACCTTTCTAATTTAGTGTAGGCTTCTTCTGCAACAGCGAAAATATGGGGGTCGAGGTCGCCCATGGCCTGACCCCGATATGCCCATATTGTGTCCGAGTCGTATATTGAAATTTCGCAATACGGGTTGATGGCGACGAGCACAATACCTGAACATATTAAGAAACGTGACATGGCGAGTCAAGATGCCGCGATTTAACCGAACATACCGCAATAGGTGTAAATTGCATTTTGCCGACAGAACCTGACTTGCAAATTGTAAAGAACTGCCGGCTCGTGGAGATACGAGAGCGACGTAAGGTCATTCTCTCCGATCAGAATCTCAGGGTTCCTTAACGGTGGTAGATCTTCGTCAGTCGGGATTTTAAGCTCCTTCGTCTAAATTGAATTAATTTTAACTCGAGGTCGAAGTTGACGAAATATATATTTAAAATACAAACCTCTCCATCATCAGTTACTATAATTAGCTTGCCCTGTATAAAATTTTCTACAACCTTCGCACCCTCCCATACTTTAGAAGCGTGTGGTATCCAAACCCTCGCTCCCTGAAACAAAATAATTCATAAATCAACCTTGTTAAGTTTTAAATAGTTTAAAATATGTTTTACTATATTTATCATAAAATTTTATAGTTAAAATTGAAGTATACCACAGTCGGGATGGGTTGTTTTCTAAATGATTGATCGGTTATCGTTTTCAGGATGCCCATTTTGGTTTATCCATCACAATTATTTTGGACATTATTTTGATCTATAATTCCTTCATTTTTGTAGAAGTAGGAAGAAGAATTTTTTTATCATTAGCTGAATCATCAGATAATTAAAGAGGGTCACTTATTGAGTTTCCGCTTGGCCATTGTACTCTTTCACATTTATATTAACGTTTTTACCATTTTTTTTTTTTTTTATACTGGAAAATATTTAAATGAATTGAAATATATTTATGAGAATGTCGATGAAAAACGTTGTCCTTTGTTCCATTGTTACGCGTTTTATGTTTGTTTTTTTTATTTATGTTCCTTTCTTTGATTCAATGTTTGAAGTGTATTGTGTGTTTGCCATATTTGAGTGATTCAATTAACTGTTCTGTTAGTGAGTTATCCCAAGCATCTGTTTTTGCGCATGTTTATAATGATGATGGTTGAAGCGTTGTCACAAAGTTGGACGTGAGGATCCTTGGTTCATCTTGGGAGGGAAACAATTGTTCCTTTAATCGTGCCACTTTTTTTTTTTTTTTTAAACTTCAAGGTAGCAAGTGTATCGCTTCTATTAAATACCGTCTAGTGTAAAACAACTTTTAAGCTAAACGATATAAAATAGTCTTTAAATTAACAAAAACGTTCTATGGGATTAGAAAAAAATACACTAAACGATCTATTTGTTATTTTATTATATTCATTAGTCTTTTGTTTATTTAAAAAAAAAAAAAAGTTAAGCCATTCTGTCAACACATCTGTCAAAAATTAAAATCCCACAATAAATGAAATTGAAAAATCTTTCATGATTCAAGTTATAAGCTTGACAAATTTATTGTCTTATAAAGGACAAGAATCTTTCTTAAATTAAATTTTTAAAATGATTTATCAAAACTGTATAGTTTCATCATAACGATTCATGTTGACTTTTTAATTTGAGTGGAAATGATCCATATGTGCATTGCTAATATGTAATGGAAACATATGTTATTTGGAATATTGTTTTTGTAAATAATAAAAGTTGGATGTATTTTATCTTTGTTGTAAAGCACATATCAGGAATTTTCCATTATTTTTAAATTCATCTATACCGTAATATGCTCTTTTAACCTGGTGTGAAGCACATTTATTATAAAATATTATGTTTTACATTTAGGACACATACAACAAGTATAATTTAAACCATCAGCATTTAAAATTCAACGATTCTTCTAAAAATATCCAACCATCCGATTACCTTGACATGAAAATATTCTTCTTAAAATGCTTAAATATAAAAATAATTGTAACACTGGAATTGTAAATTATGCATGAATATGACTGAACCTGGTGGATTTAATGATAAAATTTATTGAGGTTTAATTTATTCCCTGAGAGTTTAAGACTTTAATCAAGGCAGGGGGTGAAATCCAGGTAAACATTCTTTAAAACACACTACAAAGCCGGTCAGAGCGAATGCTTGATCTGTCCTTATTTAAATTGGCGAAAATTTTTGTTTGTTTCAGTGGTGGCAGAACTCACAGATATGTAGATGTCGCGGTGTTGTGACGCAAACGCCCAGAGCTCGAATCTTCTCTTGTAAATTAAATCGGTTTCGCCCGGTTTACACTTGAGATGGTTGAGATTAAGGTAACCGACGGGTTCCATTACCGAAATACAAATTTTTTGGAACTATCATTGAAAATTGTTTTATCAATACCACTAAATGAAACTCTTTTTAACTGTCAACATATGATACTGTTGAAAAATAAAATAAAATCATTTTTAATTAAAAAAGTAGAGAAAATAGATCTCGGGGGCGTTACATAACCATGTAACAAGTCTGCTGTTAAGCCAAACAAAAAAAACTTGATGGCCTTATAAGTCTCAAATTGACTTTTCTTTATATAAAATCATTTTTTTATTTGGTTTCTATGCTGCAATAAATAATGAAGCCTTGTTCTTAAATTCATTACAAAGTTGTTATTTCCAATTAATAATAGTGCCCAAATATTTTCACTCTACAGCAAACAGATATTAATTTTCTTCTCATTTTTGTTTTATTCTAATAAAATTATAAATTTTTTTATCTGAAAGTAATCATAAGATCATGACTGATTTTAAATATTAATTCAGGCCAAATTTAATTTGAAGAAGTTTCATTAGTAATCACATATGGCTTATTTTATCTAATCACAGATATTAATTATTGATAGAATTAATTACTACAAAAGTCTGAATAAAATGTTGTTTTGGAATCAAAATCGCCAGAAAAGAAACTCAACTATATTAGTAGTTTTTAACATTTCAAGTGGAAATTAAATATTTAAAAAAATCATTTCAATTTTTTTTAAATAATTTATTCTCCTAGTTACAGCATCAACTCTATGGCCAGCACCGTCTGGATGACACAGGTTAAGAAAGACCGGCCAAAGACCACCTGACACTCGTTACGAGGGATGAAGGAGTGTGAAGGTAATGAGGCCATGATTGTTTAAGGCTTAGGGAGTGTGTGGACAATTGGGTTTGGATAGATCCAAGATTGATTTGGCACGTTTAGATCGTGAGATCAGTTTGTCGGCAAAAGAAATTTTGAGGTCGTTACGGATAGTGATGTAAAAAGTAGCTTTGGTAATTTATCCGCGTACTTTCACTGAAAACATTGGATGCATTGAATACTAGACTGCCTAACAGAACCCTAGGAGATCTCCTCCAAATTCCAAAGGGTATAGAATTTTTTTGAATTAGTGTTTGCAACAGAAAATCATATCAATCCTTGGGGTATCAGTGTTTTAAAGAAAGAAGAAAAAATTGTATCGGGTTTAAATGCAAGGCCATTGATTTGGATCAGGACCTTTGCCTTACTAGTGCCGTGTTAATGTCTTAACCTTTGCATCCCATTTAGTTTAGTTCATCCTATAAGTTTTTGTGGTTGTCTAAATCTTCTTTTAAGCTGTTCTCTTACAGTTTCTGTGGGGATGCCAGTCTGTTGCCTAAAGTGCAAAATTTCTGGTTTGAGTTTATTCTACTTGGTGTTCAATGGAAAGCAAGAATGTTTTTCCTCAGTCAGTCCAGACCTTCACTTTTTGCACTTTGTCAAGCTCAAGGTGTTCTTGGGTGTGGGGATGGATGTGGATGGATGGATGCCAGGGACTGAGCACTGCAGCTGTACAGCTTATTGTACTATACCCTGGCTCCATTTTTGGGGGAGGGCTCACAACACAAAGTGAACTTGAGCCCCCGTTGTACCAATGTTCTTCCATCGAAGAAACTCATTTTTGAAGGGGGTTGGGACCAGGTTCAGGGTCGCTGAAACCCGGTCCTGCCCCTTCCATTGATGAGTGCCATGTCAATTTCTTTTAATTGCAGCCACTGGTCCCCTTAGGCATCAGAAAAATTCCAGAGGCGACGGTGGGGATCAAACCCACGACCGCAGGGTCTACTAGCCGAGAGTCTGACGCTGACGCCTTAACCACTCGGCTACCGCGGCCCCCTTGGGTGTGGGAGTTCTCTCAAAGAAGATTCAGGTTAGAGGGCAACACAGTATCATCGGTGATAATGATGGTATTGGGATATATAAAAAAAAAGTCAGCAGTAGAAATGATATAAAGGGTAGGACCAGGTATGCTCCCTCATGGGACACTGGCCTGTATCGATCGGTCTTATATTTGACTTCTTGCTGCACTTCACTCTGAAGCAGTGGTTAAATGGGATTCATGGATAAAGTGTGAGTTGAAATAGTCTAAATTTAGATGGCAGAAACCACCAAAGCAATTCTGTATAGCGGAAGATGATATATGAATAAAGGAGTGGGATTTTTGTTCCTAAAGCATTCCAGCCTTCTGGTTTATTGTATGTTACTAACCCCTTAGTTCAGTGCAATCAACTCGATCCTTCTCTTAAGGAGGTCATTGACTGTCATTGCTAAAATTCCTTACTCTGGGTTACTTAGTCCCAGATTTGTCTCCATTGAGTAGTTGCTTTCAAAGATTCAAGATGACATGGGTATTATTGTTAATCTGTACTAGTGTTAATTTTTTAGGCCCTAGTGATATTGGAATAAACTGCTGATAGTTTGGCCAAAAAAAGTATTTTTTTGTTTTGTTTCATATTGTTGTTTCTTTTTGGTTAACTCAAGGCCTATATGGTCTTGCAGCTCTTCCTCTGGACAGTCTGCTTTTTTGTTGCCCTGAATCCCCTTGTGTGTTCTAGTATACAAAAACGAGGAAATAGTAGCAACAAACCTGACTGTTGGAGAAGGAATGCAAAGTTAAAATTTAATTTATTTTATATTCATCCCCATCACAATTATTTGGGTGCACTGCTTAACTCCAGGATGGTACAATAATTGAATTTGATTGGAAACAGTCTTCTCATATACATATATATATATATAAATTTTAGTCATTAAAAAATGATTTAAAATTTCCTACAATGGGAGGCAGAATTATATAATGTAGTAAAATTCAACAAACATTTAGAATTTTTTCCCCATCTCATTTTCGAAATAATTATGTAACATTATTAAATGTGTTGCTAGTGAAAATGTACTCTCGATTTAAAAAATATCTAAATAAAACAAGTGTATTTCGGCAATTTATTTAGTCATAACTCGTTCTTACTGTAAGACGGTAAAATCTGTTTTGTTACATGTACACAATTGTTTGTTGACGTTTAATCTGAGTGTTGACGCCTTTGGGAACATCTTAATCTATAACAAATATGAAAGGGTGAAACATTTTCACGGCAGATTATTCAAAACAACTGCTGATTGTATCAGTGCCGTGGCAAAACAGGCCTGGAACAAAATAAAAACAACGATAGCCTATTCAAAGATGATCAGTGTCAAAATGTTGATATTTTTTTTTTTTTTTAACAAGTGAATAATTTCATGGAAAATTGCACAAAATTATCAGCCATTTACTTACATTGGAAGTTTAACTATTTTTTCTTTTTTTTTTTTTTTTTATAAATGAGGCCAATGATGACACCTTATCAAACAAATTGTACTGAAAAAAACAATTTATGTTATTTATTTTATTAAATCGTTACTTTATTTACCGTACAGTAGTAAAAAAAAATAAATAAATACAAAACAAAAAGATCGAAATAAATTGTTCCATTGTCCTGTTATTTATGATAATTCCAAACAATCAAGTGCGAGTTAGGCTTTCTTTTATTCCCAATGATTTTTTTCTGTTCAGTACAACGATGTGCTTAGTTATTATTATTATTATTATTAATTTTTAAGGGCGTTTTATAGGCTAAGGTCATTTTACATCCTAATATCCAAACATTCTATTTTAGGTTAGCTATATCTCTTCTGAGTGCTATAAAGCTCTGACTCCAAACATTCACTCATAATCTAATTTATCCTGTTGCCATCCAAGCTTTTTAAAATTCTTAATTCAGAAGGCCAAATGTATACAAAATTCCCATTTTAAATTACATAAAATTTATTTCTGTTTCTTTTTTTTTTTTCTTTTTTTAATTAACAATGTGAGTTTTTTCCATAATTTAAAATTTCCCCATAGACTTGTATGGCTAATAATAATAATAATAATAATAATAATAATGGAGTCAGACTAGCAACAGTCTCAGCTATTATAGGCTCATCTTCTTGTTGAAATTTTTTTTCTGGCTTTTTATATCTTCTGAACTGCATGGAATCAGTGACCGAATCGGAGAGAAGTCTGCGACACTAATGACCTGACCCTGGCATGGCTCATTGGGCATTCGGGGCATAGAGGCAACAAAAAGTATGACATTTTGGCCAAAGAGGGGCCCTGAACCCTACTGTGGCTTAACAACCTGCCACAAAAGAGGAAGCCTCTTAAAATAGATCCTTAATGAGTCAAAAACCAGGTGGAACAATACTACAGGTATATGGCACAGGAAGAGATTCATAGAAGGAACTTACAAAAGAACCTAAGCAGAATTTTGGTTGGACTCCTTAAAAGCACATGCAGTGGATAGGAGTACAGACAGAAGAAACACTGTGCAGATACTGCCGGGAAGAGGAGGAGACCTCACAACATATTCTATGTTTCTGTGAAGGCCTATGTAAGTGTAGGTTCTTGCAACTAGGACAAGAAAAACTGCAAGCAAGATAATACACTAAGGAGCCACTGGCAAAGTTATGGGAAGCTGATTGACAACCTGAAACTGGCCAGCAAGTTATAAAAATTGAGAACAATAGATCTAGTCAGGATGAGATGCAGAAGGACTTATGGTCACTTTTGTCCTATCTTCTGAATTCTGAACGTTAAAGCAAGCTGTCAAACATGGTTTTGATCAGTAATATTCATTACTTTTACTTGTTGACTATTTGTCATGATCTTCTGTATTTTTTCTTTTTTCCTGCTCAGTCCAACCTTCATCCTTCATTACAAGTCTTATCTGAAGTTAACAGAGGCTGGTACCAGTTCTCACCTGAATCACTTCTCGCTTCACTGTCATAAACAATGTATACTATAGCCGCATTACTGTAACCAAAAAACAAATACTGGGAGTGAAACCCAGACATGCAAGCAAGACTACTCCAAAACAACAACAAGGTAAAGAGGAAGAAAAATGTAATTCCTATCATGCAGGAGGCTTAACATCCAATTAGCAATTGTGGTGTTGTGGATGAGATGTCAAACTACTTTACAACACATTTGTCATATCATTATCAATTAAAAAACCATGGGCTCTGCCAAGTTTTGAATCTACAACTGCTAGCAAATACGAGTTGTCGCACACCGTACATTTCAGCCATTGTCCCCCTGCTCCAGTTAAGTACGACTTTACAAAAATAATGACAGTATACAATGACAGATGCCCAACAACAATGTCAGAAGAGATGCAACTGCCCGATAATAGGAAAAGCAACTTCTTGGACCATGCGAATCATCCAAGGAATTCATTAAAAGAGAATGCTTACAAGTTCAAATGGGAAAGGAAAAAAACAAGTACGACTTATTTGGATGTCATAGATAAATGATCGGTTTACAATACTTTTAGCGAATTATTCTCAATACAGAAGACCACGGTGGCAGATTGATTAGGGTGTCCAACTTGTATTGCCATACTAGCAGTCCTGGATTCAAATCCCGGCATAGCCTATGTAATTTTAATTGACTTCTCAAATACCTCCCCCATTCATCGTTTCAGTGACAACAACCAACCCATTTCCTTCTCCACCACTATTAAAAACCCCAGTGGTGTTCCCTCAGCCAAAACCTTGCCCGGAACCACACATTTCCCAAAGTACCCAGTATCCCTCATTTGATTCCAATATACCCCAAGATAATTCAAAATGCTTGTTTTGTATGTGAATTAATTTATTAGCGTGAATGGAGATCATTCTTACTCAATTAGGCAGGCTGTATAAAGTTAGGAGAATAATGTAATTTGTGCATACTGCACTTCTGCATCTAACTCCCCGAGTACGCTGGTGAAAAGGTGAATCTGATTATTTTATTACCACGAGGAATATCGTGTACCTTGAGGCAGTGTGAATGTAATTTATTTGCGTGAATGAAAGCGTTTCATCCTTTATTACTTCGAGAAATATCAAGTACTCTGAGTCAGACCGAACGAAGAGAGTTGTGTTAGTAAATGGAGAAGCTTCATTCCTGCAGAGTGAGAAAAACGGCAAAGAAGTTAGTGACCAATGTAGTTTGATGGCCCTAACACTATTCATAATATTACGTGTTATTATTTTTATTTTATTTTTTATATTGAATCATTAACAACTCAGTTCAATCAATGAGTAGGATCTGGCCGGAAGTAAACAAAAACAAAGAACAAAAGAAATACCCACTTATTTCTCTATTTAAAACATTAATAAAACAACCATCTTCGTAGTTCTAAGAAATGAAACCTGTAAATAAATGTTAAATACAACGATAATAATGCTTTATTAAATTACAAAAGGTTTTATAGTTAAAAGTTGCCATAGAACAACTCCTCCATTTCCCCTTTTTGACTATAGTCGTGTTGCTTTCCGAGGAACAAGATAAACATCTGAAAAGACCGATGAATTGTAGTGTCAGATATCGGAACTGGATTTTCCTCCTCCCTTTACCAATCCATAAACTCTCACCAACCTCACTGCATTTTCCAACTACTCCAATTCAAATCTTCTATCCACTCTCGTAAAACCCGCTTGATTCCCAATGGCCTATTTCTTGGCACAAAAGCTCCAAATTTGAGCGTCCTTCCTAGCTCGAGCCACAAATATTTAACATTATCTTACTTTGCCAATCCGCAAAGCCCCCACTTTAAAATTCCTTCAGTACCAGCACCTCATCTCCCTCCAAATAGTAACATGCTGTCCTACAATCCTACAATATTAGCTCTTTTCCTACCAGCCATTTTTGTTCAACTTTTTTTAATTTTTTGCTATACAAAAGATCAAAATATACATTGAACAAATGATACAGTATATCTACAAATATGGCAGATCTGTCAGACTAAGAGGCCGAAGGGAGAGATGTGTTGTAATTCTCTTTTATTTAATTTGAAGAATTAGGATAGGAGTTACGAGGCCATTGTCATTTTAAACAGTTTGGTGGTTTACGATGGTGTCGGACGTTGAGGAAAGAGTTTGGGCTAATGGGTCAGGGTGGAGGGATAGTTTAGATTGGCAAATGAGTTAGTATGTTCAGTTCAGATTCTTCACAAATGGGATTTTAAGGCCAATGTGGATCATTTGATTCATGATGTAGAAGGTAGCATTGAGGATGCAGCAGAAAACTTTATAATAAAAGAATTGAATCCATTGGGTATTGAGGGTTTTGGCCGAGTCTCCCAGTTTGACTCCATAAGTCCAAATAAGTCTGATGAGTGTAATTAGTTAATTTGTTATAAAAGCTTAGTGTTGATTTTGGTTGCAGCAGGTGTCTAAGCAGTCCAAAATGTTTTGTTCAATTCTTCTTCCATGTCTGTTTCTAAGTAAAGCCAAGTGTTTGTTTGTTATTTTGTTGTTTATATGGACTTGTGGGCAAGTTTTACATTTGAGTACAAAGGCTTTCTTGCTCATCCGACCAGATCTGCCCCCAAGTGGTATTGATGTGCAGATGTTGTTGGAGTACTTCTGCGGCTGCGAGATTGGTGTTGATAAGATTGTGGTGCCGTCCGTGTAGTTTGTGAGTTGTTTGTTTGGATGTGTGTATGTCAGCAGTAGGATTGGATCTAGGATGTTTCCTCGTGGAAAGCCCGCTTTGATGGGCAAAATGGGTGAAAAATCGGCGCCGATTATCACTTTAAACCATCGGACCAAGAAGAAGGATATTAAAATTCTCCTGGTTGACAGAAATTACTTTATTCTCAATATAAAATCTCAAGGGTTTCTAACCCACAACTGCAGGTCCTAAACGTGCGGCCACACAATCAATCTGCATTGCGTTACTCTTTATTTATTTAATACAAATAATTGTTTAGCTTCTACGGAAAAATATGATCTAATGGCTCAACTTCTCATCCAGCTACCCTGCTTTCGAACCTGACGTACTTACAAAATGGCTTTTTTTTTTTTTTTTTCAAAAACACTGACACCCCAAGGGTTGATAAGACCTCTGCTGTTGTGAACCCCCATAAAAAAAATCTGCAAGATTGTCTCAACCAACTGCCAGAGCCCAGCTGTCACAATAACTTCTGACTGTCAGATCTGACAGTTAAACTTTCACCGTATCCGTGACAAAGTCCAGTCTGACAAATTGTTATTGCATTATGTAAACATAATTCATTATTATTTTCATATAAGGCTTTTAATTAATTGTTATAATTAATATGTTCAATTAGGGGCCACTAAACAAATATGGATTAATAAAATATAAACAAAATGTTGGGAACATTTGACTGTCGGATCTAAATGGATTTAGGTGATCAGTCAGGTGGTTTTGTATTGTATGTACCCTTAATTTCCACATACTTGTCTTAAAAAATTGAATATTTTCTAAAAAAAGAAAACTTATGTCAATGTACATTATTGTAAATAAAGCTTTATTGTTTTAATTAACAGGCTATTGTTTTTGACTTTTTTGTTTTTCAAAAAAACAAGTGGAGGAATTTTTTCAAAATAATTAAAAATTTATGTAATATAATATATGTAATGTAAATTTATGTAATAAATAATTGTATTTTAAATCAATTTACCTTTATGTACGTAGCGGTGGCACTCATCGTCTCTCGGTGGGATGAACGGCACGAATAAAAGCCGAGGGGCCGCCACTGGTGAGTCCCAGGCTGCGACTTGTCTCGTTAATCCAGTTCCAGTCGGACTTGGGACTTGCCTCGGCAAGGCGTAAACATGCCGGCTCGGCGGCCAGCCCGTCTGCCTGAATAGGACACTCACGACGAGAGGAGCTGCAACGGGCGGCTGACTTCCGACATGGCCCTTCTCTGATGACAGAAGCAGCTGGCTCCGTGGCTCTGATGAGTGGCGGCTGCTCTGATTCTCGACGGGCGGACTCGTCTTCCCACTTCACCCGACGTCACGGCACGTCTCCCCCTGAAATTAACGTCACCACACATGCACATACTTTTACAATAATATATACATATTACGGAATTAATCCAGAAATATAAAATATAATAGCAAAAATGAGAAAACAATGACAAAATTACTTAAAAATTAAACAAGGTAAAGCAAGAAAATAGCTTAAAAGAACGTTTCATATACCTAAAATATACCTAAAAAAGATCACATTTGTTATTATTTTAAATGTTATTGTAAAATAATATGGCCTATTTTAAAATATATAAATATTATAAAAAAATTACTTAATTTTTAAATGTGTAGAGATTAGTGACCGTTAACGGATAATTATTCAGATATCGTGAGATGCGGTCTGGTGAGATGTAGGTACCAGAAAAACATTTTCTTTATCGTGCCAACGTTTCGATCTTTAAACACATAGTTAACAGGATAATCAGCAATTACCACTCAACAATACTACATTAAATACAACAAATACATTAAATACATACAAACCAACATACATTTCTATCCCATTTATTCAAGGCCTATCACACAAATTAAACAAATTTCTCTCATCCGATAACTTCAAAATAGCTTTCAAAAATTATAAAACAATCCAAACACTGTTTTTCAAAATTAAAGACCCCACACCAATTACAAATAAATCTGACGTAATCTACAAGATCAACTGCTTAAATTGTCCAGCTACATAAATTGTTCTTACGTCCCAATATCTGGACAAAAGAGTAAAACAACATATCTACAAATGCAAAAAAACCCAAACAAAATCCTACAGCACTCGCTACCCACCACTTTGAACAACAACACAATTTTGACTTCAAAAATCCAAAAATACTACATACAGAACAAAACAAATTTAAACGTAATTTTTTAGAAATGGTTTACATCAACAAAGATAAACACAGCATCAATTACAGAACAGATACATGCAAACTCAGTCGCAGCTATGCCAATATCATTAATCAAATTCAATACAGATAAAATATTTTTCGCATAGTCTAATTGTCCAACAATCTAATTTTCCTTTTCCCATTTTATACCCTTTCTATATAATCCTGAAAGAATTACCAACACATTGTTTCCCTTTGTTGGCTCTTTTCACCTCAAAGAAGCCGACGACTTATACAAAATTGTCTCTTCTATACCCACTTCCTTCCCCACCAATTCAAAATCCAACATATATAAACATGAAACAGTAAAATCACACTGGCACTCTCAACACGACAAGGCACAATTAAACAGAAGACAAACACTTTGAGTGAGTAGAAATACTTTGATAGAATATAAAATATAATTTTTGCATTGTATAAATTCACTTTTCCAAATTCTATATGTATTTTCTAAATGTAAATTATGTTTGTAAATCCCAGGCCCTGAAGATGATCTCAATAAAAGATCGAAACATCGGCACGATAAAGAAAATGTTTTTCTGATACCTACATCACACCAGACCGCATCTCACGATATCTGAATAATTAATTTTTAAAATTATTTATAAAATATATTGATTAAGTAAATAAAATTTTTTGTATTTTGTACATATTTAGATTAATTATATTCAGTAAATATTTTAATTATAAATAATTTATGTTAAATATGGAAATATTTGCAAAATATAACAATATAAGAACAAAAAATTACTTACCTATTAAACAGTATGTAAAGAAAGAGTAGTTCATAAAAATATACCTTAAAAAAGATCATATTTACAATTGTTACTTTAAGTTTTTAAATTGTCATTGTACAGTAGTATAATATATTTTTGAACTGTTGTATAAATAATATTAGAAAACAATTGCAAGAAAATATGTTGATTAAGTAAGTAAAAATAAGAGTATTTTGTTCATATTTAGAGGAATTATATTCAGTTAATATTTAAATTAGATTAATAGAAATTATACGAGCTAAATATGGAATATTTGAAAAATATAACAATATAATAGCAAAAATGAGAAAACAATGACAAAATTATTTAAGTATTAAACAATTTGTAAAACAAGGAAATAGTTTAAAAGGATACTGTACAGTGACCAAAGAAATCGATGGCGCCCGTCTAGCGCTCAACCTCGGAGTCGCTCAGGCACCAAGGTGGGTGACTCCCCTTCATCTATCATGGAGATCCTGGAGCCTCCTAGGAGGTCTCGCAATACTAATGTTCTACTGTGCAGTGATTATCTACCTGAAGCGGGCCAGTGAGTTATAAAAAAAACAGGGGAGCATCGTAGATCTACTTAGGTCGAGGTGCAGAGGGAATTGTGGCACACCTCTTTTATCCCTATCCCTAAGTAATAAACGTTTGTAAAAAATTATATCTTTAAGTAATAAATAGTTGCGAACTTATGAAAGATAATATAACTTAAAGTACCATAATTCAAGATTAAACTTGTCTACAAACTTGATTGCGGGATGTAAAAAGAGAAAAAAGTTAAAAATAGGAAGATGAAAGTTATTCGTACAACATATAATTCTGTTGATAGGAATATTTCTGAAATAGTTCGAATCCCGCTCGTGTCATTGACTTTTTTATCTCAACTAAAAAACCTTAATTGTAATGTATTATTATAAATTATAATTATTTAATTTATTTTTATTTGTATTTGCTATATTTGGTTTCCTGACTTGTTTTTAATTGTTTTACCTTTTTTCTTTACGTATCTTTGTTACTAATTAGTTGTTACATTGTGAATGTATTAATTTACATAATTTAGCTCACTATTTGTAAATAATTTTATATTGGTACTTATATATATATATATTACGCAGGGCGGGCGACCAGGACCCGAGGGGTTAGAAGCCTGGGTTGGCCCGTACCCCATCCCTAAAAGGTCCGGGACCTGGTCGGCTCACGAGTCCTGCATAAACCTATTGGACTTATTAACAAATTTAATACAGATTTTGGACCATTTTATCCTGGGGAGTGTTTTAGTTATGTCCTCTCCTTCGAAGGTGTCGAATCTTTCCCTAGCATACCTATCACATTCGGCTAGGTAGTGTCGAGCCGTTTCCTCTTTAGTTTCGCAGAAGCGGCAGAAGGGGTCTGGTAGGGAGCCCATTATGAAGAGGTGTCTTCTCAGGGGGCAATGGCCCGTCAGGATACCTATCAGCCTCCTAATTCTCCTCCTAGAGTTGGAGAGTAACCATTTCGCTTCCTTGGGTTTGATTTCCTTCAGGAACTCCTTCGATTGCCTGCATCCGGGGGACGTATTCCATTCCTTGAGGAATTGTTTCATTCTCCAGCAACTTATACTCTCTTTTGCTGTGCTTAAAGAGTGGGGTAATACTGGTTGCGGCCCGACAAACACAGTATTTGATCCTTCCTGGCCAGGCTGTCCGCCTCTTCATTGACACGAGCGGGATCCGAACCCACGATCTTCGGCTAGATACGCCGCTGCTCTACCACTCGAGCTATCGTCACCTCGATCCACTCGGACACCAACTTCCTATCTCAACCCCACCTTTTGAATCCTGCTCATGCCATTGACTTTTTTTTAATCTCAACTAAAAGCCTTATTTAATTATAATTTATTATTAAATATAAGTAAGTTTAATTTAATTAATTTTAATGGCAAAATGCTGTCTGCCAGCGTTCGTAATTCTTTTGATTAATATTCATAATTTATTTTACGGTGGTAATATGAAAGATGATTTTAATTAACATAAAAAATACATGTCGAAATAATAATCTAGACTAAAAATCATGAAATTGTTTTTTCTTTAACTCCTGAACAAAGAGTTGTATTGCATGGATTTGGGCTCAGTCCAAGGAGCTTTGCCAGGGCTTCTTTGATCCATATGTGCCCCTTATGTCACTTCTGAAAGTCTCTATTATGGAACCGCTTGGAAGGGTCTGCTAAAGTTGAGCTTTTTGCTTGTTTTGTCCGGTACCAACAAGTTATTTTATTTTACTCCAGAATTTTCTGCTGTCCACAGATATGCCTTTATTTCATTGTACCCCAGGAGCCTGTTGGCGCTCTCAAAAGCCACATTTTGTATAAAAATATGTGATATAGGCAGATAAATTATTATGCAAATCCACGTTTTGTGTAAGTTGTAATCTCAGATCTCTTGATTTTCAAAGGTTAATTTGACCTCTGTAAAACTAGAATCTGATAATACGTTGGTTATACAACAATAAATGCTTTGAGAATAATAATATTAATAAAAGAATCGAAAAAGAAATAAACTTTTATATATGCAGCGTTGATCGATTTTATTTGCAAATTTGACCGATTAAGATATGCATCAGCAGTATTGTACAGATTTTTAAACTTGTTATGTTAATTATGTAAGAAAGGAATGGAAATTTAGAGGGGTTTGTATGTACAAAATCGTTAATACTCTTTTATATCAATAAATTATTATATCAAAATGAACAATAGCTTTAATGCCATACAATAATTTGCACATTTGGAATATTTCTTCATAACATTCATTTAAATGCTATTATAGCTTCTTCTTTATTCAATTATAATAGTAATATTTACAACTTTATCAACAAATATTCTCCTTGGATTTATTTTAACAGCGACCACTTCAGTTGTTCCTTTGCACTTTGTAGAACCTGTAAATATATTTTTAACAAAATTAAAACTGGATTACATAACTGAGCGTGAAAGTTATTTGTAAAATTTCGGACATTTTGGTTACACTGTCATGCAAAAGAACAAATTCACCTGAGCCACTGTCTGTTCGCCAAGTGGGATGTCGTCTGTTCTCAAGGCTACCCGTTGGACGACGCTCGATGCATCAGATTCAAGCAAAATCCTAAAAATAAATTCATATAATAAGTTGTTTTTTTTTTGGGGGGGGGGGGAGGTGGAGAAATAAAATAAGGCAGCGCTGTACCCTCCGTCACAGATTTCATCCATCGCAAGCATGACAATTTCCAAATTGTCAAAGACCGTCCTTTTCTCGACGTTCTTCCTCAAAATCTGGCTTATCGAGTCGTAAAGGCATTGGAGTACGTTCATCAAAATCAGCTAAAATTGAGGAATTTACATGATAAATCAAACAGAAATATGTTGAATTCGTTTAATACAAAAAAAAAGTACAAACTCTTTTCATTTGATTTTTAATATTTGAGTTCCAAATTTTGTAATTAACAGTGATTTTTAGATATACATTTATCTAACTGGACAGGAAGTTTCAGATAAACCTTAATCAAAAATAGTTGCTTTAAATTTGGTTTACTTGTTTTCAGTTTTTATAAAGTCATATTAAACATCAATGGCATTACGATTCACAAATTGCTTCTAAAGGACTGAGTATGTTGTGTGTCCTGATTATGATCAGATAATATGATTGTTTACAAACCTCGTGAGAAGCAGTGAGATGCTTTATAAAAGTTAGTTTACAAGATTTTGGACAGCCGAGGCAAACCAGTGTCTCATTTTGGCAATGCTATGAAATTGCTCATATGGTCTACTAGACTTTAAGAAGTTCTAGTTTATCAAAATATATTAAATTAGGATTTTTTGTCTTTTTATTGAAGAGCATTTTCAAATAGCTAAAAAAATATATGAGGTAGAAATGAAAAGTAAAGAATTTTTTTGCCTTGAGTGTTTCATGATGGATGCAAAGCCTTGAACTCCACATATCTGATTGAAAATGCTTAGAATTTCGAATAACCATCAGAAAGTTCAAGACTGAAAAATCAAGCTAAAGTTGTGTTTTATCAATCCTACCTAAATTCTACTTTTTACATATTAAATCATCAAAAATTTAACATACAGTTCAAGGAAATTAAAAAAAAAAAAAAATGAACTGGATGATAATGTTAATTTAAAAAAAATTGTAAATGGAATAAAGTGAATTACTTCGTTTTCATGAGAGCTGCCCATGACGTAGAAAAAGAGATCGACGTTCGACTTGTAGACACAAGTGAGTCCATCGAGCATTATGATCTCAGCATTAGCCCTGTGCGTCTTGTTGAAAAGGTTCTTCTCAAAAGCCTTCTGTTCCTTGACAGTCGGGAATATCTGCGAGTCGTAGTACTTTGCCAAGACCCTGTGGCCGTCATTGTCCAATATAGCAATTCCTTTAACGGTGTACAAAGTCGGATCCTATAAAATCAGTCAATAATATAAATCAAATTGTTACATACGTTGCGCAGTTCAAGATTGTCTCCGATCATCACGAAAACGACCGACTCCTAACGCATTTGACAGATTAGCAATATGCAAGAGTAATCCAGGATGATCGACATGATCAATAAGCTTGCTGCAAAGTTGCAAAACTTGACTGTTGGTCTATCAAACCAGCACTAGGTTATATGGAACATCTACAACTTTGAGTAGTAGAGAAAAATTTCTCGAGTACCGTGGTGTCTGTGTCACAAGAATATTCACGGTACACTTTTTTTTTCTCAACTAATTCTGTATATCATACATCCAACAAGCAATTCTGTAAGACCAAGGCAGCCTGTACAAGTCCTAAGTGCTCTTACAAATAATTCTTATTTAAAAACTAAATCTTAACTTTGGAATGGAAAATTTGTTTTTGATTGTTAGTCAAGTACTCTATCCTGCTCAGAGAATGGTACGCAAATACAAAAATGCATTTAATAGTGAGTGAGAGGGTTTAGATTTAAAAACGGATGCATTGGCGGTTGAAGTGACTTAGCTGTTGACAAACCCTGGAGCCTAATTCCAGTGGGATGTATACCACCAAGGTCTGTTCCGACTGCCAAAGGTATTTATAGAAATTACACAAAAATGGAAATTGCAGGCAAGCCTCCAGAATTACCCATACCCAAGTGTCGGCAGTTTGAGGTCTACCATCGCCGGGGGTTTTCAACAGTTAAATCATTTCAGCACCTCACATAATCAGTTCTTTAATATAACAGAACAATTGCTTATCAAAGAAACAGAAGTAAACAAACCATCCCAAATTAAACTTTTCACAAAAAAAGTTCCTCTGGGCTAATGTAATTCGACACTCTCATTAATTGCAATCATGTTCCAATTAAAAACCCAGAAGCGAATATCCTTAAATGATGAAAATGTGCTTTTCTTAGAATGATTCGGCCTCCACCAAACAAGTCAAGAATGAAAAATGAAGCACAGCTGTAGGAGCTTAATGGGAAACTCCATTTGCATTTAGTAGCTCTCAATCGATGATAATGATTATTGTTATGTCTTTTAAAAAAATTTATAAATCTCACACTAATACATCCGTTCTGAAAACACACTAGGTGGCTCAAAATGATCAATAGTATAGACAATAAAACAACCTTGTTTCCTCAAAGAATCAGGACAGGGGATCCAGCCAGATATTCGATGTTGTACTGGAGCACCATTCCCATATCAGATGGCATTCCTAAACATTCTTAATTTGAAACCAAAGAATTGCATCCTTGAATTAGGTGGTACACATCAAGCAACTTTTCTCTAAGTGCCAGACACATACAGGCTTTTGTCTAAAAGTTAGTATCCGTGGGTCAACCTATTCTTAATTGGGTGAGCATGAGCTTTCTTCTCTGAGTCAGATCCTCTGAAAGCCAATTTTTGATAGTGAATTATGAGAGTTATGAGTTCTTTGTTTGCCATGTTAGTTAATGCAGTTTTAGCATCTGAGGGCCAGATCGTAGTGGTTCAGTCGTGAGGATGAAATGTCCCGGTCTTAGCCGCCTCATCTGCTTTTATGTTATCAACGCTCCAGTTCGTGGTATTTCTATGATAAGAGCACAACGATAGGATCAATGGAGAACCTGTCAAGTCAGCAGTAACCAATGTGAGAGTGCCGACAAGGTAGACAGAGCCACCATTGACTAAAATCGCCCAATATTTATTATACCATGCATCTAAAATACCCTTCTGTGGCATAGGAATCCACACTATCAATGAACATCTCAGACAGAAGGACAAAAAGAAAATAAGGGAACATTGGAATTCGCTTATTGGACACAGGCAATCCAAGAATCTTCTAGCCAATTTTGGGAAAAAAGAAATCACAGAATGTGTCAAAGGAGGCAGGAATAAACTGCGAATCCTAACGAGATTCCTAACTGGACACTGTAGACTAAATGGGCATCTAAAGAAAATGGGAATAATCCAGGATGGCACATGCAGATTCTGCAAAGAAGCAGAGGAAACACCAACACATCTGCTAACAAACTGCGGAGCGACATTAGCCCGAAGGAGGATGTGTTTTGGGATGTACAATGTGACCATAGAAGAACTTCAACCAATAAAACCGGGCCTATTAATCAAATTCCATGATGAAATAGGACTCACCGATGTGCTTTAGGCAGAGAACGGGGGATACAATAGCTCTTAAGGGGCGCAGTATACCACACCCTGAAATATCATCATCATCATCATCATGCATCTAAAATGGATATTTTGTAGCAGTAAAAAAACTCGTTTGATCCTTTTTAAGCGTTATAATCTACCAGACAAAACTGGCAAGTTTGAGCAAAACGGGATGATTGGAGATGAATAAAGATCAAATATCAGTTAAGCTCGATCAAGCGATCAAAGTAGAACTTTTTAAGCCGAGTAAATCAAATGTTGGACACTGGGTCTGCATGTACTGTTTGAATAACAAAAAAAAAAAAAACAGTGCTGGTTCAATATGTGTTCACTGACTCGCAGAACAGAATCCACCATGAACTCAGTCAATCAGACCAGCCAGTTTCTAGTAGTAGACTATTATGTATCGTGATATTTCTGCCTCATCACAGTCAGCTTTCCATTCAGCAATACCACTTGCCTGTGTGTAAATTGGGGCAAATCAAAGCAGATCTTATTTTTTAAGCTCTTTCATACCAAATCTTATTGTCTACAAGCTGAATATTAACTTTTAATCGTACTTATTTAGTAAAATATAGCGCTATTGTAGTTGATTGAATTTTATGTTTAACCATTCAAAGAAAAGTACTGAAAGAATAATGTAAATTATTGGTTATTTAAAATTTTTCCTACCAGCAGCAATCCTTCCATAGTTGAGATGACGTGTATGTCAAGCGGCCCAAGTTTAGCTGATCAGAAGCATCAGAACCTCCTTGGAAAGGAAAGAACATCAAACATGTAGCCCTTGTGGAATCGATGTCACCAACAGGTCATACTTGGTATGATACAACATAAAATGAATGTTGCATAAAACATTGTTTAAAAGGGTTCACTCTAAACCAACTTTTGAACTTACTCTATTTATGTATTTTAAAATTGATAATTTTATTGAGGATTTTTATTTTGATATGTGGTAGGATGAAGTATCAAAATATAATTAAAACTAGTATAGAGTAATTTATTTTTTTTTCTCTTAAAAAAAACTTGCTGGAATGACAGAAAAATTTGTTTGATGGCAAATGGTACTGAGTTGGTACTTTTGGCCAGCAGCACTGAGGGCATGCTGACTGCTGAGTTTGATCAGTGCCCGCTGCGCGCTCGAACCCCGAGAACGCTACCTCCCCCAAGTCGAGTACTCCGACCAAAACAACCCACCAGGCCATCAACAGGTCAGAATGGAGTTCGACATCGACGATTTGGAAGACGACGGAGAAGAGAGCAACTGGGACGGGCCGCCTTCTGGCAGAAACTGCGTCGTTTTCCTCGTCGACACCTCCCGGCAGATGTTCGAGCGAGAGGGCCAAGCAGCACCCTTTTTCAAGCAGAGTATAGAGGTAGGCTGAGGTGGGAAATAACTGGCTGTTTTTATTTCTCTTGCCACGTTTGTAAGGTGTTTGGTTTTCTCAAGTTTGTCAATGCACGGACGTGTGAAGTTGCTAAGAAATTAATTGAAAAAAAATTGAAGTGCTTGGTACTCTTGTAGGAGTTTTTCACAGACTGACAAACCTTGTCTTTGGAGATCAGTCTATGCGGACTAAATACAGTCTTGAGTCAAACTTAAACATATCTGTTTGGTCTGTCAGGGTATATTCTATTTTTAAAAAAATACGAATAAATTCAATTGTTTGAAAACTTTCCAGGAATACGTATTTTTCGCAAAAATCTTTGGCTCATTCAGGTAAACTCAGCATTTAATATCAGAAAACAAATTCAGAATAAAGTTTGTCAAGAAAATTATCGAATATGTGTATGTGTAAGTGTTTGATTTAGTTTGTCATTGTATGGAAGTGTAAAGTTGCTTAGAAATGAATTAAAAAAAAAAAAAAAAAAAATTGAAGTGCTTGGTACTCTTGTAGGAGTTTGTCATAGACTGACAAACCTTGTCTTTGGAGATCAGTCTGTGTAGACTTAACACGGTCTTTTGTCGAAGTTAAAAATATCTGTTTGGTATGACAGGCTAAATTAATTTAAAAAAATAGTAAATTCAATTTTTTGAAAAGTTGTTGGGAGTAGATATATTCTGCTTAATCCCTTGGGCAATTCAGGATGGAGTCAGCATTTAATATCAAAAAAACAGATGCCGAATATATTTTTTCAAGAAAATTTTTAAATGTGTTCTGAAGAACTGCATTTTTATTTCATTTGTTTATGTGTGCAATTTGATTTGGTTCGTCATTATTACTGAGAAATATTTTAAAAAAAGTAAGAACACTTGGTACGCATGTTGGAATTTGTGAAAATTTCTGCAGATCTGTATTGGAGATTTCTATGGATATTAACAAATTCTTTTGTCAGACTAACAAATCTATTTAGTCCACCAGGGTAAAATTATAAATAAATATAATTTCTGTAGGCTTTTAGGTTTTTTAATTTCTTTATTATTCATTTATTTACTTGAGTTATTTTGGATGGTATTAGTGTGTATTTAGAGAGTAAATTTTATAAAGAAATTTATCATTACTCACTTTTAATTACTTTTTGTGTTTAGGTGTTTTTGTTGAATTACTTGAGTTCTTCTGGCTGAGCTCAGCGTTTATTGCCAAACAACAGATTCAGCATAAATTTTGTCAAGAAGAAATATATTTTTAAAATTTCCTTTTCCTCGTGTGAATGGTGTTTGACTTGGTTTGTCAGTGTGTGAGCACATAAAATTGCTGTGAAATGAATTTAAAAAAGTCGACTGCTTGGTACTCTTTTTGGTGTTTGTTACTGTTTCTGCAAAACTGCTTTGGGGATTTGTGTGGATATAATTCTTTTATCAGACTTTAATATATCGATTTGGTCTGACCGGGTAAATTTATAAATAAATACAATTTTTATAGGTTTTCATTTAATTTCTTATTTTCATTCTTGATAAATTTTTGAACCGAATTTTATAAAGAAGTTTATGACTGCATACCATTTTTGAGTTATTCCGAGTGGCAGGGTAAATTTTGAATATTTTAAGAAAAATGCTTTTTTAAAATTTCTTTTGTCCGCATGTGCATAGTTTTGATTTGGTTTGTCATTGTTTGTCATTTGGAATTTGCCAAGCTTCTGCACATTTGTAGTTGGAGATCAATTTGTATGTAAATAATACGTTGTTTTGTAAGATTTCAACAAATCTATTTGGTCTGACAGGGTAAATTTAACTTAGCTTAACTTTGAGGGCACCCTCGGTTAGAATGAAATGCTCAGACACTTCAGACCTCCTTAATACGTGGCGTCGGTGGCTGCAAGGTTTAATCTTTGACACGGCGCTCATCACTGTAAGATCAAGGTCCCGGATTCGAATCCAACATACTTACAAATGGGCTTTTTTTCAAAAACACCGGCACCCTGAGGGTATACCTCTGCTGTTGCGAACCCTCGTAAAAAAATAAAATAAAATAAAAATAGAAAAAAATAAATAAATAAATAAATTTTTAAAATGTTTTTGGGTTTAGGTATTTTTCATCGAATTCCTTGAATTATTCAATGAATTCAGCATGCATTTCCTGATGGTAGACGGAGAATTCACCTTAACAAGAAATTTTAAGTATATTAAAAAAAAATGCATTTTTATTTTGCCAGTGTATGGACAAGTGTAGTAGCTGAAAAATGTATTTAAAAAAATCAATTGCTTAGTATGCTTATGTGCATAGATGAGTCATTTCTGTGGTTTACTCGTTTTTCTGTTTTCACTAGTCTGATAATTATAATTGTATTCCTTTGTTGTTTGAAATTCTTTGAGAGAGAACGTTTATTTTTATCAAGAAATTTTGTTAATTTTTTTGTAAAGATTTGTATATTCTGTGCAAAGATACTGTTTTATTGTTTCTGTGTTGATTCAGTCTGACAGGGTATCAAAAACTGTTTGTAAATAAATAAATTAATAACAATTTAAATATGTCTAGATTATTCTTTGTATAGTTAATTCACCATGCCTACCGATCATGGCGGGATGGTGAAATATGTCTGACAAATCTATACAAAATAAGCAGATCATGATGATTGATTGATCATTCAGGCCACAATATTTTACAGTTTTTCCGTTTTATTTAATGTGGTTATTCGGTTGTTTGTGAATAAAATATTTATTGTTATGTAAATTGTTTTAGCTTTAATATTTTGATATTTTTGTTAAATATTTAAATTAATTTCAAGAAATATATATTACAATTTAATGTAGTTCATTTAATTAAAAATGGTATTTTTTTTTTTTAGTTTTGTAAGAATGCATTATTGCATATATGCAAAAAGGAAACAAATGATTTAACTGCAATTGTACTGTATGGGACTGAGAAAACCAAAGGAAACCATGCTAAAGTTAACACAGTGTTGTTACAACCACTGGGAGAACCCACAGTCAAACAGATAAATGAACTGTCAGAAATAGTCAAAGGTAAATTGTATTTTGAACAATTTGACTCAAATTTTAATCCGTTCGCTATTTTATAAGATGAGGGTGTAAAAATACAAAGCGATTTCGGCCATAGCAGTGGTTACAGTTTGGGCGAAGTATTGCAGTATTGTCAGTCCTTAATCAACAACAGGTAAAATTAGTCGGCTTGCGAATCGCAGCATCGTTTTAATAGCGTTATTTCAGCGGGGCCAAAGTCTATTCGAAAAGCGTCATCTTGTTCACAAACGACGACAATCCCCATGGCAGAAAACCCGAGTTTGAATTTCTTGCGAGGAAACAGGCCGAGGAATATTTCCGCCATGAGATTGAAATCAACGTCGTGGGCCTTGGAGACTTCGATTCTTCCAAATTTTTCAAGGTAATACAATAACTGCATGAACGTTAAAAAAACAAAAAAAAAACACTTGTATATCTTTCAAGGAATTAATTCTAACTTCAAGAGGAGAATTGTTGAGGGATTGGGAAGGCAAAGACCCAGTGACCAGTTTAAGCCAAATTGGTGGACAGATCGACAAGTATGCTACAAAAAAATATATTTATATACAAATATATTGGGTTGTAAAATAAGTCCTTATTTAAAATTTGACTTTAATTTTGATTTTATCCTTCTTGTGTTTGAAGCAATTTTTATTTAGTCATTATTGTTTGCACACACTGAAAAGGGATAAGTTTTTTCATTTTCAGAAAAAATCAAACTTTGAAAATAAAATGTATTGTATTTTTAATCTAAAACATAATTTCTTTACTTTTCTATAATGTAATGCCAGTGTTTTGTTAGTGGAAATATCTCCGTTTTGTAAAAGTCTGACTTCGAAGAAATCCTTAAATTCGGTTATTAGAGCGTTTTAATTTAAAAATTCCCCACCTTTCAACTGGTTGTCCATGGAGTGAAACGAGTGAAAATCGGAAGAGGCAAAGTCTGTGGAGTAGCTTAACTGCGATTTTACTCTGAGCGAGTGCAGCTGTGTAAGGTTGGCATTTTCATAACATCACATCTGTTCACCAGGACTTTTTCTTTCATGTCCTTGATACCGACAACAGCAGCGTTTCAGTCTTACTGCAAACTATCTTTTGACATTTAACATTTTTTTAAAGGACACTCATCCTCAGTGGCATAATAGAAAATAAACCCTTCCGATTTATAACTATTCCAAGACATGAGGTCTTTCTTGTTTCTGAGGGTCGATTCATGGATTCCCCATGATTTTCACAACATAACCCAGCGATCGTATTCTTTCTTTTGTACGAAATTCCTGAAATCTCTCTAATAGCTAAACAGTTAGTGTCCTTATTCTCCAATGCCATAAATAAGTCGGTGCTTTCGTTTGTCTCTCTCCATTACAAAATATTGAAATCACTTGACTCACACATTGTTTTCATCAAGGATTCCAGATGAATATTGACAGGCTTCTATCATTCTATGCCCAAGATTGAACTCGTGTTGAAAGGAATGCCTTAAATGAATTTTATCTGCTTCATCACAATCATATGTGTCGAAGTTTATTCTAGACTGACTTTTAGGATCAACTGCCCATTTCTTAAATATCTCTCAATATGGTTTTTCCCACCCTAGAGCTTACGGGGATAGAAGGAAATAATGGAAGGATGAAAGTCAAAATTAAATAAAAAAGCAAACCTCCAATAATTTAAAATGGAGAGGATGAATTTTTATTACGGAAAAGTGAAAACTGCAGCTCAGAATGCTACGAAAATTGATGATGTGCGTGGTGATTTTTGCTTAACAAGAAAGCACAACCATAAGAGGTTCGAATGGTTCAAAAGAATTTCAATTTGGAATACGCAAAGCCCTATGGTCAGCCTTCAATCATCCATGATGACCAAATTTAAGCATTTTTCAAAGTTGGTTTTCTGCATTTGGTGAAATCGGAAGGTAGTGCTTTATTGCGGTTCTTTTTCCCAACCAAACCATTAATTCCAGTGACCCACAGAATTAGAATGATTAAGTCGGCGATTGAACAAAAATAACTGCCATTGTCTAATCGCTTGAAAGTCCACCAAGTGTCTTGGCTGATGCACTAAAAATTGTCGGAGCTTGGCTGGGGGAATACACACTGTATTCGTATGAAATTGCCCCTTCAGATTTTCACTTGTCCCAAGCTCTAGAAAACTATCAATTTTGAAAACCTCAAGAACCTGATCAAGGGAGGACAGAATTTAAAAAAAAAAATTATTTTACAACCCGATAAATAATTTACCATCGAATTTATCATTTTTTCAACAGGTTAACCGATAAGTTTATGAGGAGGTTGAGTTTTTTGAAGTTGGGAGAGTATGAGGGGGCAAAGTACCAATTACAAATTGCCCTTTACAAACTCTATTCGTAAGTCGTGAATCTTTTTGTTTTGTTAATAACAACTGATTTGACAAATTTTGAAGAGAGCCAAAAAAGTTCAAAAAATTCACTTCTAATGAATTCAACGAGTCCCATTGTGTGGAAGATGACAATTTTCAAAACAGTGATGAAATAAGGCAAGCGTGCATTACGGCGACTAACGATAAAATGAAAAAGGTAAATAAATATATAAAAAGAGTATATAATAAAATTAATTTCTAATTGGATTATATTTTTTGTTTTGTTTTAGAATGGTTACAATGAAGAAGCGCCTGAAGTTGCAGTGGTTGGAGGAAAAGAGATCATCATTACAAAGGTACTAAAAAACTAATTAAAAAATAATGCTTAACAAAAATTTAATTATGAGTACATTTTAATGACATGTTGGTATTAAATAAAAAATATAAACCATAGACTAATTAATAATATAGGATAATAGGAGGACTGTGGACCACAAAGCTTTGTAAACACTTCCGAATTGTCCATCCGTTTATTTTTGCTGGCACTTCCCCATACTCCATCCTCACATGACCATCTTAATCTCGATAACTTTATTACATTTATGACGTTCACTTTTTTGTACAGATCGTACACCACTTCTTTATTTGTTCGTCTTTCATCCTTTTCTTTTACGGTACCAAAAATTCTTCAAAGAATTTTTGTTCCAAAAATCAAGACTTTTTTGTGTTTCTGGAGATCAATGCTTTTTATACATTTTGAAAGACCAAAATTCCTAATGATTCTCCTGTTGATCTCCTTGGAGTTGATTAGTTAGCTGGGATAGATGAAATTCATTAACTTTCCGAAAGATCTTTCAGTGGGTCATAATCACTTCGTACATACCTATCTTTTGTCCTTTCTTCATCAAAGGTTCTATTTGCTGCTTCTCTCAAAGCAAGGAATGGTCCCTTTAGTTCTGGGAATACGGTGCTATGATGAGCATGACGTAGGCATGGATTTGGTGAGTACGGTTTTTGTGGTCTGATGTCAGCATCCCTGATTTTATAGAGCTATATTAAACGAGGCAAGCAAGAGAGTCGCCTTATCTCAGTACTTTATCTGTCCTGAAATCAAGGGATGCATTGGACTACAAATCGTCATTTTACCCACCTAGTTTCATTTCTTGCCCTGTATAGTCTTATGTGTATATCACTATCACGAGCACTTGTAAAATCTATAAAGTGGTGATGTGTGGGCACTTGGAATTCAATACCTCTCAAGAATCTACTGAAGGGAGGTCTGGTCCCCTTATTTTTTTTTCCCCAAAAGACTGCCTGATATTTTCCACTCTTGTTTAGCCGGCCAAGGGAGGGAGAACACCCAAAATTATTAAAAAATAAAATAAAATTTTAAAATGTTATTCTAAGTCTATAAAAAATTTAAACTATCAATAAATTATATTTTTAAAAAACCCACAGAAAATAACATTATTAACAATATAAAATATTGCATGTAATTGTTAATGAAACTATTTTTATTAGTATGAAAAACGATGGTATATTGGTATAAAAATTAATTTTAATTTCTTTAAATGGACTAATTGGGACGACATCCAGTTGATGATGGCATCAAGCCAAAACGTATTTGACCTCAAATTAAAATAAATAAATCTCAGCTAGTGTGTAAATATGTCAGAGTGAAATGAACCGACTTAAAATGTGACAAAAATAAACAGCAGATTTAAAAAATTGAGAAAAATGTATTACAAATTTACTTATAACTCTGTCACACAAATTAACCCTAAACAAAGGGTAGTGTTTTAATTTTCAGAGATGAAAATTGACAACATCAAAGTTTATTACAATTGTAATTTTTGAGAGTAATTTAATAAACTAATTCATTATAGTCCCAGTTGCGCTCCTTATTGGCAAAAAATACCAGGGGATTTGAAGTTATAGGTTTTGTAAAAACTGAAGACATTCCAATGTACCACTCGACATCCGAACCGTATTTTATAGAACCGTATGGGAAAGATGAAAGTGAGTAATTTATACCTTGTTTTTATAATTTTAATTTTTGACTTAAACAAATTTTGTTTTCTATAGACAACTTGAAAGTGTTTGCACATTTATTGAGAAGATGCACAGAACGAGGTCTTTCGATTTTGTGCTGGTTTACACTGACTATGATTTCGCGGCCAGTCGTTTGTGCCTTGCATCCGACTGAGGCCAAATTGTACGCCGAAGGGCGGGAACACCCTCCCGGATTCATTGCCTCCCGGCTTCCGTTTTCAGGTAAAAACAAAAAACACCTCGCCACGTATGTTATTCTGAGATTTTATATTTTTTTAAAGAAATGATGCTCGAACCCGATGAAGTTGAAGACAACGGTCAACCGAGCGATGTGCAACTGAAAGCCGCCGTTGAAATAGTCAAGAAGACAACAATACCGTACAAGGTGGACATGTTCAGTGATTTTGAACGGCAGACAAGGATAAAGCTAATAGAGTCCCTTGCCTTCGAGTACGAAGACATGGAAAAAGTCGATGACGATACAGGTTAATAATTTTAAAATTTAGCGTATTTTAAACGTTTAACGGTGGTTTTCTGTTCAGACATCGATTTGGAAGATGTAAGCAATATGCTTGGAATGCTCAATGTCGAGTTTACCGAGTGTCCACACATAGCAGAAGTCGAAAAAGTTAAATCGAATAAACGGCCTGGCACTTCGTTAAATGTAGGAATGCCTAAGCTGCAGAAGCTCAACAACCCGTTGGCGATGGTGAAAAATGGCATGGTAAGCCCATACGCATATTTCGGTCGAAAAATTTTTATTATTATTTCATATTTTTTGTTACAGGCTGATAAATTAACTGTAGCCCAACTTAGAGAACTGCTAAAGGCTGAAGGATTCAAGTCTTTGTCAGCAATGAACAAGTCGACACTTGTTAAAATGGCAAACCAAAGATTTTGTGATTAATTTAGTTTTTTCTTTATTTTAAAATATGTTGTTACTTTTATTGTAAATGCACGTGCTGTATGTCTAATCTTGTAAATAAATTCATTTTTGCTTCTGGTCAATGCAGTTTTTTTCTTATTCCACTTTCTAGTTATATTATATTATCTTAAAAATTATTATGGCTTAATCATATTAGGTTTGATAAAAAAAAAAAAAAGAAAAAAAAAGAGAGGAAAATAAACATAAATTGTGTGTATTCAATAAATATATAATAGCTTAGGCAGAGTTGACAACATTAATTATGACATTTAAGAATACAGATCAATAATAAATATTTACAGATTAGAAACGAGGATTTTTAAATAATAGATATATACACTTAGAAAAATTTACCTATTCCTAGGAAGTGTTTTCGATGTGTAACTGCGCACGCTAATCGCCTCCCAGTTAGCCTGCAATTATAAGATGATTAAACAATTTAATCTAAATAATTATAAAATGAGAATAACTACAGAAAGGCCTCGGATCCACGAACAACCAGCGGGATTGTCACAACTGACGCCAGTCCTTCGGCAAACAGCGCCGGATATGGTAATCGCCCAGACTTCATCCCCGCTTGCAGATATATCGCGGAAAATGTCTGAAATGAAATACAATGTTAGAATGTTGTGAAAAAATAACGCGATGATTTACCGAAGCCCGGTTGACTGATGGGCTGCCAGTGGGTCCCCTCTGGGAAAACAGGGGTGACTTCTCTACGCACGAAAAGCTGTCCGTCGCTGTCCAATACCCAGACTGCCCAGCGAGCGACAGACACTTTCTTGATCATTGAGCCTTTGGGCGGTTCAACAATTTCCCACACATCACCTGGCACAAAACGATATGTTTAGTTGTCCTTTAGTTGTGGATTATTTAAAATTTTTATGAATTCACCTTGAGGGTTAGAAGTTGTGATTCCAAACCGCCAGTAAGTCGATCCATTTCTGGTGACGGCCCACACTTGGTTACCGCAACCGCAGCTAATACTTATAAGTGGTTGTTCACAGAGGATATGCTCCCAGCTATCACCCTGAGGAAACTCACTGTGACAAATCGTCTAATTTTAACAGAAGTATTTTACCATAGGGTTTGATGTTGAGACACACATCCTGAAAAGAGCATCACCGTTGCAGCCGACAGCCCAGACGCAAATAGCGTCTCTTCCCGTTGAGACCTGACAAGCAATTTAATTATTCCATGCTAAATTTAAAGAAAAATATATAAACAGACAGGTCAATTACTTGTAGAGAGATATCAATGACTTTTGTGTTGCCGACTTCGACCCAGGGCCCAGATGTAGTCAACTTGCATTTTCTAACCCACCGCCTTCTCCTTACATAGTCTGTCATGGTTTTATTGGCATGGTAACTGGTCGAAAAATCAACTGCATACTGCCATCCATCACTATCGACTCCGCCTGGTGTCCGAAAATCAATGGCCCAGTCACTCACCTAAACAAAATGTATTTTACTTTTATTAAAAAAAAATTAAACTAGAGTACTTCAACTATGAGATTATATAAACCCTCAGGGTGCCGCCAGTGTAGACAATTTACAAGTATGTCGGGATCGAATGCAGGACCGCTGGATTTGAACCCAGGACCTTTGCCTTACAGAGATGAGCACTGTTGGGGCCACTGACGCCTCAAAATTTATCTTTAACTATTGTTGTGAAAGTACTAAACAGTCACAGTTGTTTCCTTTTTATACATTTTAAAATGTGAAAGAGTATTAGATTGAAGACAGCAAAATGCTTTTTTCCACGGTGAACTGCCTTGGTGACTATAAACAATTATAAAATGATTTGGATGTGTTCTTGAACTGGTGTGCCATTAATAATTTACATCTTAATAATAAAAAATGATTTTCTATTTCTTTTTATAATGGTAGGGAAGTTTTTCCTTCGACGTACTTTTTGGGTGGCACTTCAGTTGACAAAGTTTCTGAAATTAACTATCTTCGCACGGCATTGACTACGAACTAACATTTAAGAAGCATTAAAATGATCTTTTTGTTGTTGTTGTTAGGAGTATTTTTAATTACTGTTCCTCTGTTTGGTTTCCTTGCAATTTGCAGACTTATTCAATCAAATTGGAAAAGGCTCATGACCCTTTTTGGGTCTTTGGTTTTTTTTCCTGGCCTCTCGTAGAAGGAAAAATGTTAATATGTTTTATCCTGAATTTCATACAACTCGTTACAGGCAGTAGGTCAATCTCTTTTTACCAGTGAGCGATGATAATTGACAGCATAGTGTTTTTGGGCTTAAATTTGATACTTTTAAGAAAACTTTGAATTAAGTTTGTGACAGTAAATAATTTGTGCTATTTTTTAAATTGTATTGCATTTTGTACCAGATCTACTTTTAACTTTGTACTTGGCATATGATATACTGCTTATAAATTTTTAAAACGTTCTTATTGCTCATACCTAAATGTTGTTATATTAACTATTATGTGAGACGGAATTAATTGGGAATTTTCCCATAATGTACTTAATAATAAAACATAAATAAATAAATAAAAACAATTTTGGTGACTGTTTTTCCAATTTTAGTGACTGGTTTCAAACACGAACCAAAAAGATGGTGAAACACATCCAACAGACCGAACCAGAGAGAGTAGGAATGTCAGGATGATCGGAGATGAATCAAACTAATTTAAATGTAGTTTGTACAATTTGGGTGTTCGGTGTTTTTTCATTTTCAGTGAATCGTATTAAATCAAGAACTAAAAAGATGGTGAAACATGACAGACCAAACCAAGAGGGTAAGCAGGTAAGAATGAGATGAATGTAGGTTCATCATTCCATATATCTCACAAATTTATTTATTTTTTTGACAGTGAATTATATCAGCTCCAATTCACTGTGAGGGCCGATGGGGTATTTGAAAATCCTCTCTTACTCATTCACTATACACAAATAATCAAATATACATATCAAATCTTGTACAAAGGCAGTTCTACTCGGATGCAATTATTGCTAGTTGAAATAGCAATTTAATAAATTGTGTTTGGTAAAAAAAGATAATTATCAATATTGTTAAGTGTAGGCTGATTCAATTTCAATCTTACATTTTTATCCATTTTTGACCACTTATAATAGTCCAACTACTTATAAACTGCGAAAAATAATTTTATATATAGTTGTGTTTTTTTTTTAAATAAACAATTTAAATAAAACAAACCCATTGCCAATGTCTTGAAAGAAGGCGTGTAGTGTCTTTGTATCTTTTATGGTGGCCAGTTGAGTCACTCCAACTCGGTCTGTCTGTTGGAAGTCCTCTAGATGTAAAGCCGTTTAAAGGGTTCCATCTTTGGTTTTCATAAACGTAGCAGCTGTAGTTGTCCGTCATCTGATTTATTCCGGCACTGCTTTCCTGCAATGCTGAACTGAATATAGTAAAAGTGAAATGAGATTAGACTTGACGACTCACCTCCGAGGAACATACCGCCCCATCCACCAGTATAAGCGTACGGAGTGTTGTCCGCAGATATCCCCCAGGTGACTCCGGCCGCACACGTTTCCACCATGACCAAATGTCCGCCCATTTGTTTCCATACCATCTCGTTCAAAGGGACAATGACTTCTTTGGAATTGTAAACGACTTTGTGTAATTGTACGTCTCCAACTACTCTAACATGAGTGATATTTTGTGGCTCAAGACGATGCATAAAATAGGTGAAAACCATTCCATTTAACGAAATCTGTTTGAAAATTGTATATCACCCATTTTATATTACAAGAAATATACGATAAAAAATTACCTTGAAGCCATCAGCTTGACAGAGTATTAAAATTGTAAAATCTCCACCGAGCGTAAGTGTAAGATGGCCTTCTTTTTCTTCAGTGCCCCAGGTATCATTTTCCATAGAATTTCTCACAACAATTTTTTCAGAGAACCTAGGGTTGAAATGAAGAGCGACCGTCGTTTCCAATCCACAGTCTAAATTCACCGAAAACCTGGAAAGTTTAAAATTCTGGTTTACTTACTGGTATCAAAATTTACTTTATCACAAAATAATAATACCTATCCAAATTTTCAGGAAGGAAACCAGTTATGACAAGTGATGAGCCAGCCGGAAAGCCGTTGTTTAGCAAATGCTTCCAAGGGATCTCTTGGCCTTTACAAGGAAGCTCTTTAGAGTACAAATCACCAGTGACTTGTTGTCTCTACAATAAATATTACAAACATATTATTTTATTAAAACATTAAGAAAATAATATTTTTATGGATTATTATTTTTTTAAATTTTATAATGTTCGAGATCAAATATTTGTACAGAATGGACATGGGTTTCATTGAGTTCATGGCAGAATAAATTAAGTTCATTATTCTTAAAACTATAAGTTTCAATGTTGTAAATAGGTGTTCATATTTTGTTAAAATTGTAAATTATTAATAATAGTTTCAAGGTTGTTTTGTAGGTTGTATTCTTTGAAAGCTTGGCATAGCACATTGATTGTTTTCTTTCAAATTTGCTTTAAACCCAACTTTCAATACAAAAATTATAATATATTGAAAATAGATTATATATTTCGCAGAAAAACTGTACATAAGTCCCTATATGTATATGCAAGTAGGACTTTTCATTGTATTTATATTAGAATTCAGGTGACATATTTGCATAATTATTATTTTAAAAAAATACACTTTACAACTTGGTTTCCATGGATACTTGCTTTCTAATATTGAAACACTTTTGTGTGAAAATTTTGAAAAGTGATTTTGGTAAGTCCCTCTTTTAAATATAGATTTAAAAATGCTATCAAATGTCAAATATTGATAAATAAAGGTACAATTTGATATATTGAAGTTTTAATAATTTTTTATTTATTTTCAGATTTCCAAATATGATAACTTTAACTAAAGTCTTTGGATGTGCTGCATTGGCATGGGTTGGAAGCGGTATTGCTGTCCGCCTGTACCAGAGCATGAGGAGGAGAAAGAGGGCTAGGGTTGTCGATGATGATGAGATTGTTGAATACAGGGAGCCGGGTCAGTACCTGTTTGACAACAATTATAACTTGACTCTGTTTGGTCACTTGGTCCTCACTATGGAAGAGAAAAGTTTGCTTTATAAGTATGTCTCTTGCGAAAAACTCTTTCAACGATTTGGATGTTGGGACGTTGTCATTGCTGAGTTGAACATGCTGAACACAGTACTTGAGAAGCTACATGACAAGTATGATGTCAAAGATATGTCAAAAGTTTCCCACATTGTGAAAGCAAAATTGACCGAACTGTCATTAAAGGTTGACCAAAACCAAAATGTAAGTAGCAATCTTGTTGCAGATTGCTTTATTCTTATGTTAATCACGTAACTAATGTTTTTCTCTTTTTTCCAGGTATGAATGCTTTGGGGTAGTGAGAGTGTGGTGTGTGCTCAGTGGGTAGATAGCTACATTTTATGGGAATAATGGATCCATTTGAAAGCATGTTATGAGGATCTAAAATTGGTGTTTGGAATGCTATGTAGCCAGTGGAAAGTAGCATTACTTGTTGGACTCCCAAGAAAGCAAATGTAGCTGTTGTAGCCAAGTCATCAGCAAGTTTTGCCTCCAAGTATTGTTTTAATGAAGGTGGAGGCGATAATTGCTATGCATGATACAACGCTGAATGATTCAACGGAAGAATGAGAAGAACCATGGTTATTTTTTGGTGCTAAGTTAGATTAATAGTGTGTAAAAGTTCAAGAAAGGTGAGATGTTTGATGATTTCAATATTTGCCTGTACCTAGTGAAGATTGTGTACGCACGGCATGGCATGAAAGCACCATGATTTTTAACTTGGCAGAATGTCTGACGGTTTCAATTTTTGCCTGTACCTAGTGAAGATTGTGTAAGCACGGCATGGCATGAAAGCAACATGATTTTTAACTTGGCAGAACGTCTGATGGTTTCAATTTTTGCCTGTACCTAGTGAAGATTGTGTACGCATGGCATGGCATGAAAGCACCATGATTTTTAACTTGGCAGAATGTCTGATGGTTTCAATTTTTGCCTGTACCTAGTGAACGTTGAGTAAGCACGGCATGAAAACACCATGATTTTTAACATGGCAGAACGTCTGATGGTTTCAATTTTTGCCTGTACCTAGCGAAGATTGTGTAAGCACGGCATGGCATGAAAGCACCATGATTTTTAACTTGGCAGAACGTCTGATGGTTTCCATTTTTGCCTGTACCTAGTGAAGATTGTGTAAGCACGGCATGGCATGAAAGCAACATGATTTTTAACTTGGCAGAATTGTGAGATGAAGTGATCAAGGATATTTTTGTATTTCACATCCCTAGTAGTGTGGCTTGCATGACTTGAGTCTAACTCACTTAGACATTCAATTTTATAGCAAGTCTAAAACACGCAAACAGTTCATCACTCTGCATGATTTGTACAACCGGGTCTTGCACTGCTTATGGATGTATTTCATAATGAACTGAGGCCTTTAGTTTATGTTGATAATGTAAACTCATAGGGCAGACATACATACAGTACTACAAATATTATTTGTTATTAATAAGAAGACAGAATACTGGAACAATTACGCATTACTGCGACAAAATGCATGGAATAAATTGTACACTGATGATTATTTAAAAAATGTGACAAATGCTTAGCATAAACCTTAAGTAATTTATTACGAACTTATCAAAGTTAACATTTGTGAAACATATTTGTTGGATTTGCATGCATATGATCTTAATCTTAATGTCGGGGAGAAATATGAAATTTTTGGAACTGAATCCGATTTTATTGGACTGTTTAATTCTGTCATGTAGCAAGACTATGTTTACTCCAATAGAGATGGATTTAATGAGACAAAATGTGCAGCGGTTATAACATTTTTTGTTTTTTACAACAATGTACGTTCGATGTAAGTAAATTTCCTAACCAATATATCAAGCATTATTGCTGGGCATATGTCTACCTACAAGTTAAGCCAGGAAAACAATTTATATTTGAGGAAGAAATCCAAAGAAAAGTTTCTGAAGAAAGATTATAACATGAACCACACCTTCAATTTGAACACATTTTTAACAAATTCGCCCAGAAAAAGTATATAGAAACATAAACTTCAAAAATATAAAAATTTGATAATATAAAACTTTATTTATTTTTTTTATTAGTGTAACTTTTAAATCAATTACTCTTGTTTTTACTTACACATAGTCGTACTAATTATTTACTTTAAATCTTAATAGGGTAATTAATAGTAAAATAGCTTTTATGTTCACCACGTTAAGTCTTACAACATGGTTTTATTGGGTTGTCCGGAAAATAATGCAGGATTTTAAGTTTTCATTAAA
>CM077108.1:25925746-25975507 GCA_039619505.1 Cimex hemipterus
CGTTCTCGACTCAGCAGAAGATGTGTATAAATATATATATATATATAGGGACGGTTAGGGTTATTATATATAAAATTATGTTATTTCTGCTAAACCCTGCATATATTTAAATTTTCATTGTTGAAAAAACATCTACGGTCAAGAGATTTATAGAATATCATGAAAATTGAATAGAATCAGTGCAATCTCTGATTTATTGCTGGTAGTTTGTAATTTTGATTCTCATAGTAAATCTATTTATGGCAATTTTATGAATTCTTTACGACTGACTTAACCACAGATGATATCAGAATAAAGTTCAGCTGTTTCTACTTTTTTGTAGAGACCAGATGATATTTAACTTGTTAAAAACAATATTAACTTATGCTTCTATCTGGGTAATAACCTACTGTTAGGTTAAATTATGCAGAATTTAGAAAAGTTCTTTAGTGAATCTAATTTTATCCAGTATATGCAAAGAAAATAGTATAACACGATTAAATTGTAGAAGTACCTGGTCATCCGATGTTACTGAGATCATGGACATATTTCCAACCATTTCGACCCAACCTGTCCCCTTAGCAAGTTCCGCACTGGCATTGCAATCGCCCTTAACGCCTTTCCGGAACCAGACGCTCTTCTCTGAACTCACAGTCCACACGGAATTGGAACCGACAGATATATGTGACAGCTTTAAGTTGTCTGGTGGGCTTATTTCAACCCAGGTCTCGCCCAGGGGAGTCGAAGGCGTCACGCCTAGCCTGATGAGAGCTTTACCTGACCACAGTGTAGCCCAGACCATGCCTGTTGCTCCACAACTGATACTTTTGACATCACATCCAAGCGGAGTTGGTACAACAGCCCATCTTGTTCCCTCAGGGCATGTATAGCTCACATCTTTCCTGAGCATGACCTAAATCACATATTAATATATATAACTCTTGAATAATTAATAAACTTACTCTTCCTTGAGCTGTGACTGCCCAAACCAGCAAAGAACTGTCTGAAGTATCAACCATCGCTTGCCCACCAACACTTACATCTATGAAAGGCTCCTGCATAAAAATCCATATAATTGGTTTTTGATTTAAAAAAAAAAAGAAAAAAAAAAAAACAGCTTATCAAAAACATACTTTTGTTGGGTCATGATGTAAAGGGGCAACTGCACACCAAGAATTCATGGCACAATATTTTCTCCTCCTCACCCATTTTCTCCTACGCACGCATGAAGTCCACTGTTTTGTACTGCAGAACATTGCCGGAAAGTCGACCGCGTAAGTCCAACCCTGAAAAAAAAAAAAAAAAAAACTATTGGGTTAAAATTCAATTCAACACCAAATCTAAAAAATAGTAAAACGATTTACATCATGATCCAGGGGTTCACCATTGAGAACAGTCTCAATCCTCCAAGGGCTGTCCCATTGCCAGGCCATAGAAGGAACGCGTATTTTTTCAAGAGACCTCTCCGTGAGGCCATCTTCGCTTGAGAAATGGTATCGATCTGTCGGTAAAAGTCTGCTAGAAAACCCTTCCAAAGGATACCATCTCTAAAACAGAAAACACTATTGACTATAAACAGAATTTCTTCTTAAAAAAAGTATAACTGAAATTAATTTAGCACACACCTGGTTCTCAAAGGCCTCTTCTTTTATTCTAATAGGGATGTCAAGACCATGAACATGCACATAAATCTGGCTGTCGCTGCCTACAGCCCAAAGAAAGTTGGGAACTGCAGACAGCTGCTTGAAGTCCAATCCAAGATAAGGAAATTCTCTCCAGTTTCTTCCATTAGTAGATAACCCATAGACACGCCCTTCATTGTTAACAGCAAATAGCATAGAACTTGGCATCCTGCAATTAAACCATTTAAAAAGAATCGTTGTAAGATTAAAACAGCCGCTGATGTTTTTAACCCCACTGACTGACTAAAGTTGACACTAGTCTGCTTCAGCCATTACATAACAACTTCATCTTCAGTTTTAGAATATGTTTGGGCTCATGGCATTAACTGTAATCCATCAAAACCTACTTGTATGAAACTACCCAAATAGTTTATTAAACAAAGTTTTTGAAAAGTTCAGTGTTTTTTAGTAAAGTTTACAACCTTTAATAAATCATTCTGTACAGTCACAAAAAGTATTCCATCTTTTTCAAGTCTAACCAAGAAAAAACTGATACATTTGCTCAACGTCTCTACGAAACCTTCATTCCTCATTCAGAGTACGGCAATGTTTCGGGGGGCCGCGGTAGCCAAGTGGTTAAGGCATCAGACTCTTGGCTAGTAGACCCCGCGGTCATGGGTTCGATCCCCACCGTCGCCTCTGGAATTTTTCTGACGCCTAAGGGGACCGGTGGCCGCAATTAAAAGAAATTGACACGGCACTCATCAATGGAAGGGGCGGGACTGGATCTCGGTGAATCTGGTCCCAACCCCCTTCAAAAATGAGTTTCTTCTATGGAAGAACACTGGTACAACGAGGGCTCAAGTTCACTTTGTGTTGTGAGCCCTCCCCCAAAAATGGAGCCAGGGTATAGTACAATAAGCTGTACAGCTGCAGTGCTCAGGAGGGTACTCCTCCAGTCCCTAGTATCCATCCATCCACATCCACGCCCACATGGCAATGTTTCAATAAATATAGAAAATTAATGAATACGTCACCTATGTCCCCCCTCCCTCTAAAAGCAATCACTCCTGCTAAGGCTAAATATACCTTGTCCTGCTTACCAAAACACAAAGCTCCTGATTTTGACTTATTTCCCAAATTGGCCCTCAAAAAGCTATTGTATTCCTCACAATTGTACATTCCGCCCACTTTCTCATATTTTGGAAATACTCTAACATCTAACTTCCTGAAAACTGGCAGACCAGTTCAAAAAGCCTCATAACCACCCAATCATGTCATCATGTCCAAAGTATTTGAAAAATTGTACTTAAAAAACTGTTGCCAAAATTAAACCTTAAAACATATTCACCTCCCTTGAGTGCAAAGATGGGTGCCTTTCTTGATGTGGCACAAGTGTTTGACCTCATTGGCACAATGTCTCCTGAACAAATTAAAGCATGCCCTTCTGAAAACTCTCTAGTTCTTTCAGGTCTGACAAGGATCAGATTACCCTGAATCTTTCTGGCTGCGGGAGTACTGCAGGGCAGTGTGCTAAGACCAATCCTCTTTATCCATTATACTGAAGATGTTCCCACTAAACATACCACCCTTCTTGCATGTTTTGCCGATTACACAGCTATTAACCATAACTAACCCTGATCCTGCTGGTACTTCAGAAAATTTACAGAATCTTATCACATGTATAGCAGATTGGTATAGACAATGGAAAATGAAGATAAATGAAAGGAAGTGGATCCATGTCACAGTTACTCTTTGAAGCAAATCTCCTCTCGCAATACATTAAAATGTTCCTACCTCCAAATCAGTCTGTTTTCTTTTCCATGGAATCCATCTAGACTTACGCTCCTCATATACGACAGGACCTAAATAGACGCTTTTGTCTATCCACAAATAGGATGACAATCCAAGAAATCGCTGAAAAATAAACTTACAATTTACAAACTACTGCTTATAAATTGCAGTTGCCACAACTGATTTGGATATACAGTATAGAACAGTGGGTAAGTGCTAAACCTTCCAAAATCTAATGTCTCAAATTCTTTCAGTCTAAAATGCTCAGTTCAATTTTAAATATTCCATATTACGCTTTCAATACTGCCCTCCATAGCAACTTAAAATTTCATTTAATTCCCCAAAAAATATACCAAGCTTCACAACACCCCAATATCTCGCCCAATAGAACCCATTCGTACAATCCCAGAAGACGTCTCAAGAGGAAATGGCCCCACGACATCCTTTCTGAGGAATAAGCAGTGAAGTTTATTTAGCAAAAAAAAGCGAAAGAATAATTGGGCCCGCATATATTCACAAGTTTGTATACGTTCCTGTATATTTTTTTTTTACAAGTTTTATTGTTGTGTGAATAAAACCAAATAATTGAGGTGGAGTGAGTATATCATTCATTTTTTGAAAATTTAAAAAATATGTTTATTACCATCTGTACAAAAATACATTTTATAGTTATATTTACAGTACATTTGAGTTAGTAAAAGTTCTCAAGAGCTAGTCCATGGCAAGGAGGGCCCGAGTCGTCTGACGGGATTATAGACATGGGTTTTTTGAACATGCATTGGAGACGAGTGGAGAGTTGTCTGATTAATTTATTTACAAAGGGTCATTGGAGACATAAATATGATTCTATGGACTTTGGCCTTACATAACTGAATGTTTAGAGGTGCACCATAGTTCATCCATATGTCAAAAATGGTGGGATAAGTGTGTCTTGTACAGTCAGTTTTTGTCTACATGTTAAATTTGTTGTTGTTCAAGTAGTTTAAATCATCTGTTCAATTCCTGTCTTTTTAATTGTATGCATCAGTTCTAGGTTAAACATGTCCATAGAACTAGCGAAGTAGCATATAAAGTTGGTTTTAGAGACACGTGATGGGAGGAAAATAATGTGAGGCTTTTTTTTCGAAAGGTAAATGTTACATAGGCGGATTTATTTTCATTAATATTTACCCTTGAAAACAAGGTTCATAAAGTGTGCTGGGAAGTCTTTACAATCAGGAGCTGGTTAAATTAATAAACCCATGCTAGGTAACAAATGTTAAGCGTAAAGTCTGGAATGTTAAAGTTAAAAAAAATCTATTTAAAGCAATTTTGAATTAATAGCTTGGTACTATACACATTCACATTCACATACAATCTTGTTTTATTCAATTTTCAATCATTATATCTTAAACTCTGACTACCTTTTCTGTCATGGTTGAGGATTCGGAAACACTGGAATTTACCCTCAAACCCATGACCGAGTCTGTGACAAATTGAAAGCCTGACGACCCACTAACGATTCTTCTTATTAAACAACATAAAACAATTTGTAGATTTGTCGTATCCGATCATCCTGATCTGAAAATAATTGAGAATAGCCAGGATATGATCGAACTAGCAGAACTCGATTCAATGTAATAAAATGCTGATTTTTAGCACATTTCATGAGAAATTTAACTGTGAAATTATATTGCAGCTTCTTCCTCTAGGTGCATGAACCAAATGAAAAAGAAAAATGTAGTTTTGTTTTAATAAGGAATTTTAAATCTCTGAATTTCATGTTTTTCAATTTGATAAGAAAACTATCTTTTTGCAGGGGTGAAAAAAAACAATATGTAAGTTATGCTTTTTTGCTTAAATTTTATTCTAAAGACAAATTAGTCTTCTCTTGTATTATGAAACCAAATATAAACAATTTGGCAAGTAATGACTTGAAAACAGCACGAAATATTCAGAGAAGGAAATATTTTCTATATTCAAAAAGGAACAAAATCGTACATTAAAAGAAATAAAATAATTCACGATTATCGATCTTGTAATATACCTTATCTCCCAGGGTTTTTACAGCAAGCATTTTGTTTTAAACAAGCTTTTAAGTAGCATATCGATCCTGGCGAACGAAATCCTCGTGTTTTGCCTTTTTAATTTGACAGAACTGTCAGATGATAATCATGAGTCAGATGATAGTCGTTGTAGGATGAGCGATCGTACCAAGAGTTCGGCTCCAACTTGCCTATCGTCTTATCAACTTGGAAGTTGGAAGCAGCACTGGTTTGACACTTGCTGAGAGCTCCTCCCTGATAAGAGCAAAAAATGTCATATTTGTCTTGTTCGTAATATATTTAATATATAAATATATTTATTTTAAATTCTCGGTTTTAATATTTTGAGAAAAATTATATATGAGATAACGCACAATGAATAACTACAAAATCAACATAGAAATATGTTGGAATTCCAAATGAATATCTTTCGGAAGAGAAACATCTTAAAATAATTAAAAGTTTAGAAACTATCCACTAAATATATGTACACACATATATATATATATACACATAATAACAATGTAATTTTTCAGTTTTGTTTGACTGGGAGTCATTTTTTTAAATTTATTTATTATTTTCATTGTTGAATAACCTATATATATATATATATATAGTTTGTAGTTTACACACACACACACACACACACACACACACACACACACACACACATACATATATTTAAAAAATGAAAATAAATAAATTAAAAAAAAATGACTGCCAGTCAAACAAAACTGAAAAATTATATAATTATTATGTGTATATATGTCTTGTGAATATATTGTCGACGCTTTGACATTAGATTCCAAAGTTGGTCTGCGACGATGAATTTTGTCAAAATTTTTAGCTAGTTCGCTAACACCCAGACTTGTCGATACATAATTTACACAAATTGGCCGGTTTGAATGAAAATAAATGGATCTATTTTGCTACAATGGAAAACGCAAAAGCTAATATAGTTTGTTTTTTAAATTCAGCCGAGAGAGAGAAAAAAACAAACACGATTATAAAAGCAATTTGTTATTATTCCATTACAACCTGGTTTCTACTTGTTAAAGTACTTCTGACAGACAGCAGAAGTTGTAAAATTAAGAAAGACTTTTTACAATAATGAAATAAATAAAAAAAGTGGAACTTAATCTTTGGAATCAAGAAATATAAATGTATAAAGGTATAAACTCAGGTCTGGGCCATTAATGTCTGCTGCAGAACACTTATGGCTAACAGGATAAGGGGAAATGATATAAAAAAATTTTCTGACAGTCAGGCCAGTCTAAAATCATTACAAAAAGAATTATCAACATCTAGACTGGTGGAGGAAACGGTTGAACTCATTAACAGGATCATTACCAGGACCTTTTAGGGATGGGGTACGGGCCTACCCAGGCTTTTAACCCCTCGGGTCCTGGTCGCCCGCCCTGCGTAATATATATAAAGGTATAAAATTTTTATAACTGAGTTGTATTTCTTTTTGGTAAATCATACTGATGGTTTAATCATATTTTTTTAAATATATCTTACAGTTATGAATGCCGTATCAATACGTAAACCTTCATCACTCATCATTTTAAAAATAATTGTTTTAAATTTACAACTTTAAATTTCTTATAGTAACTTCGTGTTGTATCTCCTTGGTTTATTTTAAATTATTTTTATTATTAATATTATTAATTTTTAAGGACGTTTTAACAGCTAAGGTCATTTCACGCCCTAACATCCAAACTACATTCTATTTTAGGTTAGCTATATCTCTTCTGAGTAATTATTTTTATTAGACAATATTTATTTACTTTTAGTGTGCTCAATGCTTACCAGTTCTTCCCCGCACTAAAATCCCACAATTGGCCTTGCTAAGGCAAAATAACTGATTTTAGCAAGTGCGTCTACAAATTTGAAAGCAGAAAAAAATGTGTAATGCTCTTGTCGCAATACTTGTATGAGTATGGTTGAATTTCTGTTAATTGGTTCATCTTATAAATTAATGTCGTCACTTGTATTATGCTAATTTTTAAAAATTTTTTTTTATGGCCTCATGGTATTATGTATTGTGTGTATATATGTAGAATTTTATTAGTTTTGAGGTAGGAGTAATTTGTATATTTTTGATTTTTATTTTTACTAGGTATGTTGAATTTCATTGGACAATTAATTATAGTGTATTTTGAGAAATTTTGACTGATCTGTTAGTACATTTCGTTTATGTATATTTTGGGGTACTGCAAGTTTGGTTGGCTGTGGATTCATGTTGGTGCATTTAAAGTTTATGATCTGAGGGATTTGCCAATGAAATATTTGATAAATTTTTACAAATTTCTTTGTGTTGTCTTGGTTGGCTTTAATTCAGTTAATGTCTTTATAATCTTTTTAATTGATTTAATAGCTGTGCACATTTGTTAACAATTTTTTCGTATAGTTTTGTCATATTATGTTTATGGAATCAATACAAATAATATATTTGTTATGACAAATTATATATAGTTTGGTGGTAGTTGCAATTTGTATGTATTTGAGGACTTATGATTAAATTTTATGTTTTATTTTTTTATGGGGGGGGCCAAGAATTTTGGTGAATCCATAGTCATGCGCTTTTTGGAACTTTGTTGCAGGATCTTTTATGGTATTTATGCATGAAAGTTTTGCAGAAAATTGCTAGTATTATCATGTAGTATGATTTTGCAGTTGTCTTGCACCAGCTTCTTGTACAGAGGGTAAAAAGTTTTCATAGTTTCTACTTCTATCTTTTGCGTGAGGTTTGGTTTTGTGTTGATTAATTTGGATGACCGGTTTTCCGGCATGTTTTGTTTAGGCCTATATGGGAGAGCTATTCATTTTGGTTAATTTGTGTATGAGTATAAAACAAACTTAATAATTTTTAATAGGGTGTGTCTCCTCTTGCTCTTATTACACTCTCTAAACCTCTCAGCATACTCAATTAAACCTTTAACAACCTCTCAAGGAATTTCATCCCAAATCTCACTTATGCAACTTTCAGCTTAGCTAGGGCTGTAGGAGGGTTATTTTTTCATTTTAGCCAACATCCGAGCTCCAAGTACCAAATGGGGTTCAAATCAGGAATATGGATTGGGCCTCTAAGGATGTAAATGTTGACATGTCAAATGTACTACACAACACTAATGGTGACAGTTGGTCTTGTATTGTCTTCTGTAAATAAAAATTGATCGACAATAAACAGAGAAAATGGCACCACATATTTCTTAAAAATTACTGTCACGTAAATTTCTCCATTAAGTGACACCCTATTAACAATGTGTAACTACATTTTAGCCTCGAAAGGAATTCCATTCCACACTATAATTGAACCACTTCTGAACGATCCTGTTCTGGCTATGTTGCATAGGCTGTTGAGCTCTACAGCTCCTTGATAGACTAGAAGAGTTCCATTTGGTGGATGAAGATAACTTTGGATTCGTATTTTGAAACATAACATTCCTTCATTATTATTTCCACCCAATGTTGGTGTCCCTTGCCAAAGCATCCCCAATGATGGTCTCGTGTAAGTCCTGGACGGGTTGCTAGCCTTATATAGACTCACTTCTGCAGTCTCCTTCATACTGTTCCATCGCTAACTGACACACCCTGCACAATTGAAGTCTTTGTGATATTTCAGAACCAGTGGAAAAGCAATGCCTCGGAGTGTGAAATCTGATAAATCAGTCATCAGTTGAGGGTTCCGATCCAGGTCTCCGAGTCTACCTTGCAATCTCCTGGTTTAGTTAGCTCAATCTCAAACTCTTGCAGCTTATCTCTTCCATCTTCAGAGTGCAGTGGCACGGGCCATTTGCTCACTGATTATGAACATTTTGTGCATAACCACCGACGCAATAATTATGAATTAACCGGTTTTGCCTCACAACCAGTGAAAATTTTTTTTTTAAAATTACGTTTACCTCTAATTATAATTGTAAATTATTTTTTAAAGTAGTAAAACAAAAAATATGGCCAAAACATTCTCAAATTAAAAAATGAGTCCAAATTTCGTAGTGTGCCACTGTTTTTGATTATTCTTTACTCTGATCGAAATGTTCCAATTCGTGGTTGTTGGTTTTAACATATCAATTAGAAACTTGTCATACCCCACCTCTGATTCAATTTTCTATCATTAGAATCATATCATAATCTTTTCCATACTTCAATGAGATATTTTTTAAATGGATCATAGATAGCCCGGGCGATGTATAACAGCGTGCAGCAAGAAATCTGCTTGATTCCAAAATCGAAGTCCTTATCTTTCAATATACATCTCTGTATCCTCCCAGAGTACGGCAACCAAATTCTTGCCAAATTTTTTGGGTTTCAGTGTATACTTCGTTTGTTAAACCTGGTCAACTCACCTTTAGGTGTTAGGTCAGTTTATTTCAGTTCATCCAAAGATTTGATTTGTAAGTCATAAGGAAATATACATTTGTTCGTTATAAGCATAAGGAAAGGTTAATAAATCGGAGACAAGATTATGAAATCTAATGTGCATAAAACATAACATATCTAAGAACCTTAAATATACTATTATTTATTTGTTTAGGTAATGTGATAAATTTATTGTACGTGGCGTGCGCTTGACGTGGCTACCAAACATGGCAAGGCGTCGGGTAGCATCGCATAGAGTTGCATCGTGTAAGTGAATTCCCAGCTTTATGATAAAAAATTAGGTAATGACGGGTTCCTGAAACGGATGTTACATTGATTGTGGTCAGCACCTCTATACTCTCCTGTTTAAATGGTTATGATCGTGAACCTCCATATCACCTTGGTTAAAAGTTAAAAAAAAATTGTTTTATCTACATTCTTGAATTTGTATATCTGTCGATGGATTCATAGGTATAATTTTAGTGTAAACCGTTGCAATTTCTTCAGAAATTCATTTCAAATCTGTTCAGTGCAGAACTATGTTTTTACCGCGATGTAAACGAGGCGTTTCAGAAGTAGCAGGCCGTTTTATTTTTAAATTTGTGCCGTACTCGAAATATACGTCAAAGCTCGTGGGAACATGCGGATGTATAAAAGTTGTAATGTAGTTTGACATTTTTGTCGGTTCCAATGTTTCGTTCAATGGTGTAGGAAAATTATAAAAATATGGGAAAATTTTTAGTTATGAGACAAATTGAAGTATTTACTGCATCTCTTTAGATCTTTTTTTGTAAATTAATTTGGGTAATGTGGCGTACGTAGAACGCTTGTTACCAGTGTATGAATATTAATATATTTTTACTTATTTGCTACTTGTCAACTTAATCTATGACGTAGTATTTAGACGAATGATTTTTGTAAATTTTTAGCTTCAGACTTTTGCACAATTGCGGTTTATGTTAATATAATTTGTCATAACAAACACTACATCAAAACAGTGATAATTGTATCATTCAATAATCCAAGAGGCCACCATTTCATTCTACTATTGCGTCTTTCCTCTTAACTTTTAATAAATTAGATCCTAAATGAAACTTCCTTTGTTCGCCAAGTAGTTTCAATTGTAAAGTGCTGTGGATAAAGGAAAACAGTTTAAAAAAAAACGATACTTACTTGTATATGATGTATCTAGTATTTTTGTAGTCTTAAAAATGATTTAGTATGAATCGATTCAATTCACTAATTTTCGTGGTTCGTTTGACGAATTAATATCTTTCAATTAATTAAGGTTTTTAGTTGAGATAAAAAAAGAAATTCGAAAGGTGGGGTTGAGATGGGACGTTCGCGTCCGAGCGGATCGAAGTGACGATAGCTCAAGTGGTAGAGCAGCGGCGTATTTAGCTGGAAGTAGTGGGTTCGAATCCCGCTCTTGACACTGACTTTTATCTCAATTAAAAACCATAATTAATTGAAAGTTTTTAAGAGTAAGGAATCCATTTTTTATTTACACACCCATAAAAACTAGAGATTCAAGGGGATGATGCAATTTAACATCTCCATAACAAAACTAGTTGGCGAACAAAGGAAATTTCGTTTAATATTTTCTTTATCAAAAAATAAGTATAAAGATAAATAAAAAGAAAGACGGATTATTTTGCCCGTCTAAACGATTACAAACTTGCCGCTGCACATAGATTTAAGGCAAAATTTTTAAGCGGATTTCACCAGCAGATATGACAAAAGATCAGATCGTAGACGTTTGGTATATCTCAAAATCGAGTCATTTTTTACCCTTGAAATTAAAAAGGAATTTTTTTAAAATGAATTTTATTATAAAAGTGTCACAAGCGGGAATCGAACCCACGACCTTCGGCTAAATACGCCGAAGCTACTTCGATCCACTCAGCCACCGACTTCTAATCTCAACCCCCAACTTTAGAATTTTCCCTCATTTTTGCCATTTTTAAAATGTAGTGTAATCTATTTGATTCTCGAGGACAAATGAAATGGCAACGGAGGGCTAAAGTTAAGATATACTTCGTTTTACTTATTAGTTCCATTATATTTCGTGGTCCGATTGACCAAATAATTTCTTTCAATTAATTAATTTTTAGGTAAGGTGTTTGTTGAAATCACGAGCGGGATTCGAACCCACTCAAAAAGTAGGGAAAATTCTAAAGGTAGGTTGGGATGGGAAGTTGGTGTCCGAATGGATCGAGGCCTCGATAGTTCAAGTGGTAGAGCAGCTGCGTATCTAGCCGAAGATCGTAGGTTCGAATCCCGCTCGTGGCCCTAACGTTTTCATTTCAACCTTTACTTAATTGAACATTAATTCAAACATTAATTAATTGAAAGAAAATTTTTTCTAGTTAAAGAAATATTACCTGCACTATATATGCAGGGAAATCTCTATTTCCTTCGGCGGCGTCCTCCTGCGGTTTCCATACTTCGACGACGCCGTTAGGTCCACGTGTAGTCCGTTAGCTCGGCTTATTTCTGTCTCCATTGGGTGGTCGTTAGGACAACTGACTGGCCGGCTCATGCCCGACAGGTAGCGCAAAGCTTCTGTTCCTGTCCATATGACTGCACGCGATAGCCAGGGAGGACCGCAGGGCGATCAGTGACATGGTCTGGAGCAACTTCGGGACATTAGATATCCCGAGGCCCCGAAGGATTCTTTTGGTGTCCTCCGGGATCGCCCCACGCGCCCCGATCACGACGCCTTTGGCCAAAAATTCGGCTTCTGGCACCGCTCTCGGAGTACGTCTCGAAGGACCATGTACTTCACGCCCTTCGCCTCCGCAACACGGCCTAGCGCGTCGCCAGATTCATATGCCACTGCGAGATCTAGTACATGTACTTCATCTCAATTAGTGACGACTATGTCCGGTCGCAGCGTTTGCCCGTCATCTGTTCTGAAGGGGAGCTCGACGCTAACTGTATACCGGAAGCACGGAGACCGGCGACAAGTACCTCGACGCATTCGTCGTGTCTTTTAATGATCTTTTCTTTACTCGATGGGCATGTGGACAACACATGGGAGAGCGATCGTTGCCAGCCCCACATCTCCTACATTCGGCTGGCAAACTATTGTCTGCTCTCCTCATGGCCTCCCTCGTTCCCATCGAGTTGGTCCTCTGGCGGATGGCCTAGACAAACCGGGACTCCTGACGGATCAGTCGATCGTCAGAGAGCCACCGGTTGCCCACTGCGTCGCCGACAAAGCACTTACACCGTGCCCCGTGGCATTAATTGAAATAATTTTTTTTTGTTATTTTGAAACTTTTGTTCTTATGTTTTAACATTATATTACATCTACCTTAATTATACGCCCATAATAACTATAGGTACAATCCTGGCGATGAAACTTCTCTCAGTAAGGAAGCTGTTTCTTACATTTTCGACTATTTAAAAAGCACTAAACTTGTCAGAAAGGATCTAGAACCATTTTTTTTATATGAAACGATAATTTTCATATTCTATTGCAATCTAGGCGTAAATTGATTTGAATTTATTTAGGATAAAATTTTTAAGCGGATTTCACCAGCAGATATGACTAAAGATCAGAAAATAGTCTTTTGTTATATCTCAAAATCGAGCCAGTTTTTACGCATGAAATAACTAAGGAATTTTTTTAATGAACTTTATTATAATAATTAAAAAGTCGATTAAATTTCTTCTTCTGAGCCCATTCTTGATCCTGAGCTGGAAAGATTTTGAGCGATATTTTTGCGAATTCGCCCTTTTTCTTTCTTTACTATCTCTTGCTATACTTTTGTTCTTATGGTTTAACAGTGTATTATTTTTAGTTGAATATTTTGATTTGTATATATTTCATTCAACCGTTTTGGATTTAAAGTTTCTGTTCGTTAAGTAAGGCCAAAAAACCATCTTGTTTTTATCTTTTGAAAAATTTCTCATACACGAACAACTGCTTTTTTTTCTTTGTAGTGACCTCAGAGTAATGATTCATTTTACATCTAAATTAAAAATCATTCTGTTCATCCAAAATAATAATAAAAGTTTGGGACGCTTATGTTATTTTCCGACCTTGCTCCTTCGAAAAATCTGTTTCGACCAACGGAACAGTTACATCATATAAAATCGTTTCATGCTACACCAATCACTGAATATAATTATTAAATGTATATTTTGACCAATATATTGGGTTGTCCGGAAAATAATGCAGGATTTTGGTATTAAACAAAAAAAAAGAAACTAGTTACTTTAAAGCAATGTTCTTTAATCAAAATAATTTCCCATACTCTCAATACATTTCTCCCAACGTGTTGGTAACTTATTAATTCCGTCTGAGTAGAATTCAGAATTTTTAGAATTGATAAAGTCAATAAATGCATTTTCCAGTTCCGTTTGATTTTTGAATATTATGTGTTGTAAGTAGTGGTCCAGGTGTCTAAAAAAATGGTAGTCACTAAGCGAGAGATCCGGAGAGTAGGGTGGGTGAGGCAAAGTTTCATAGCCAAGCTCCAATAATTTTTGTGACGTTACACGTGACACATGTGGTCGAGCGTTGTCATGCAACAAAATGGGCCCTTTCCGATTGACCAAAGAGGTGGTCAGCGACGGTCGTTTTACTGACTTTGAGTTGCTCTGCAAGTTCTCGAACAGTTGTTTTGGGGTTTTCTTCCACCACTGATCGCAGAACATCATCATTAAGAGAGGAAGGCCTTCCACGACCTTCTTCATCTTCAAGGCTGAAATCTCCCTCCCGAAATTTTTTAAACCACCTTTGCACAGTGCACTCATTAACACAACCCTCGCCCCAGACTTGGTTAATGTTTCTAGCCGTTTGGGCTCCGCTTCGGCAGAGTTTAAACTCGTAAAAGAAAATCGTACGAAATTCTCGCTTTGACATTATAAGGATGACTGAATTATTTCCAAGTAGCGGAATGCTACAGAGGTAAACAAACAATATCATTTGGAAGAGGATTAATAAGTGTTGACATTCATACAAATGAGTAATCCTGTAAACGTAAACAGAATATTTTATATAGATTTTTTTTAATGAAAACTTAAAATCCTGCATTATTTTCCGGACAACCCAATATTTTTTCCAATCAAAAGTGGGTACGTTTTTTTAAAATAATGGGGTAGTAACACCAAGATATCACGATGTAAAATTCCTTTATTGCTTTCTCACAATTACAGAGCAAAATCCATAATGTATGAAGTTCCTCTGCAGACTTTTAGTTTTGTCTCGTGTTTTAAAAGTTTATTTGTTATATTGATGCTGATCCAAATTTTGGTTACATCGTGAAAATGTGTTCGTCGCTGGCCGAAGCCAGCTGTGGAATTATAGTTAAATAAGAATTAACTTAGGATTCAAAATAAATACATATATTTATATGATATTAATAAAATCAGATATTTGCTTGCGTAGCTATCAAATATTTTTAAAATTCGTCGGGATGTAAGTCGAATCGTGGTGGAAAAGCAGAGCCGTCCAACTGCGGCCTCACTGGTTGTCTGTGAGCCTGTAAAAAATACATATATTAAAATGCACGTCAATCTTTTATTTATGCTACTAATGATTCTTTCTATAGTAGCAATATACATGCTGATTTTAAATTGTTTTGTCCAACTAACATACGTTAGTTTATATAAAAACTACCGTGACATTCTCGTTTTATTTTTCAACTACTGTCCTGAGTTGAGTCACTCTTCAAATATTTTAAATGTCAAAACAATGGTTTAAATAATGATGTTACATTTATCATGGAAATTATGGATGAATAAACAATAAATGATATAATATAACCATATCTGATGATACATTCGTACAAAATAATTCCATTTAAAAATAATAAACTTATTTTATTTCCATGCAAAAATGAAAGAATGGCCAACTATGAAGAATGAAGCAGGCATTAACTTTATGAAAATGCTCTCCAGTTAATGTGGGATGAGCAACAAGCTATTTATCACTACGGCAGTGTTCCTTACGATTTTAATGAAAGTTTATTCCATATCCAGCGCCTTCCTCTGTTTCTGACCCTGTTGGAATTTAACAACCGGGCTGGTGAGTGGGTTAAAAGCATAATTAAAATTAATTTTAAATAAGAAACAGTTTTAGAGAGATTTTCCTTAAGGCGTAGGATTTTCTCAATTTACTCTAAAGGCGATCAAGCTGAAGAATATATTATAGCAAGATATATTTTGAATTATTAAATTTTCGTGAAGGCCTAAATAGAGCGGCTACAGATTAACAAAATAAAGGTAATATTTAATTTATGGAATAATAAAAAGAACACTTACAACAGGGCTTAAAGCTCTGGCTGCAGATCCGGCGCGTCCTCCCTTTGTCCTGAATTTGGAAACAGCCTGTTCGGCAAGGTCAGCACGTTCTTCGGCTTCTTCGAGTTCTTGTTGCGCTTTGCGGAATTTAGCAAGGTTCAAAGCAGCGATTTCTTCCTAAATCGGTATGAAAAATTACAATTGAAAAATGTTCTATTGGAAAGTAAATTTGAATTTTTTGCGAGGACTTACGGCTTCTTCGATCTGCCTCTTGTAAGTCTTGATCTTCTGTTGAAGTTTGTCTACAAGGTCTTGCATGCGTTCGTGGTTCTTGCGGTCCTCGTCGGACTGGAAGCTGAGTTCCTTAACTCTGCGCTCGGATTTCCTGAGGTTCTTCTGGGCGTCGGCGTGCCTCCTCTGTTCTCCGTCGAGTTCGTTCTCGAGTTCCCTGACGCGCTGTTCCAACTTGGCGATGGCTTTCTTTCCTCCTTTGAGAGCGTTGTTCTCGGCTTCGTCTAGCCTGACCTGGAGCTCCTTGATTTGAGTTTCGAGGGCTTTGCGGAGTTTCTCTTGAGTCTGTGCGTGGTCTTGTTCGGCCCTGAGTTCGTCGGCTAACCTAGCCGCATCGACCATAGCCTTCTTGGCCTTTTCTTCGGAGTTCTTGGCTTCGTTGAGAAGTTCGTCGAGGTCAGCCTGTTCAAAAATAAGGGATTGTTATTTAAGTCAAGTCTCAAGTTGAACGGATACCAGGATAAGTATTTATACATACATGGAGTGTCTGCAACTCTCCTTCCAATTTCCTCTTGGCAGCGGAAGCGCTGGTGGCCTGTGCGGCGAGTTCGTTGAGCTGTTCGTGGGCGTCGCCGAGTTCTTGTTCGGCTTGCCTCCTGCCACGGTCGGCTTGTTCCAGGAGGGTGCGAGATTCTTCGAGCTCGTTTCCGAGAGCGTTGGCACGTCTCTCAGCGATGCCGAGCTGTTCGCGGGCGTCGTCGCGAGCCCTCTGTTCTTCTTCAAGGGCGGTCTGGACGTCCTTGAGCTGTTGTTGGTATTTCTTGATGGATTTCTGAGCTTCAGCGTTGGCCTTATTGGCGTGGTCGAGAGCGATCTCGAGTTCGTTGATGTCAGCTTCGAGCTTCTTCTTCATGCGAAGTGCCTCAGCTTTACCCTTGGCTTCGGCTTCCAAGCTGGCTTGCATGGAATCCAAAGCGCGTTGGTGGTTTTTCCTGAAGAAATACAAATATTCATTAGCAATTGTACACGCTAAAGTCCGTCAAAGAATGCCTATTAGGTGATTATTACCTGGTGTTTTCGAACTCTTCTTCTTTCTCTTGGAGACGGCGGTCGATTTCTTGACGGACCTGGCTGAGTTCGAGCTGAGATCGGAGGACTTTGTTTTCTTCCTGTTCCAGGGCAGCTTCGGCTTCTTCGAGAGCGGCCTGGAGTTCGTCCTTCTCCATTTCTAACCTCTTGCGCTGTTTCTCGATTTCATGAATGTTGCGTCCACCTTCACCGATTTGGTCAAGAAGGTCCTTGACTTCATCTGGAAAATCATTCACGTTTTTATAATGTTTCATAATCAAGTTTTAAATTAATATAAAAATATTCGATGAGTTACCGGCAAGATTTTTGTTCTCCCTGCGAACGGCTTCGAGTTGCTCTTGTCCTTCTTCGTAAGCTCCCTTGAGCCTGAAGAGTTCGGTAGAGTAATTGCGGCATTCTTTCTGGCTGGCATCGAGTTCAGCAGCAAGGTCGTCGACCTTGAGTTTCCATTCTCCAATGATTTTGTCGATAGCCTTGGCTTTCTTTTCGGCAGCGTTGGCAACGGCATTGGCACGGTCGACTTCGAGTTGGAGGTCTTCGACTTCGGTGGCAAGACGCTGTTTGGTCTTTTCCAGAGCGACGACTTTCTGGTTGAGGGATTCGATGGTTTCCTCGGCTTCCGCAAGACGGGCTTGCAATTTGCGCTTGGCTTCCTCGAGTTCTTCAGCACGGGCGACACCTTCGCTTTCGTACTTGCTGCGCCACAATTGGGCCTCAGCGTTGGCCTTGCTGAGTTGACGTTGGGTGTCGGCCTTGGCTTCGGCTTCTTCTTCAACCTGTTCCCTCAGGTTGTCAAGATCGTGTTCCAAGTTACGGAATTTACCGAGGAGAGTAGCGCGTTCCTAAAGTCAAAATCAACCGTTAAAATGTGCAAAACTTGACTATTAAAACTAACGTCAGCAGCTAAATTTACCCTAGCTTCCTCATCGGCAAGGCGTTTGGTGTCTTCAAGCTGGGTAGTGAGAGAGATCTTCAGTTTGCTGAGCTGAGATACTTGGCTTTCGGCTTCCTCGAGTTGTCTCAAGAGGTCGGAGTTCTCAATGGAAAGCTTCTTCTTGGCGGCATCGAAGTCATTGAGGGTCCTGTTGGCTTCCTCAAGTTTGCCTTGGACGTCGCTGACTTGGTGTTGGAGCTGCTTGGCAACTTTCTCAGTGGCGGCCTAAATCGCATATAATAAATTACAAACAAAGGACTAATATGAAATATGTTAATGTCGAAAACCCACACAGGCAATGAAGGTTAATGAAATTCGTGATTATGATTGACGTTGACATAGTACGTTTAAAAAACAAAATTATAGTAAAACAAGATTCATATGAAAAGCATTGTTACTTAAATAATGATGAAAATATTTATGAGTTATTTAGACAATTTACAGATTTTTCCAGACATAATTCTTTGTTATGAAAGCTCTGTCAGTATGGAGCTTTTGAAAAACCTCAAATTTTCATTAGAAGTTCAGTTTTATATCCATGTTTGAATATATTCAAGTTCAATTGCAACATAAAAACATTAATAAGCGGCAAATTTAAAATCTGAATACGAAAAGCGTTCTTATTATTTGCGCTGAACTTTTCACGAATTCCGACAAACCTTCTCGTTTGTAAGGTGGTCAATGGATGCACGGACATCGTTGAGTTCGCACAAATACTGGCATTTCTCCTTTTCGACTCTGGGAAAAGACACAATAAATGAAATACATAAAAGGATGACAATATGGCAGTACAAGGTGTGTAGGCCACAACAGATTTGAGGTACGCGCAAAACGGCCACTACTTTATGCACATTTGGCTCATTGTGGTTGTGTTCAGTGTTTGGTTACGTCTGTGTTCTGCCCAATTTGGAAGGTTAACAAGTTTGGTCGAATGTTTGTGAATTCTATTTTGAAAGTTGTCGGTATGAGTAGAATCGAAATACTCACTTGGTCTTCAATTTGTTGAGCTGGTCGATTTGGTCTCCCATCTCGCTGACAGCATCGTTGTGCTTCTTGCGGAGGTTGGCCAGTGTGCTTTCGTGTTGGATGTTGGCTTCTTCCAGGTCCCTGCGCAACTTGCTCATCTCGGCCTCGCGTTTCTTGTTGAGTTCGATCTGAGCAGAGGTAGCACCTCCGGCTTCTTCCAACCTTTCGCCGAGCTCCTCGAGTTCACGAGCGAGGTCAGCGCGTTGTTTCTCGGCCTTGCCACGGGCTTGCCTTTCAGCCTCGACTTCCTCTTCCAATTCTTCGATGCGGCTTTGGAGTTCCTTGACCTGTTTGGAAGATTTGTTGACGACCGATTGTTCGTCTTCCAGTTTGGCTGTAAGAGAGGCTAGCTCCTTGTCTTTCCTCTGGATGGTCTGTTCGAGTTCCTTCTTGTTCCTCTCGAGGTCAGCGACAGCCTCTTGGGTCAATTTGAGGTCGCCTTCAGTCTTTCTCTTTGCCTTTTCAACATCTCCCCTATTTTTTTATTTTATTTTATTAGTTTTCTAAGTTAAAATGGTTAATATTTTAAATTTATCGGTATTTTAATACTGACCGGAGTTTCTTTTCGCGTTCGAGGGTATCTTCCAATTCATCCAAAGTCTGTTCCAATTTCGATTTGACTTTGGTGAGGTGGTTGATTTTGTCTTCAGCAGCCTAGGAAAAAATCGAAAGGTTATTATGTATAAATAAGAAACAATTGATCGATCGCAGTACCTGAAGTTCTTCGGCAGTCTTTTGGTTGTGCTCAGCTTGAACTTTCTTTTCTTTGTTGAGCTTGTTGATGAGTTCGTCTTGGTGGGCGATCTCATCGTTGAGGTTGCGGATTTGGTGTTCTTTGCTAGCCTTGTCTTGGTCGGTCTTCTGGTTGGCGAGTTCTAAGTCTTCGATGTCCTTCTTGAGGGCTGCGTTTTCTTGTTCTACCTTCTTCTTCTGCTGGAAGACCTGGTTCCTGGCTTCTTCCTCGGTCTGGAGTCGCTCTTGAATGTCCTAATGAAACAAGCCGAGTCAATTTTAGAAGTCCGAACGACAAGAAATACGGTTGAAGTTTATGCCGTTCTTTGAGCAATTTATCCCGTAAATTATGTCAATGAGTCATCCAGTTTATTTGGTTCGAGGTAAAGAGCGACTTTGGGCCTGTTCCAAACCGAGTTATCACATTTTTCCTGTCTCTCAAGACCAGGTGGACGTTTTACAAATTTAGAACGGGCGACCTTTTTTTTTAGGAATTCATCTCGATTAAACGTAAAAACGGATGAATTATTTTTTTAATACAACTTTTATTTATGGACTACATAAATACATTACCCTCAGATGAAAAATAAAGTTTTTAAAGAGTGAGGACAAAAAGACGTTTTCACGTCGCACCGATATCAATCATCCCATTTCCCATTTCGTGAAAACTATATTAAGGTGAAACAGCTGCTTTTTCCACCTGCTTTCCATGTAATTTTAACTCCTACAAATCGAAACGAGTCCGTAGTGTAAAGAGTGTCGTCAGATTAACAGACACCGTTATAGACGATATTTTAAGCTAATAAAACCGAAAGATAACTTAATAAAAGTCAAGGAAGAATGGACATAAAAGTTTAAAGAAACAATAGTTCCATGTTTCTATTTCTATTTTGATCCCGCGTCAAGATAAATTCTCTTCAGAATTTCCGCACTAAAATACAATGGCGTAAACATGAAAATACGAAGTTAATAAATGTCCGACGGCCACCGTATTTTCCCCAATTAGATGTTTCCAGCTCGATTACAGTCTCCAGGTTAAATTTAACCGGGGAGTCATCCAGGACGGGGAAATGGAAAGGCCAAAAAAAGGCCGCACGTTTCCCTTTTTTCAACACCAAATATACACGGGATACCAGGCTACAAACGATCTGTAAACGATCCGGCCTAGAATGCGGTGAGCGCAAAAATTTATATATCCGCGGAAAGCAAATATTTCAATTCTTAGTAAATAGGCTGAACATTCTAGCTTAAATATTTACTCGTTATCACTTCTTTTAGACCCTTTGATACCAACTTTTACATATTTATTTACACGGTTTTTTTTTTTTGAAAAAAATAATTACAAGTGAATAAATATTAATGAAGTTTATTTAATCAATTTAGTGGTGTTTTGCTTGTTTCGATTGTTGATGATGAACTATGACTTTTGTTGAAACATTGCTGGTAGCAGTAAGATTACTGTGTTAATGCGCAAAAGCAACTCTTCAGCAGTGACTTTTCCAGTAAATTTGATCATATTCCGATTAATTACAAATTCTATAATCTTCGTTTAAAATAATAGGTTTTTAAAAGAAACAATTATTATTTTTGAATTATGAAGATGATTGATGATGTAATATACTGTTTTAATAGTTAGGGGATTATTAATCGTACATGGTGAGGAGCCCTGAAGTTACGATTTCAAGATTTAATTGAATCATTTTGTTTTAAAGTCCGAAGAGTTTGTTTAAAAATTTAAATGGAAAGCTAATTGAAAGTGTGAATAGTTGAAATGTTCAACTTACCGCGAGCTGAGACTCCAGATCTGCCTTCTGGGCTTGGAGTTTGGCTGCTCTTTCCTGGATGCTTCCAAGAGTGCCTTTCTCTCCTTCGAGGTTCTTGAGAAGGTCTGTCTTCTCCTGAATGAGCTTGGCGTTGAGGGCTTCGACTTCCTTTCTCGCTTTCTCCTCTTTCTCCAAAGCGGCTTGGGTCTGGGCGACGAGCTCTTCCAGTTTCTGCAATTTTTCAGAAGAGGGAACGTTATTAACTGAAGGCGAGTGAACGTCCGGGGAGTCCATGGTGACTGTGGTGCGGAGGGAGCTGGAGCGAGTCTGACTGCGACCCTACAGCGACGCTCCCCCTCCACAGTTTCCAAAGGGGTGGCTCACCCTAATCGGACAGGCTAAATATGGCGACTATCTGCTTACCCGCATCTCCTCCTCCACGTTGGCGACGTTGAGGAGAGGCTTGACCTTGGTCCACATCTTCCACCATGGCCAGGTTCTGAGTTGAAGGTATTTCCTCAAGTTGCGCTGGACAACTTGGAGGGCTAACCTGTGTTAGAGGAAGAAAAAAAAAAAGATCAACGATTAAACAATGTTTAAAAAGTAAATAAGTACATAAATAAAATAATTCTAAAATTATCCTAAGGAAAAAATAGCACTGTATATTTTTTTTTAAAGAAGGAAAACTTTAAAAGTGAGTTAAATTTAGTATACTACTATTTTTTGTTTAAATCTAATATGTACAGGTAAAATAATGATAGATAAAATCTAAAGTATTAAATATATTAAGGATATATATACTACAAGGACTACACTACCTGAACATCCATTTCGAAAAACAAAAACTCAACAATTACGACAAAAAGACAATTTGTACAAGATATTCAACAAAGAGGAAAGGATTTAACTGTTAAGAGATTATTAAATTAAGTAGAGATGTGTATTACGAAGCCGGGTATTTTATTTACGAACTGTTGCTCTTCTCTCAACTCCACCTCCATTTAGAACGACGGTATCAAGCGGAATGAATCTACGAGAATTTTTTTTAACACGTCCACCTCGGAATACGACGGTAGAAAGTGTGTAGCTATTAATATTTCAATGATGATGTACCCCGCCGTGAATATATCAGCTTTAGGCGGCTTTGGGGGCGACTTTTTTTGGATAACCGCCTGCTGGAATCTAAATATAAGCCGGGGAGATCCGAATACACCATTTCACGGAAATTCCACGGAGGTGGATACAATTTCAAGTCTAATTATGGAACCGTCCATTCATCTTTGTTGACTCATTTTTTTCTCATTTCTTCACCTCGACCCCGTGTCTCCAACATCCTACATTATTTATTTAAAGATTGTATTTTATTCAACTGTCAAATATAACCGACGGTTCTTAAAATACAATCCGGTTGGTATGAAACCTCGACTTAAGAATTCACATAATTTAATATTAACTTAGAATTTTTATACAACAACATTTCAAAAGTAACTGTCAGGGATTTGTCTATTTCAGAAACATGTTTCGATTTTTTAAGATTCGTTAAATATTTTCTATCCAATTTTGCACTTCCGTCAATTTGAAACGAACAAATAATTTTTCAAAAATAAATATACGAACTAGAATTTTTTGCCTCTTTCTAATTCAATGTATGCCAAACTTCGAATAGTGTGGGTTTTTTTGCTATACACTTTTAATAAAAAGCCTAAGTTTTTATCATTCAATAAAATTTTAAATTAATTTACCTAAATTAAGATTACTGAAAGATATCTGCAAGAATAATAGAAGAAAATAATTCTAATTCATTTTTTCTTTTGGTTGTAATGTAAATTGTTCATATTCATAGTATGCTAAATGTGAAATTGTGATAGTTTTTTTATAACAATGCCTTTCTTAGTTTTACCATAAAATCACTTTTATTTAAAATTTATCTATTTATCAAATAAATTACAACGAAAGAAATATTTTTATAATTATTTGATTATTTCAAATAAATTACGAATCATTTTAATCATGGCTTATCCGGAAGGAATATCCATTGAATCGGTAAAAAACGTTTTACAAAAAAAAAATTGAACTTATTAATCATATTTTTCAAATTAGAAAATTAAATACGATTATATTAAGATTATCCTAGCAGGTTTATTCATAAATCGTGGGATTTGTCAAATCATCGATTTTTTTTTGTAAGGGCGAAAGGAAAAGTAAGGACAAAGTGAAATTTCTATATTTAAAACCTGAACCGTATTTCTGGCTCTGTGTTAATCCTGAACGGTTTTTTTTACATCGGCAGCTTGAAATTTATTTGAGATTTCCCTCTAGGTTAAAAAAGGAAAGATCCACAATATATCTGTTCGCTTGGTTGATGGAAAAAAAAATAGTTGGTCGCATTAATTTTTTCTCGACAAAATAGTCCATTGCTATCGTATATATATTTTTTTGACATTTTATCCCCGGAATGGTCTGGTGATTTGCCAATATCTAGAAAAAGAGGCCGTCAAGAAAACTCTGTTCCTGATGTTCCAGCCCGATAATCTTTTGGCCCAAGCACAAATGAGGATAGGGGATCTTTTCCCAATGAGTTCAGCCTTATTGAAAAAAAAGCCAAATTCAACGATTAAAAATCAACGGATTCATAACTAACATGTTAAAATTTAATTTAAAACAAGTCCGCCAATTGTTTAACAAAATTTTATAACGAAAGATCTCTCAAAATGGCGAAAAATACTGGATAATTTAAACAAATATGGAATACTGCTTAAAATGTATTTTAAAATAATAAGCGATCGGTTAATTTGTTTCAGGTTTTTCACGCCATCGGGGTACAGGTCGATAAGAGGCGAAATAGTCAACCATTCAAGAACTTTGAACCGAACGTGTGAACATAAAATAATCAGGTAAACTTGCATGAAATAATTACAATTTAAAGTTCAAATTTGAAATGTGGAGCAGTTCACGTATATTTTTATTTCCGCCTAACCTCAATCTCCCATGAAACTTTCCAAGAAAACCGAACAACGTGGCAACTACTGTTTTCGGACTTTTTTTTTGTGTGTGTTAAACTTGAATATTAGGAGCATTTTTGAAGTTTTATTTCTAGTTATTAATCTATTCAAATAAACCAAGTAAAAAGTATGAAATCACGTTTAAATCATCAACAAATAAGTCGGTGGATTCGTAACAATATTCAATAACATCAAATCTTGTACCATATTCATATCTGTGTACGATTACTTTTGTGTGTTGCGTATATTTCTTTACAAACAATAATCTGTTGTCTGTACAATAATCATGTTTAGTACATTAACATTTTTATATGAAAGTGATTTTTTAGTTTTAATTTTAAATTTACTTTTAAGTATATAGCTTTATACTGAAATTAATAGTTAAAATTAGAACTTTTGTCTTCTTAGGACCTTTTTCATTTTGAATGAAAAAGTAGTTTTAGAATTTTTTTTGACTAGTTTTCTATTTTTTAACATTAACAACATATTATTAACAAGATATGTGCCTACGGTTGGAGTGTTTTGTTGGCTTGTGTGTTTTATTTCTTCTTGTTAATTGTGTTTAACCCGAACAAAAGATTCATTTATATTGTTTTTGTAGTCTATTTATTTCAATTTATATGAAAAACTTTGTGTTGCAAATTTGCCTTCTTTCTGAACTATCCTTCTAGATCTTAACATTTATTTTTATCATGTAATTAGAGTGAGTGTGTGTGCTATTTTGTTTTGTATATTAACACTTTTTTTGTAATGTGTCTTAGTGTGTATGTGTGTGCTATTATGATTTATACAATGTTATGTTATTTACATATATTTATTATATTGTATTAAATTTTTAGTAAAGGCATTAAAATATACTATAGAAATATAAACGTGACAAGAGTGTTGAGAGATACAAATTGACTTTTTACTTATTGCTTTTGTGTTTATTTTTTTAAATGTAACTAAGAAATTTTGCTTTTTCTTAACACTCTTGAGATGTTTTAAGTTAAATGTTCAGAGTCATGTACCTCTGTTCTTGGAGCTTCTTGTATTCCTTTCTGGTGAGGTAACCACGGATGTAGGCTTGCATCCATCCGATGATCTTTCCGAGCCTGTCGTCACGGAGTTCTTCCATCTGACCCAGGACACCGGCCCTGAAGAAGACCTGGAGGAGGGAAAAAAGCGTATCGTGAACCGGCCGTAACGAGCTTTTTCATTATTTTTCCTATCCGTTTTCTCCATGTAGGTCACACGTCGCCGAGCTTCGGAGACGGGAGAGGAAATTAGCGGCCCGGTATATATAGAGGCAAGGGGGAAAAAAGAAAAAAAAACACACACACACACACACGCCACACCTGGACCGGGCATTAATAATATTCAACGGCGAATGAGAAATCATTTGACGCAATTAGAAATGGGAGAAAAGCCAAACAACTTTCCTTCATTCATACCGTCCCCGATTGGCAAGGCGATCATTCAAGATAAAAGAAACAATTTTAATTTAATTCTAGAGATAAACGATTTTTTAATTATTTTAACGGACCTTCCAAAGTGGTTTTTTAAATTTAGATATTAACATTTAACACGGAAAATAGTCTTACCAGTACATTTTTAATAGAGAATTTAATTATTAAGGAGACAAGCCTAATTGAATATTTAATTATTTATTGACCATTTTGATTTTATTATCTCGGTAATAAACTAAACTATTGTTTTTTGTACATTTTTTATTTAAAAAGGATGAATTTTTTTGAAACGTTTTAGTCTTTTATAGTACTTTGTTAGGTTAATTTATGCACATAAAATTTACTATAAGAATTGTAGGAATCAAAGCAGTATATTTTACAATTTAAAAAAAAAATTTTTAACTAATTTTTTTTAAAGAGGGTTCGCGACAATAGAGTTTATATCAACCCTCGGGGTGCCGGTGTTTTTGAAAAAGAGCCCATTTGTAAGGTATGTCGGGTTCGATTTGAACCCGGGACCTTCACCTTACAGTGATGAGCGCCGGTCAACGCTAAACCGTTGCGGCCACCGACGCCCCCAAATTTGACAATTATTTTGAGATAAACTCGCTAAATCATTTTGGCGGCTCAGCCAAGTGGAAATAAGCCCGTACTTTTCTCTGGCTTCTGCCTGATACTAATCATATTTTAAATTTATCGCATTGGACATCAGATGGATGTTTTTTTTTATAACCCACCTCATTTGATTTTTATTTAAAACAACACAAAAAACAAAAACTGAACCTTTTGAAAAATGCACACATGTTAAATTTTAAACTAACTCTCAGGCAATATAAAAACTACAAAAAACGTTAATCGCCAAAGAGGTTTATTATTTGAAAAAGGTGGTCATGCAAGATGCAGATATATTCAGCAGGTACCATGAACTTCTTAGTCGAATTTAACGTCGTTATTACTTGGACACAGTGTTATAGAAACAATTTCAGCTCTGGACAAATTCATTCAATTAATTTGAATTGAAAAAATTAAAAAATTTAACATAATTCGTTATTTCTTTGAAGGAAGAACAAAAAAATTCAGGTTATTTTGAAAGTTCTAAGAAGAGTTTATTAAAAACAAAGAATTTTAAATTAGCATTTAAGTTTTGGTTATTTGATTTTAAAGAAGAAAAATTGACAGCTTTCATGTTTCGAATTTGAATATTATTGACATAAATCGTTATTTGCTTGTTGTTTTATTTTTTAATTTATTTAATTTTTTTTTCTCGGGTTTGTAGCTGTTATGATTTAACGTGGACATGAAGCGTCGGAAGTCGGCTTCCGAAAATACCTTCGTGTGTCCTAAACGGTATTGTTCCGGTTCGACTCCTGCACCTTCCAGGATGACTTTGGTGGCCTCCTCCGGAGACATGGAGTCTCTCACTCCTTTAGCGTAGAGGATTTTGTATCTGGATGGGATCAAGTAAACATGCAAGCAAAGGATATAGGCGTTCTAAACAATATAGAAAAAAAAGAAAAAAAAAAGAAAACAAAAAGACTTGTCCGGCAGCGTCGTGGCTGCTTTGGAAAGCCCCAGCGGTTCAACTTCTACTGTTTAAAATTCAAATGTCAAAATTCAACACAAATCTACCACACGATACAAGATGGCGTATATCAAAGGATTTGCACTTTTCTAAATTTATCTACTACATGCCTTGGTGTGACCAAGTCGGTACATATCAGGATCCAATCCGGTAGATTCGAGGACATGCCCAGCAGCTATCTTTTGGTCAGGTTCTTTTTCCACGGCTGCAGGGTTAAGGATCTTGTATCTAACGCACAGTTACCAGGGTAAAACAAGGTTTCAAAAATATTAATTCTATGGCTATGTAAAAAGGTGAAAGTTGTGTTAAAGAGTAGGTTTTTTTCTCTTGAGGTACTACAGTGCAGGTTTTTGCAATTTATCGAACGTAGACTGCAGGGTAAATGTCTGTACAGGTTTTTACGCATATTTAATAGTAGTTGGAAACAGTGGAAGTTTGAAACGATTAGAGTATGGGCTACAAGGTTCGATGCAACTGGTTTAACTACATGGTAACTATTTGTGAATTGGTGCATAATCTACTAGGAACATTGTTTTCGGATATGGAACAAAAACTACATGGCAATTATCGGTAAATTTTGGAATAACCATCAAACATGGGCTTTTGCGACTGGTACGTAAGCTGCAGGATGAAGTAATATTTGTCTAGTATTTATTACGGGTACAACAGGGTAACTATTGGTGCATAGGGACAACAACTATAAGTTAATTTTTACCAAGGTTAATGCTTGTTAGGTAGAACCTGATGATGGTGACCTTTGCACTAGGTAAAGACGTGGGGTAACTACAGGTACTCTACAGTCTATACCATATGCAATGGTGCATAAGCTACAAGGGGAAAACATATTGGAACATATGGAACATATATATATATATGGATCTGAAGAGCTATGGTGTCGGTTTTACTCTTGGTATGAGTATGGGGAAACCAAACTGGGAAATTTTATTCGGGGTTCGTGCATGTACTATTGATGCCATTCGCTGCACAGCCTCTAGATGTTCTTGTTTGAATAAAAAGGGCTAAAGTGCAACATTTCAAGCGATAGGTGCATAGTCTACATAAGGTACAACGAGTTCTTTTTACAATTGGTACATAGTCATCATAAGGGATTGTTAAGGTACTACAAGGGAACTATTTATGCAATTGGTGCATAGTCATCATAAGGGATTATTAAGGTACTACAAGGGAACTATTTATGCAATTCGTGCATAGTCTACAATGGTAATGGTTATTTTGCTGGTTTATAAGCTATAAGAGAACAATTTATGCAATTGTTGCATAGCCTACAATAGGAATGATTATGAAGTGGATGCATAGACTACATGGGTATTATTTATGCAATTGGTGCATATTCTGCAAGAGGAATTGTTATGGTATTGATACAGAAAAGCGAATTATGCAACTGGTGCATAGTCTCCCGTGCAAATTGTTATGCATTTTGGCATAGGATAGAGGAGAACTCGTCATACGATTTCAACATAGATTTCCAGGTAGCTCTTGATGCAGGGTAAAGTCTATGGAGAAACCATTATTGTAAAGCAAGGAATAATCTAAAGGTCCTTGTTATAGTTGGTGCTATAGCTACTGGTGAAATTTCTATCGGCGCACACTCAGGGGAACTCTCGATGCAGAGATGCCATATGTGCAACTACAGGGGTCTTGCAATCATGTAAAAAAGTCTTCATCATGGTGCAATCGGGTGTCATTCTTTATAACGATTCTTTATCTATATACAAAGGTGATTTGTTGCAATTTGGGTTCATTCGTGTCAAAAACAACAACTACTGGGGCTCGGGGGGTCAATCGACTAGCCTTTGTGTGTCCGATACGGTAGCTCTCCGGGTCTAGTTCGACTTCCTTAAGACACTTAGCGGCAGCCGTTTTTGGATCGGATTCGTTAGCCATTGTAGCAGGTGCAAGGATCATGTATCTTTAATACAAAAATCAATGTTGATATATCTGTGGTTAAATGGACGTGGAAATGCTGATTTTGGGTCTATCTCTGTAAGTGAAACTATTTAATTATTTGAACTAATAAACAGTTAAAATTATAAAATGGTTCACTGTAAATGGTAATAATAATTAAAAATAACAATGAAAATAATCTTATTACTACATATTATATAATAGTTACGGAGTCAAACTATATTTTAAGAATACCGTATATTTATGGTCATTTAAAAAAAACCCTATTGAATCAGTAATTAAATGTATTGATTAAAATAAATTTTATCTCTTGAAAAATTTCAAAAAACAGTTTCAATTTTGTAAAATATTATTTTTATAACCAAGAACATGTGTGATCTTATAAAATTTAATCATATTTAATTAAAAGAGTGAATTTTTTTAGTTTTTATTTGAAAACATTTTAAAATAATTTTTTTTATTCAATACAGTATTCATAGAAATACATAAAAGATAGAATGTGTCTTGAATTTGAATTATTTTTTAAAACCAGAAACTTATTAGTTTGACTCTTGAGTTTTCCTTTTGATTTAGTAAGTTTTTCAAATCTTATCGTCAAATTTCTTACCGGAGCTTGAAGTCAGGGTAGACCATCCTGTTGGGGAAACCTTTACGGCAAATACGGATACCTTCAAGTACACCGTTACATGTCAACTGGTGCATAACCAAGTGAGAGTCGATGACACCTGAAATCCGAAGTGTGAGAGGATGTTGAAAAGGAAAAGAAAGAAAATAAACACTTTATAAAGGCATTTACCTGGCTGTTTCAATTCGTTGGGAATGATACAACGAACGAAGTGAGGCTGTGTGCTCTTCAGGGTGGTCATCAAGTTGTTCAATTGTTCCTGTAAATCCAAGGGAAAAGTGTGAGAAAATTATTCGCCATCTTTTCAGTCGGACCTTTTTACGTTTCGGAAAATCCCTGGGGAAATTTGTCACTCGATTCGGGGGATATGAGAAAATTTTTGTACAGTAACTACTTCAAAGGTTTTACACGGATTTTAATTAATTCTAAAAAGTACTCTACTGTTTTTTATTATTAATACTGCCCTTCTAAGCATTAACCGCTGTAAGACATTGTACAGAAAATGTTAAAACATATTTTCAAAATACTGTAAATGAATTCCGGTTCTACAGAGAAATGTGCGATTACATATATTTTCCTCATTTATGCAGGAATAAAAATCATGTGAATTACAGCCATAAAACATAACATCTATACAAAATTTATTATTATAATTCATCAGAAATTTTTAAATTTAACTACAACACAATACTAAATAATATAAATAATCTATAATCAATATAAAAGTTTATGGTATGTTTATACGCAGGACGAATTGGTATTTATGAATAGTATTCTTTCTTCTCTGCAATTTTTTAATGCACTACTCTTAAAAATATATTTAAATTTTAAACTATTAACTTTTAAAATTTCCATACGGATTTTTCATTAACTTTATTTTGACATACAACCAAGTTTGATAATAAATTTTAAATATTTCTCAAGATTTCGATTTGTTCAGAGGCAAGAGTTAAAGTTTAAATAGTTTAAGGTTTAAATTTAAACAATTACCATTTGTAAAATAAGTTGAAGGTTGATTTTGTTAAATTAATCAATATTGTCTGTTTATTTGATAACGTAAATTTTAAAAATGGTGCGATTTTGCGTTCTTTGCAATTTTTTCCCGTCGAAAACATTGATTTCGAGTTCATTGTACAATTTAAATAACGTGCAAACTTACTACTTAGGAGGGCAGTTTTTATTTTAATGATACAAAATCTACAATTACAGGGGGCACACCATTCATACTTCAAATCAGCAAATATCTACTTTCAAAAAAAATTTTGTTAAACTAGAGTGTGAAAAATGTCGTGAATAACGAAATTCTGTGATTTTTTTTTGTATTCCTTTCCCTTTGACATGCAAATGTCGTGCAATGATTGATTTAGTCCATTGATAGGTCACACTTAAAATACACCTAGGAATCGTTGAGAGTAGGTGTTTGATTAAAAAATGAACTATGGTAAAAAAATAATTGCAAAAGTGTACTTGTTTTAATGCAATTGTACTTTTATTTATTATGATTATTTTTCATTCAGGACGATTTCACATGATAACATGCGGATAGAAAAAAAAATTGTTTCTAAATCCTTGATTTCCGAGCAGGTTCCAAACTTTGTTTAATATACTCCATATTATTTAAATAATTTATACTTTTTAAGTAGACCGTTTGTTGAGGAGAAAAAGCTAGTGTCACGAGCGGGATTCGAACTTACGACTTTCGGCTCATTGCACCGCTATTCTAGCCAGGCTCTTTTATACCTCAACCACGACCTCATATAAAAAGTATAATTAATTTAATATAATATTGTCTTCTGTGACAAGTTAAAGTTATGTGTTAAGGATGATAACATTCCTCATCGTTGTTGCAAGGGGATTTTAAATCAACACAAGTACCTTGTAGGAAGAGGACACAGTGGCGAAACCACCTCCTTTCTTGCCTCGTCCACCTAGATTACAACAAAAATCCCATTTCTGAAAAATCTGTTACACTAACGCACACAACCAATCATCCGCTCATTCGTACACAGGAGGGGGGAGGGGCCTGAAAGTTTTAAAATTTTTAATTTTTACGATTTTGGTTTCTTTTATGTACCTTATATAAGGCCGAGACAGTCATGAAAGCTGATCCTTTTGTTCTTTTTCCACCTGAAATCAATCGGCTTTTAAATCAACACGTTCGGTAGTTGCAAGCACCTTTAAGTGTCGACCTAAGCGCAATTGTTAAAACATTAAGCTTGTCTAATGTATTTTAAGTTTTTATTAAAAGCGAAACTTTTTTTTTTTTGTTTAAGACAGAGCCAATCCAGCTCGGCGTTGAGGTCTAAGCTTGGCCGTTAGCAAGCTGTTAAAACAGATTTGTTTAAACCACCGATTGTTAATTCGTAGAAGCTCGTGGTGAAACGTTAATTTGTTTTGAATAAACATAGACACAAAAAGAAAATAGTTTTGACAGGACATAAAATAAAAATAAGGAGACGTTATGAAATATTCCGCAGCGGCTAGTCTGCTTTGGCTAAAGCACTTTAGAATAGGTTAAAAAAGCTTTTTCTTAAACCTAAAGTTATTCACTTTAATTTTTTTTTCACGCTTGCTAGAACTGTTTAAAGCTGAGGGATTACAAACACACTGGACCACACATCACACTCTGAAATAAAATGACATTATAACAGAAACAATAGCATTAACAAAAATTATACGTAAATTTATTTTTGTCTTGGTTGATTTGTTTTGTTAAATTTTAAGAACAGATGTAAGCTTTATTAAAATATTATTGACGAAAATTATGAATTCAACAGAAATATATATTGACAATTGATAACAATATATATATATATATAATAAAATTTTATGAAACCCATTATATTGAGTGATCTATTGATCAAATTACTTCTTTCAATTAATAAGTTTTTGGTTAAAATGAAAAAATTAGAGTCCCGAGCGGGATTCGCACTTACGACCTTCGGCACAATAGGTCACTGCTCATTTTGTCACGATAGCTTAATTGTTAAGAGCAGTGTCGTATTGAGCCGAAGGTCGTGCGTTCGAATTGAACACTCTTGACACTAATTTTTCATTTCAACTAAAGCCTTGCATAAAAAAGTAAAGTTTTAAATTAAAAAATGTTTTCTAATTTAAATTTAAAATAAGACTGATATAAATTGAATATTGCACGTATGTTGCAAATTGTAAATAAAGTTTCAATACCCTTGCCACCGCCGGTGTCAGCACCGCCGGATTGGCCGGGATGATCAGCGAAGATTTCACAGAGAAGTTTGTTAGTACCCTTCTTGTACTGGTCGACGACAGTGTCGTTCAAAGGATCCTTGTTCTTTTCCAGCCATCCTGTGATGTTGTAAGACACCTGTCAAGATTTCCGTTTTGATTAGTCGTTCCCCTGATGGAATATTTCCAATCCAAGCGTTCGATACTCACAACACCGGCGTAATGGCCGATGGCGAAGTGGGCGGCTGGGCAGCCTGGCTTTGGAGGCTTCGGCTTCTGGAAATTGGGGGACTTGCCCAAGTGGTTGGTGTTCAACTTGTCCTCAAAGGTCTTGTCAGTGGCCTTCGGGAACATAGACTCTTCTTCAAGGATGGACAAGATACCCATGGGCTGTAATAAAGTAAAGATTAGCAAGAAAAGAAAATCGAGTGGAATCATTTGTGTCCGTGTAAATGTGTTACTGAAATCGTTTATTTAACCATCTACTCAAATAATTAAAATACTTTTCAAACAAAAATGTGAAAAAAGCTGCTTGTACGATACTTAATATACTTCAATTTAATTTTGGTAATTTTTTTTTATATAAATGATCAATTGCTTCTACTGTCTTTTAAGTTGTACTTTAAGGTAAATTAAAAGTGTTTTTTTGGAGGGGGGTGGAATTTCAAATACTCAAATATTCAAAAAGCTTTACTTTACCTTCTGCTGTGGAGCTCCTATAAGCGCAAATATTACTGGCGACAATAAAACGCACACGGTTAAAATAATTAGATAGTACAAACCAAAAAACAAACTCATACAACGAATATTGGTGAATTAAATTATATTTTTGTTGTACGAGTTTGACTCTGTTAATAGAAGGTGTTCACCTTCTCTATAAGCTCGATGCATGCCGCGAGATCCATCCCGAAATCTATGAACGCCCATTCGATACCCTGACTCGTGTACTCTTCCTGTTCCAGTACGAACATGTGGTGGTTGAAGAACTGTTGGAGCTTCTCGTTCGTGAAGTTAATGCAAAGTTGTTCGAAACTGTTGAACTGGCAAGCAAAAGCACAACACATAGAAAGAAAACACAACAGCTGCCGTCGGCACGGGCTTCCGACCGCGGAAACGCCCCCGCCCCGGCAATTCAACTTCTACCTTTTCTATTAACTCAATGCAGGCGGCCAGATCCATGCCGAAATCGATAAAGGCCCACTCGATCCCTTCTCGGGTGTACTCTTCCTGTTCGAGTACGAACATGTGGTGGTTGAAAAACTGTTGCAGCTTCTCATTCGTAAAATTGATGCAGAGCTGCTCGAATCCGTTGAACTAATACGGTGTCATGGAAATACAAGAAAAAAATCAACAACGGGCTGACACTCAAGTCAGTTTCCTTGTCTGTACTAATGTCTAATTTGATAGGTTTTATTAAGAAGAAACTTCAATTGTCTCAGAAACTGTTTAATAATAGGTATTAGGCATGGTTAGGGATGGTTAAGGGATGGAGAGGGATGAATGGTTGAGGCAAGTGTTGGGAGTTTTAAAAAAAGCATGCTGTTAGGTTTAAGTTATTACCATATGAGTAATAATATTGAAACATTATTATTGACCGTCCTATTAGTTTTCACGGTTTACCTTCTGGCTTATGGCTTTCGACTCGGGGATCATTGACTCAATTGAAAACCGTGATGTGTATGTCATCAGGTCGGAGAAATCAAGGGCTCGGTGTTAATTGTACCTTTTCAATAAGTTCGATACAGGCCAACAAGTCCATTCCGAAATCAATGAAAGCCCAGTTAATTCCTTCCTTCTTATATTCTTCTTGTTCCAAGACGAACATGTGATGGTTGAAAAACTGTTGTAGCTTTTCGTTGGTGAAGTTAATACAGAGTTGTTCAAATCCGTTGTACTGTTCAAGAGAAATCATCATTAAACCGGATTTTCGGGTTAAAAGGCTTGGTTATATAAGTTAAACGTTAATCGCTCTCCACGGGGTACACGGACATTTAAAAGCCTTTTTTGAGTGTACCCTTTCGAATGTATGATGCAGACGAGTTCATGACTGTTTTTACATTCAACCTGCTCCAGATTTCTGAAGTTTTTTGTTAATAAAGTTAACCAGCTGTTTCAAAACTTATTATATAAGGTTAGTAAAAGTTTATCATATTATTTTTAATTAATCTAGGTTAATTTGTTTTAGAATTTGGTTCAAGCATTTTTTCTTTTTGACAATTGCCAGTTTCGTCTGGAAATTTCCTTAAAATGAAAATCATTACTTAGTTCAAATAATGAATTTTTTTTCAACCATTCTGATGCTGTTCATACAACATGATAAAAGGTGAAAGGATGCGGCTAATTTGATGTTTTAAATTTTTGAAAAGTAGAGACATTATCAAATATTTTTCTTATCTCAAAGAAAAATATTTATGATGGAATAATATGTACAATTTTAATGTAATATCTTCCTTTCGCCTTGTATAAATATATTATTATATTAACACATAAATATTGTGCGTTTCCCAACCATTTAGGTGCTGTTCAACAAAATAACACAACAAAATTAAATATATAAAAAAAGAAGAAAGGATGCGACTAGATTAAAGTTTAAAATTTAAATTTTCTGATAAAAAAATAGCATTACAATTTTTTGCAAATATAAAGGAGACATAATCATATTATTTTTCCAAGATCAGATAAGATAGTATTTATAATTTTTAATCTAATATCTTCCTTTCTCTTTGTATAAATATATCGTTATATTAACATATAGTTTTTCAGTCGTTCTGGTGCTGTTCATGAACATAACACAACAATAACAAAATTATTTTAAAAAAAGAAGAAAGGATATCGCTAACGTACAACATAAAAAATATGTTTTCGGTTAGAAAAAAAAGCTTAATGTTTTGAAAATTAAAAAAAAGCCAAATTCTTTTTCAAATCTAATTTACGAAGAAATAATATTTGTAATTTTCTTCTTTTTTTCTTTCCTAAATATATTATTATACTAACATATAAATATTGTGGTTTTTAAACCATTTTGGTGCTCTTTATCGCCATTAAACATCACAATAAAATGATTTAAAAAAAAAGAAAGGATGTAAAATTCAAGACTAAATTTTATTTATAATTAATTTTTTCACATTTTAAATTTAAATTTTTTTTCTTCAAAATATATAGAAATTATAAATCACTGTTGTCTAATCTCAAACCGTAAGCTTTAGGATTAAAAAATGTTGATAAGTTTAATATATATTTTCCTTTCTCTTTGTTTTAAGTAATTGATTATTATGCACTGACACATAAAATGATACTTTTTTAAACTAGTATTTCAAATTGTAATAAGAAATACTAGAAAAAAAATCGTATGATGTTTTCCATACTTTGATATAATTTAAGTCTGATTTTAAAACTTACGTCGAAAATTTCGAAACCGGCGATATCCAGTACACCAATGAAGTGCTGCCTCTTTTGTTTTGTGTCAAGGGTTTCGTTACATTTTTTGACCAAGAACTTGAAGAGACGATCGAACATACCCTTCGACATGGCACCGAGTGAGTATGTGACCTGTATTTATAAGAAAAAATGTAGTATTAAATAGGTTTGGAAAAAGAATAATTCAAATTGTAGGTTTCCTTACCTGATTGACGTTCCTACCCTGGGTGACGAATTCGTTACCGACCTTTATCCTTGGTTTGACGAAGTTCTTGTATAAGTCGGCGCCTTCAATGCCAAGAAGTTTTCCGACTTTGTCACCTTCCTGCATGGCAAATCATGATTAGAAATGTAAATCGTATAGATTTTTTTTTGCGTACGACTCACTTCTGTGCCATCGGGCTCGGCTTGCTCTTCACGACCCCTTTGCTTGAATTTCATGCAACCCATGTGCATAACGGCGGCGGTGATCTTGTAGATGTCGTCCTTTTCTTGTTGGGTGAAACCCAAAACGTCGAAAGCTTGCTATATGGTCAAAAAACAATCAACGTCAATAACATCTTTACAAATGAAACGTTAGAACAATGTTTATGTATTTATTTTTCTATTATTTGCAACGAAAAAAGTAGAAATTATTATAATAAAAGGACATTTTACAAGAAGTTGTTTGAAAAAATAAACGAAGGTTAAAATATGGTTTTACTCAAAAGGAACATGAGAGCGGAAACGGACGTTAAAAAGTTATTTTTTTAAATGAAAGGTCTTTATGGCAGAAGAAAAGTTAAAAAAAATATATTTAGATTTTATAAATAGAACGCTATTTGAAAGTTATTATTTTTTAATTGTTTAAATACCATGGACAAAAAGCTTCCAAAATCAAAAATAGGTCTATCAAAAAAAGAAAATGTGTAAAAATTTATATTAAAAAAATATACAATATATATTAAAAAAATCAAAACACAAAAAGCGGCTTTTATAGTTTAAAAAAAGCCATAAAAATATTTTTATACATACTCACCGTTTTCTGCTTAAAAAAAAACTTGGGTCCAAAAAATATCGTACATTATTTTAAAATAGATGAAAAACGTTAACAAAATTATAGTTAATGTCGTTATAAAAATGATGGTTTTTTAAAGTTTTTATTATTTGGTTTTTTTTTAGTAAAAGCTAATTGTAAAAAATATTTTTGTTTAAGCGTATGCTTATGCAAAGAAAAAAAGACGGCGAACCTCTGTACTGTTATTTGTCAAAGTCGATGACACGGTCTTCCTTTCATTTGGAACTTCCGAAAAAATAATCATGGATCAAAAAAAAAAAAATCACCTTCGGGCTGAAATTTTATGGAAGTTTATCAAGGATTGTATTGGGAGAAACTGAATTTTGGATTTGTTCTTTTTTCAGGAAAAAAAAGAAATAAACAAGGTCTTACATCGGTTAGGGTCATTTCTTCGGCGTCATCAACTCCAGCGATAGTGATTTTACCCTGGGATACATAGTTGTATTCGTAGATGTCATCGCTAAGCAAGCACATCTCTGTTGAAGAAGTTAAGTATGAAATTAATTTGTTATATAATTAATATGAAAGCCTTCTCTGAAAGAAATCGGTTTATTAAGAAAAACATTATTGCCAACAGTATAAATGCGATAGTTACTCAGTTATTTTATGAATTATTCCTGAAATATGAAATTATTAAATAATTAAAAAAGCGATTATATAGGTTAAAAATGTGTTTTAGCATGTATTTTTAACCAATACAATAATGAAGTTTTGTTAAGATTTTTAAAAGATGGATTTTTTGTAGTTTTAATGTTGACTTACGTCAGTGAGAAGTGATTCTTCAGTCGTTGACCCCGTGTTTTTACCCTTATTAATAAAGTTATAGTCCTCCGGCCTGTTATCGAACAATGTCATTTCGGCAGAAATTATGCTTGGATTAAGTAAAACTTACACAGAGTGATATCGGTTAGGGAAATTAGAACTGCAAGTAGGAAAGTTCGCACTTTGAGATAAGGTCGTGGTTAGGCGAAGTATGGACTTTGTGTTAAGAAGACTTCGTCTAATACGAAAGGTTTCCAAGACCCTTTTTTTTACAACTTACATCGGTAATAAGCAACTCCTCTCCGTCATCCACACCATTGATTGTCGTTTTCCCTTGTGAGACGAAGTAGTAGTCGTTGACGTTATTTGACAGCAGGCACATTGCTAGAGATAAGGTAACACACACAAGCATTGTAAGTAGGCATATTTAAAAACCAGTTCTAGTGGCTTTTTCATCTGTCCCTTTTGCCTTGGAGACTACTAACTACTTAGTTTATTTTTGTTTTTTCTAAACTATTTGTTCGTCTAACAGTGGTTCCTGAACACTTGACGAATAGGCCGTTAGTTTACGTATGCAAAAAAAAAAAAAACAAACAAAAACCTGTAGGCCTTAAGACCTGTTAAAGCTATTTGAGCTGGAAAATAGTTCAAATTGCAAAACACAAATGTAAAAAAAAAAAATTGATCTTTATTAAAGTCAGATCGCGTTGATGTTTCGCCCTTACATCGGTAAGCTGCATTTCTTCGCTATCGTCAACTCCTTGAATTGTCGTTTTGCCCTGGGATACGTAGTAGTAGTCGTGAATGTCGTTGGAGAGAAGACACATTTCTAAAATTCACCCAAAATACGTTTAACACAAGGAAAAACAGGATCATGCATTACGGCCTTTACATAAATGAAAAAAACTCAAATTCACCCTTTTTTAACAACGGTGATTAAAACATAAAAGTTAACGAATTTGTATATGTCTGTAAGTGCTAGTCTTTGAACGAGTCTCCTATGAGAATAAACCCTAAATTCGGCTTTATCGCCATATACTGTTGGTCGAAATAAAACAGAATAATTCATAACTTCAAGAAGTTGACTTTATGAAATAATTTACCCTTCAGCCCCTTGACAGCGCCGGACATTATCTGGTAGAAAATGTGGTAAGACCTCTCGAGGGATTGTTGAGAGATGACACGGGCCTTCTCCAGCAGATCTGCAAAACTCAAGTTTCAGTATTCCGCCTCTTAAGATTGAGAATTTATATTTAAAAACTTACAGGTTTCGATATCAGCTCCGGCAAGTTTTCCAGATGGGCCGAAGTGAATACGGATAAATTTACCCTGGGCGATTAATACGATTAGATATTTATCTTTTTATTTGATACCAGTCTGTACTTACGAAACGGGAGGAGTTGTCGTTACGCACTGTCTTGGCGTTACCGAACGCTTCCAGTACAGGGTTGGTTTGGACGACTTGATCTTCAAGAGTTCCCTTAAAAATTGAAGTGATAAAAAATCAGTAATTAACAAAGGAATACTTTTTTTATAAATTATCTTTACCTTCTTTTCAGCGGCCTCGTCTTTCTTACCACTGGCACCAACAGTGGCGAAGTACGCAATTACTTTCTTCGTGTTTTCAGTTTTTCCGGCACCAGACTCTCCTCTGCAGGCAAAAATTGATATTTTTCAATAAATTGTATGCAAGTAAAGTAAAATTCTTAAAAGCTCTAAAAACTTACGTGATCAACATGGACTGATTTTCTTTGTCTGTAGGAAAAATGAAAAACTCACGTAATTAATATAATCTATAAAATGACTAATAAACTGATAAAAAAACACAAAACCTAACAAATTCTGAATTTTAATAATTAAAAAAACACTTTTGGACAGAACTTCAATGTAGTTATTAGTTTTTTTTTTTTGTTTTTTTGTCATATCTTGTAATAATCATCTCTAGGCTTTTTGGACCAAAAACTTCTAAAAATAATCGACGCGAAGTTACAAACAACAGATTGCGCGGACATTTCAACATTATGCACTTCATAGAAAAAAAAAACAATTAATACGAAGTGTAATGGATTTTTAGTGAAAATTTTTTCACTTCACGTAGCTAATTATAACAGCAAATTCAATACGAAATTGATATATTTTAGAAAAATTAGTTTTGATATTACGTGGAAAAAACGAGATTTAATCACATTTTTATAACAGTTGTTTCTAAGAAATTGCAAACATAATCAAAAAGAGATCTTGGTTAAAAAAAAAAATTCTCGAACATACACGGGGTCGAGCGTAAGCTTTGTTCTTTATGATCTTTTCTGACAATTTTTGTGATTTGTCTCTCACTGTTTATTCATGGGCGCTGTCCGAGTTTGCAAATAAGATAAGTCAATAATTTCCATGTTTAAATATTTTTCATAATCCATCGTCATTGGTTTCATATTAATTAACTTAATTAATTTTTTTTATGTAAGGTCTTAGTTGAATGAAAATGTTAGAGTGACCAACGGGATTTGAACCGACGACCTTCGGCTCAAAACAACGCTGGTCAAAGTGGTTAGAGTAGCGGCGTATCGTTTTCACCACATTTTCACCTAAACCAAGACCTCACATGAAAAGAATAATTAATTTTTCACAATGTTAAGAGGCTTAAGTTATTCGCTTTTTTACGGTTGTTTTACTGTATAGGTTATTGATAGTTTATTGATAGTTAATCTTAAAAATTAATTAAATTTTAAAAACCAATGCGAATACAAGTGATGATTTTTTTTCAGCCATTTTGTCTTTACATCATGAAATGTTTCTAGATGATTTTCGTTAATCATTAAATGTGAAATTTCATTCAGCAATGGAATCTATTTTATCGGAGATAATAGAAGCACGACCGCTAAAAGTGATTAAAAATTTTCGGTGATCCAATTTTGATTGCGCATTTTTTTTTTTATATTTACATGAATGTTAAATTAAGTAAAAAATTGTATATTATATCCATTACTGATTTTTTATTCTAATAAATATAACAGTTACCATTAATTAAATTTAATGCTCAATTAAGTTAAAGTTAAGTTAAATGGGTTGTATGTCTCTTTAATAAGGTTTATCACAAAAAATATGACAGTTGATGATAGTTCAAGACATTCAAATTTAATATTAAATTAGGTTAAAAATGAACTAGTAATTCATTAATAAGGGTTTATCTCAATGATGATAATTTCTTTGTATATATTCCCGTTAGTTAAAATTTAATACTAAATTAAGGTATAAAATGTACATCCATTAATGAAGTTTACAACTTTGGCGTTATTATTAAACGAAAATCTAAATTATATATTTATGTTGCGTGAATTTGAATGTAAATTAACTTAAAAATAAGTAAATAACTGTTGAATTCTGCCCAAGTTGATTTTTCTTTAGGTTTTAAAATTCGAATTGAAGAATTATATTATTATGATTAAATTTTTTGTGGTAGGTCGAACGATAACACTCACTTGTAAGCATGTTAACGTAGGCACCGTCAGAAATGGCGAAGATGTGAGGTGGGACTTCGTTCCTCCTCTTGCCTCTGTAAAGTTTGGCACAACGCAAGGTGTAAACGGGGAATCTTTTGTAGGGATTGATGGCAACGCAGAAAAGGCCGGAGTAGGTCTGTAATAAAAGTCAAGATTAAAACATGATAGCTGTAAAAGTTGAAAAGAAACGGCTTTCGTGAAAAATAAACACAACAAAACAGAAATGGTAAATGTCTGAAGAAATATTAAACAGAAGGAATGGATAATGTCACAAATGGAATGTGATAGTTAAAACAAACGGTTTTTTTTTTTAAAAAAAAGGTAGATAAGGAAAAAAGACCATGCCAGTATATCGCATGGTAGGTGAGACAGAACAAATGAGACATACTATGTCCAAGTACAGACATGGTACATCATATAAAACCATAATCATAAAATACAACATAAAAATACATATTATGGAATATGATAGATCTTTTTTGGCCACATTGTACGTCAATTGTAAGATTCGTGGCGGCGTCTTGTGCGTGCTAGATGAAAAATAAAGCCTGAGAGTCAGTTTTCAGGCCGGTTCCAATTTCATGCTCCCAACATGCCGCTACCGCAACTTACGTAGATGAGTTTATGATAGTATCTCTGCTTAAGGTTATACAAGACAGACGCGTCATTGAGATAAGTCAAGTTGGACATGTCCTCGCATTTCTCGTACTTGGGTGGGTTCACTTGGCCAACAAGATCTTTTTTGAAGTCTTTGGTCTGTGAATTGAGAGAAACGGTTAGAAAATATGAATAAACAAAGTTTCACTTACGTATATTAGCTTATGATAGTATCTCTGTTTCAGGTTGTACAGGACAGAGGCGTCGTTGAGGTACGTCAGGTCCGCCATATCCTCAACTTTTTCGTATTTCGGTGGATTTACTTGGTAAACTTGCTCCTTCTTAAGATGTCTTTCCTGCTCATCGCATTTTAAATATCTTATATTGTTTCAATTTTTTTTTTCAATAATGAGCTTGAAGCGAGCATTTTTACTTGGCGAAATTGTTAATGCGTTTGCTACGTTAAATTAATATTACTTATAAATTAATTTCTACATCTACAGCATATTTTTGAATGTCCTATCAGTGTTTTGTACATACAGGGTGCCTTTATTAGAAGTAAAAGTTGTACTCAAAATTTATTTAAAAAATATGAACCGAAAAAACAAATATTTTCAAACTGTCACTTATTCTACATTATAGTTATGCAATGTTTTTTTAAATTTTTATTTTTTTTACGAGGGTTCGCAACAGCAGAGGTCATATAAACCCTCAGGGTGCCGGTGTTTTTGAAAAAAATAAAAGCCCATTTGTAAGTATGTCCAGCGGCCCTGCATTCGAACCCGGGACCTTCACCTTACAGTGATGAGCGCCGTGTCAAAGGCGGAACCTTGCAGCCACCGACGCCCCCGAATATGCAATGTTTAAATTAATATTTATTTTATATTTGTATAACTTTTTTAATATGCAATTGAATTTGTGAAAAGTTTAATGATATTTTGATTATGTTGGAGTAGAAATCATTACGATTATAAATTTATAAAGTCCGCCAATTAAACATAAATGCCAACCATGAGGCCATAACCTACTTCATTAAAACACGTTAAATTAAATGTTTTGATATAAAATATTCTTATGTTTAAGAAGTCCTATTTGCTTATTTGACTAATTCATGAAAAAAAAGTCCGCCGAAAATGTAATACTGCGCTATTTGAATACTTTCAATATTCATAGTTAAAAAATACAGTAAATTAGTATTAAAAAAGTGTTTTTACTGTTATTTCATCATAACTTAACTTCTACAAATGTTAGCTTCTTAAATTAGGCAAAAATTCTAGCGATAAAAATGACAGTAGATGCAGGATTCAATCTTTTATTAGGTTTGACGGCCTCATAGTTGATAATTAACTTGTAAAGCTTATTATTCGTTAAATTTGCAAACAAAAATTTAAAAACAATTTTTTTAAACTGAAAAAGTCAATTTGAAATGTGCAAAGAATAACTGAAAATTTTTATATTAAAGTTTTTTAAATTAAAGCCAATTTGAAAGGAAATAAAAACTTATTTTCCTTTGTTCTTTTCTTGACATCTCTCAATTTTTATTATAAAATTATTATATTAATACCCAATATTAATTATATCGAGAAAAAAATTTATTTCATTAATTTAATTATGGTTGAATTCAATAGATGGATTATCCACCAGAACAGTTATAAATGAATATTTTTTATATTTTATACATTACATCAAATTTGTAAATGATTTGAAATCGATGAATAGATTAACTTTTGGAAAAGGAATACAGTTATTCAAAATGTAAAATTCCAATATTTCAATATTGTTAAATTGAATAAATTGATTGTAGATTATATTTAAGTAGGTTTCAACTTATTTTCATTATAGAAATTTGTACATGGAGAATCAACTTTTTAAAGAATCACAAATTTAAAAATGTATTATCTAGGTCCTATCGTCCTAAAATAAACTACCTGTTTAAAAACGTAATGTTGTTCATTAATAATTTCAATATATACTAACGCTTCCATTATTTATTTTTTTAAACAAACATTTAGGTTTGTGTTTAAATAAGATTTATTTTATTGTTTATTTCTTATTTATAGGATTAATACCGTAAATTATTTTAGTTATTTTGGCTGTATGTACAAATTTTAGGCTATTTTTTGGTATACGGCACGCATAACTTTAGGACATTGTGTGCATTTCTTAAAAACCAGTTAGTTATGCGGACTAAGTCCTGATTTAACTAAGCTGTCTGTTACGGTCTTAGAAATAAAAAACTTAGTATTTAGTATTAATTAAATATAATAATGAGGAGGAATGAGGAATCTGTTTCGCACTGATTATATCGTTTACAGTATTTCCTCATAGCTCTCGAGGACTGTTTTTGCATTTACCTCTCCATTAGGAAGAATAACGGTGACGATGTCACCCTTGGTTCCTTTGATCTCACCCTGGAGGAAACCTTCGGCCTCGTCTGGAACCCAGCAAGCCTTCTTCGCATCGTAAGGTTTCGTTTGATCTATACGCTTTTGTTCAAGGGACACAAACAGATAGGGGGTTGGGTCGGGGTCATCTCCCCCAGACTGCATCCCTGCGGGACCTTTTGACGCCATTTCAAGTCTGTCCTTGCAACCGGGCTAGAGAAAACGTGGACAGCCCTTCCTGCTGCAAACCACATTTGCATTAGTTCCGTTTCGATTGGTAATTACAAAAAAAGGATCAGCTTAAAGCAATGTTTAAGAAACAGCAAAACAAAATAACCTCAGTTAGATACGCATGCAATTTTTTAAAAACAACCCTCCAAGAAAACTCCGACATTTCTGCCTATTGAACCTTGTAAATGTAAAAAGGATTATCCGTTGTTATTCTTTTTAAAGAAAAATCAAAAATCTTTATCTAGAGAAAAAGTGTATTCTTGGTTTATTTTATAACATCCTCGATAATGAGATGATTCTAAAAAATAGGCTAACTGTTGAATTTATTTCAAGGATATTATTTTTTCATTGTGCTTTCATCCACTTTATAACAAATTATTTTTTATTACGACTCTATGAAGTTTATTCGAATAGAAGTATTCATAATAAAAAAAAGTACCGTAATGAAAATCTGAAGGTGGGCGGTATGTTTTACAACAGGGAATATGTTCCAATGTAAACTGAACTACATTCTATCATTACTTGTTTTAAATCAATTGTTAAACAACCAATGTTCTGAAGGATTGACTGTCTTCTGAATGATTTAAAAAATAGATCGATACATAACACCAGGAGAATTAAATTTATTTTAGTTTTTAACCGGTCCAGTTTTTCGTGTTTTATCTCAAACTATTTTTTTAAAGAATTAAAGAAGATTTAAATTTAAGGAATATTTGAATAGACCTAAACGTAATAACAGAGCTAATAAAGAGAAAGCTTGAAGGTGGGCGGTATGTTTTACAATAGGAAATATGTTCGAAGTTAAACTGAACCACCCTCTGTCGTTATTTGATATTCCTTTATTGTCTCAAACCTATAGTTAAATAGGAGGATACACTAGCTGGATACAATTCCATACGAGTTCAATTTAAAATTTTGAATAGTTAAAGTTCAGTTCATTTACAACACATAATAATTAAATTTATTACAAGTTCATTGTTTTTTACAGCCTAGTCTTTCGCTTTTTATAGCAAACATTTTTTTTAACAAATTGCATGTGCACTAGAATAGAAGTAAACATAATAAATGAAGTAACAAAAGGGAAGCTTAAAGGTGGGCGGTATGTTTTACAGAAAGGAATTTTTCCCTAGTCAAACTGAACTTTCTGTTATCATTTCATTTATTTTTGCTTGAAACCAATCGTCAACTACTTTATGTGTATGAAATATTGGATAATTAAAAAAAAAATCGAAAATAAAACCGGAATGTGAATGAAAACATTCGTATAATGACGTCGAATTTACGTCACACTCTTAGAATAGAAAGGCCGGAATTTCCTCCCCTTATTTTCTTCATGACTAAATTAACTTGTTTTTCTCTTAAGGGATGAAGTATTTTTTTCCATCCGCCTTTTAGCTTATTAAAAAAAAATCGGGAGCTCGCGTTTCTTGGCCTACCCTCGATCTAATTCCGTACTTCCTGAATGGGCTCACGCCTGGGCCTATATTGTGGGGGCGATCTATTTATAGGCCGAATTCCTATTGTGACCAGAGAGGTTGAAGCCCAATTGGAAGGGGTTGAGAATGCTGGTATCAAGCGTGCCAAAATATCAGTGGATAATTTTTTTTTTTTTTAAATTCGGTCGATTGACTTATATCAGAAATCCATAAAAGGTTACCTTGTATTGTTCAAACTAGAAAGAAGAGTATTCAGACTTTTTTTAAAAAGAGGGTTAGTCAAAGCAAAATCAAATTCAAAAATGTTAACATTTTCTATATGGATTACGACACACTTACTATTCACGGTGCCTGGGTACCTATTTAATTAATAAACCTTACAAGCACTCTACAAGTCGGAAAAGTTCAATATTAAAACACTACAATATTAAAATTTCATTTAATTTTCTTGCACGTATAGATAAGGCAAAATAAAGTTAAGTAAAATAAGTATGAAAAGCAATTTATAGTAAATAAATGTTTATGTTAAATCTCTTTTGTCTAATGTCTAAGTCAAAAATTGATCGAAAATTTATGAAAATTTTCAAAATTCAAAATGTTTTTTTAATTCAATTTACGATGTGAGTAAGAGCCTTTTAAAATCGGATACCTTTTCCAGAGAGAGGACGGTGTCGAATCGAGGGAAGTCACACGACTGGTAGCTTTCTAGCCTCCTGCCCACTATTTAGTTAAAAATAATTCCTCCCACCCCCCACCCATCATTAAATGGGTCAAATTTTTTTCCATTTTTATTATTAATCCGATTGACAGAGCACTATCACAGAGTGCAACAATGTTACAGAGATTTGTTTTTATATAAAATTAGATTTATTTTTAAAAAACTGTTTTTTTTTTTTTTTTTTTTTTTTAATTTGAACCGATTTTGTTTTCAGCAACCCCCAGTGCTTGTGCCCTTCCGGTTTCAAAGAACTTACCTTAGAAATTTTCTTTCTCGGAAACACAATAGACAATACCCAGACACCTGCGAATAGAGGTCGTCGTGTAATCCAAGTGATGGGATGATAGGTAACACTGATATCACACCGAAACGAACACACTTACTTGCCGGAGAGTAGTGACGGTTGCGGGGTGCGGACCTCCCAATATAAACCCGTGCAACGTGATCCTCCTTTGTAACAGGGGATCGGATTGGTGGGTCCGCTAGGCGGCCAGGGATCCCCACTGTGCCAATTTTAGAACCTGGAGGGGAATTTGAGGCCCAGTGAGTACCCTGAGCTTCGTCCAAGTCGATCCTCCAGGAACGGATGGGCCCTCGGAGAAAAAAAAAAGATATATACGTCCGAAAATTATCACATTAAAAAACCACAAAAACAAGGGTTTCTAACGAACTATCTCATCCAACTACTACAATAATATTAATAGGCGTTCTAATATAATAAACTATAATAAAATAAATTTTTTAAATCTCATTGCATGGAAGTTTTACTGTCGCTGAAATCACCAAGCCTAATTTTTGCATTCATTTAAATTAAAAAACCAGGACAAATTTATTATTTCTTCGTAGAACAAAAAACATTAAAAGTATCGACCAATTTTTTTCAATATTTGAACTCTTGAAATAAGAATCAATAGGCACGCAGGCCTACTCATAATCATTTAGACAAGCGCATAGATTTATAAAAACCAAAGATAGTATAGGTTTGGGTAACTATCCAGGAGTAGAAAAGGAGTTAATCCAAAAATTAAAAAAAAATTAACTTTGGTTTCTTGTATTTAGCTACAATTATTTCTAAACGTTCTGTTTTTCCATTTAACAATTTTGAAACAAACATACACATGTTCATATACCATATTTATCAATCCATGTATGTATCTATTTATGTATTTCTTTCTATCTACGTATGCTCTTCTATTTTGGTATTTCATAATTTTAACATGTGCACTATCTTCGTATTTTTTTTACATTTAAATTACGACCATATGTTCCGTCAGAATAAGTGAATATAGCACTTGCTTTTCTCTCTTTTCACCCTATTTCTCTCTTCCTTTATAATCATTTCTTTTCGATTTTTTTCTCTCTCTAGACACCCGTACATCTATCTTCATCCATCTGTTTATCTATTTAATATTTTTTTAATTGTTAATATTTTCTTTCTCTTTTTGCACCCGAATTATGACCAATTATCTCTTAAAAACAACAGATATAGCACTTTATTTTTCTGTATGTATTGTATTTCTTATTGTCTCTTTCACTCTCATACAGACACACTTTCGTTTCCTTTCTCTCTCTCTCCCTCTCTCTCTCTCTCTCTCTCTCTCTCTCTCCTCTCTCACCCTATCTCTCTATCTCTATCTATCTCAATCAATCAATCAACCAATCTATCTATCTATCTTTATAAATCTGTGTGTGTAACACTTTTTAGGTCGTTACTGTTTTTTTCCTTTTTTTAGTCCTTAAGAATTCTCTCTTTTCTACTTCTTACTCTCTCTCTCTCTCTCTCTCTCTCTCTCTCTCTCTCTCTCTCGCCGTCCGTAAAGTCCCTAAAGAACAATAGCATACATTTGAAATAACATGTTTTTAGTTCGGACAACAATTTATTAATGTAAATAATTTCTGAAAATATTCTATTCAAAACTTTTTTTAAGCAGTTAAAACCGGCCAGTTGATCTCGAAATGGAAAATCCAATTTTTTTCATATAACTTTTTCACTAATTCTGTCAGTTTCTCTCTCTCTCTCTCTCTCTCTCTCTCTCTCTCTATATATATATATATATATAT
>CM077108.1:25985527-26053682 GCA_039619505.1 Cimex hemipterus
AGAGAGAGAGAGAGAGAGAGAGAGAGAGAGAGATTACAGCTGAAAACGGATCAACAAAAGATATACAAAAATATAGTGCTGAAATTAGAGAGTCTGAAAGAGAAAAGAGGAAATGAAGAGAAAGATGTACAGTTGTTAGCGGGTTAGTTAGTTAGAGATAGAGAGAGAGTGTGTGTGCATGTGGAGACAGAAAGTGAACGAGATAGATAGATTGAGAAAGTGAGTTAGAAAGAGAGAGGGTGTGCGCCAGAGAGAGATAGGTAGAGGGTGAAAAAATGAGACACATGGTAGCAAAAACAGATCAAAGAAAAACGAAGTAATGAGTAGTGATAAACGTAAAACGAGTGAGCACAAAAAATGAACGAGAAAGAAATATAAATATGTGCTACTTTGTTAGTTAAAAGATAGAAAGATAGAAAGCAAGAGATAAAGAAAAAGAATGACAGACCGTCAGAGACAGAGTTGAAAATGAAAACTGATGAAACCAAGTAAAATCTCGATACAGAAAAAGAAGTGTATTGAATAAAGGAGAGTTAGTAAGTAAGAACGAGAGAAACGGAGAAAAAATAGAGATAGTTAGAGAAACGTTTGTTTGAGGACAATATTTTTTTTCCTGCTAGGATAAAATAAAGTTCTATCATTTTTAAATTTATTTATCCTACTGTTTGCTCGTTATTATAATATCTTTTATATAAAAAAATTAGTTTTGTTCAAACTCTAATCGTTTTCATCTTGTTTACGTTTTGATAGTATTGCCTGTAAGGAAATTTTTTCAAATATCCAAATCGCTTCTTTCCAACAATATTTCTCCTATTTTAAACTTAATGTGACGACAAAACGTTTTATAATCAATAAAGATCGACAATAAAATTTAAAGTAAGGCCTTTAAAAGTTGGCCAAAGACTGCACCACGCGTTGAACCGTTTCTCGCTCTATAATTAAATATAATTCTTGATAATCTACCCTGGCCAATTTTCTTTTGGAACAAAGGCCGTTCCCTTTTTCATCCCTCTATCGAATTTCCGATTGAACCGGGTACGGACATATCGGATTTGAATATTTTGTTACAGCGGTAATTTTGCGTTAACTTTTTATTCTTGATATTGGCTTAAATTTGGCATTGCTTCAACTAAACCCTTGTTATTTTACATCCTTCGGTTTTATTTTTTATTTTCATAAAGTCAACTAGATTAAAAATTGTTTACAAAAATATTTACACTTACATAAGTGTTTAAAGAAATAAATTATAAGTTATTTATTTTCTTTTGCAAATGTATTTGAACTGTAAAATACAGATGTCATTATATTTAATTTTACTTATTTAAGCAATATATAATATTCAAACCTGCGTTTTATTTAATTTTTTTGAGTTGTACATCAACTTTTTAGTCAACTGAGGAGATTTTCATGTTCACAGATTAATTTAAATAATTTATCTGCAATATAGAAAGGTTAATCGGATTACACTCGGGTGAAAAAAATGAAACAATGAACTCTTATTATGATTTCCCATAGAAACCTGTTTAACTTAGACATGTAAACATGATTGGACCTCTTTCCCTTTGTTTATTGCTTTCTTTGGATGAAAAATAATGTCTCAGTCGTTTTCCAAACTTTACAATGAGTTTACCCCCGAGCAGTGTGCACGTGCAATGTGGTAGTATTGTTGGAAGAAGGCAGATTTGCCGGTAAATTGTGCAACACTACAGAGAGACAGCAAGAACATCAGAATGTTCACGAGCGTTTCGTTGTACTGGGAACACATCGAGACCGCTTTCAAACTGCAGTAAGATAAATCAACTCCTCCGCAATGTTCATGGAGTCCAGTGAACAAATGTACTGTACGAAGAAGATTTAGGGAAGTTGGTTTAAGCTTGCCGAGACCTGCCAGTGGCCCAGGACTTCTCACACTCGAACAGGACGACTTGGTTTTCCTCACGGACAACACAATTGGACAGTGGGACAATGGAGAAGTGTCCACTTTTCAGATGAGTCTAGGTTCTGCCTTCGTCCACGTGACGGACGGAAAAGAGTATGGAGAAGGCCACGATTGATTTACACCTTGTAATTTTTCCTACTCCTACCAAGTCGAATAGAAAATAGTTTAGGGGCATACCTTGTTATATATTGTCATAAACGAGGATCATTGAGTGTAGATTATTACTTGCATAAGGTCCAGGCAAATCTTGTGGGAATTAGCGGGAAACTTCGGAGAAAACTTTTTGTTTATGGACGAAATGCTAAACCGCAAAGTGCTCGGCGTGTGATACAGTTCTTGGAAAGCCAGGGAATATGCAAGATGCAGTGGGACATGCAAGGAAAGTTAGAGTTGGGTTCACTCCTCCGGATACTCTCAATCAGCTGAGACGTGCTCTTCTTGAAAAATGAGAACGAATCAGCCAATAAGAGATGCGACGCCTCGTCCTTGACGTTACACGGCGTCATCCGTGCCAGAGAAGGCATTACCTCTTATTGATTTTTATAAAAGTTGTGTTTTAAAAAGTATCCGGGGGTGGCATAGGAGAGATGGTTAGACAGTGTCTAAGATGCAACGAACATCAAATTGAGTCAACTTCAGCAGCCAGTAGAAGACAGGAGGGCCTGGTGGGACTTTTTCCATGGGGTCTCAAAAAGTCGGACTCGACTGTGCGACTGAACAACAACAGCATACAAGAGTTAATTTTTCATAAATGATAATTCAGAAAATGGAACTTTTTCATTATCCATATCTAAAAAACAGAAAGTTTAGATAAAGTTATTAGACCGATATCTATCTCTTTCCTACTCGAGTGTACAATTCAGCTTTTTGTAATAAAAACAAGTTTACACTAAAGTTTTAATAAATAAATCTATTTTCACTTGAATGATTATTGAGATATTGATTTATTTTAGAAGCGGTGGATTTATTGTCCAACTTTTGTCCAGGATTGATGTGCATTAAGTTATTTGCTCGAATGGGTAACAGAGGATAAAAGCTGTTCTGACACCGTCCAAAATCGGTGACAAATTTTTCAGAGGGAATGTTTTCCAAACGAGCCGGACGAATTCGAAAAATATATATGAAAATAAGCATTCTTCCGACGTTAAGGAGTTTATTAATTTTAACTCATAACAGAACGATTCATGATTTTAAAAAATATAGAAATTATTGATTTTCAATTTTACTCAATCCGTCGAAAAAATGGCATATCTATTACTTTATATCTTTCCAACTCAACACGTGAATTCCAAAATAATCTTTACCTTTGAAATTTTTTTTTTTACAAAAATATCTGTAATTATAAAATTTATTTTAAAACGACCAGGTTGGACATTTATTCCATATTAAAATAAACTCTACATATTTTAAATGTGACAATAAACGAGAGTAGTGCATGAGGCCAAGGGTAGGCGAGAAATAGACAAGTGAGAAGTCGTTTTAAAGAATCACATTGTCTTATCATTTGAGTTAATTTAGAATAAATTCTCATTTTCTCATTAATGATGTTATTAATTTTTAAATATCTTTCTATTTATTTTTTTTATCTAACTATCGACTTACCTCTTTATATATTTATTTATCTCTCTCTCACTTTCTCTCTCACTATCATTCAATCAATCAATCATTTTATGTACTAATATTTATCACACTACCACCTAACATAAAAATACAAACATCATAATATTAACTTAGTAAATCCTTACTTTTTTAGTTTAATCTCTGTAAAGCTAATCTCTCTCTCTCTCTCTCTCTCACCCTCTCCCTCTCTCTCTCTCTCTCCTAATCAATCAATCAGTCTACTGGCGATATATCTATCTATATATACAAAAAATATAAACCTAATTTTTAACGTAATTTGAATTTTTATATTTCTCTCTCTCTCTCTCTCTCTCTCTCTCTCTCTCTTTCTCTTTCTCTCTCTCTCTCTCTCTCTCACTCTCACTATCCCCCTCTTCTCTTTATTTCTTTCTGAAGGCCTTAAATGTATTGCTTCGACTTTTGCATTCCAGTTGTTGAATATAGTTAATATAATAATCATTACACAATTAATCATTAATTAGTTACATAAATAACTAGCCGAACAAAAAAATTAAATATCAAAAACAAAACAATAAAAAATGGTATATTACATAATGTAATAACAATAGACAATCAAAAGACCGTACAATCATCTCATAGACTCTGACCGCCAAAGCTTTTAAAACATGTTATCTTTCCATAATTTTTTTTCTGCCCTCTCCGACAAGGCCATTTTGACATCGAATCCCACCTCGGAGCCATTAATATCATCAAAAATAACTAAGTTTTTCATATTTTAAATTGTTAAAATATGTACAAAATAATACAGCTTGTGATTTTATGGATTTTATCATACATATTTACAGTAGATTTCTTGAGGTGAGCTAATAACCATTGTTGTTCTCCCAATAATTCCATTATACAAAATTTTTTTTTAACCATTTGTACAAACATATACACATATATACAAACATAATACATATACATACATCGTAAGGAGATACAATATTTATCATTTGGATGTCTCCTTTGTGGAGCCAGTTTCAACAATTTCAATGTTATTGGCTTATGATTCCTAAAGAGACGTTTTGTATGATTTATAAAGAAAATAGTTTTATTCAAACAATTATTAAAAATATCCTGATGTACAATTAAAAAAGATTTAAAAAGATCTTAGGCTTTTTACTTTACTTTTCAGGCCTATTTTGTAGAACTGTAAATAATGAAAATGAAATTTATGCAAAGTTTCAGCATGATAATGGCTCGTGCATAGTGAAAATACTCTAAAATTGAATTGTCATTTTCTTACATTATAAAATAGTGTTAAAAAATGGTAATCTACAAACTATCCATAATAACTCGTTAAAAAATCCAATTGCAGTTAGATGAGCATTAACCATTTTTGGCAATAGACTGAGTATTTTTTTACGAGGGCTTCCAAATGCAAAGGGCTTATAAATGCAGGGCCGCTGGATTCGAACTCGGGATCTTAACTTTACAGTGATGAGCACTGCGTCAACGCCTAAACCGTTGCAGTCACCGACGCCCCCAGTATTGTTGTTTAAAAGAAATATTCATTTATCAATATTTTTGAAAACATAATTATGTAATTCACATCTGAGTACAAAGTTTTAGAATCTTCCTATAAATACTGCGGTTATTTGTCAGAAAAGTGAGTCAAATCAATTAAAAGATTTTCCAACAAGTTGCCTTCTAATTGGTTTATTTAATTGTTGTTTAGTTGATATAGTTAAAAACTTTAGTCAAATTTTTTAGTTTAGATCTGATTTGCCACGAGTCCGATATTGTTTTCAATATTATATATGCGCTTCGAAGCTTGTTTGTATTATTTATGTAAGACCAGAAGGTTCTCCGAGATTGTAGAGAAAGATCGTCGCCGATTATTTTCATTCGGGTTAATTATTTCTCGGGGCTCGTTAACCGGGTGGATTTTATGATTGGAAGCGATGTCCCGGTCAGGAGATCCACCATCGTGGATTTTGGGCAGGACCCAAAGATGTAAGTAATTGGGAGTCACCTTGGGCAATTAGCGAGTCGCCTTCATCCATCAAGGGAGACCACACTGACAGGCCGGCTAAATCGCCCGCTCCCACCGTCCAATTTGACATATTTCATTTAGAAATCTAAAACGTGCAAACCGCCGTAAATTTCATTGCTTCCGGCCTCGAAGATTTAACGGCAGTGACGGCTCGTTGTCTCATCAGGAGAGGTTTTTCCTTTTGGAAACTTTGGAAACATCGACCACGTCCAATGAAGTCCGAATAATGTGGTTTGGCTCATTTTCAAGAAATTGCGCACTTTCAAATGTCTAATTATTTCTTTTTTAATTAGAGTTCCTCTATTTTCTTATAAAAAATCTGATGACTCGGAGATAAAAGGGTTTAATTAATTCCTATAGGTCTTGGATAGAAAGGACAACTAAATAAATTTTCTATTTAGCGCTATCAACATCTTTTGGCACGCGCCTTCTCAAGTCCTATTTCACTTTTCGTTAGACAATTGTTAATTTTTTAAACCCTTTAATTTATAGCTTTCATCTGCAACTGAAATACATTTATAGAAAAATTGATAAATGCATTATAAAATTTTTCAGTTAAATTAAACCTCTTTTTAACCAAATTATACATTTGTCAACCGCATTTATACATCACAATTGTTAGATTTGGGTGTTAAAAATACATAAATAACACATAACTGAAAAAAATTCAGTATGGCTAAATGGAAAAACTTGTAACAAAAACTAGCGGAAAAATCATGTTACTTAAATAGAAAATTTGTTCTTAACACAGTAAATAAGTATAGTTATTAATGTTCATTTTGTCAAGAATAATAGGTACTTTATTTAAAATGTAGAACTTACAGACTTTGTGGTTAATATTTTTAAAATTATAATTTTGTTACCTATTATGGCTGTAACAAACATTTTTTATGTTATCGTTTGATCTTGTGGCTATTCTCTCTCTCCCTCTCTCTATCTCTCTCTCTCTCTCTCTCTCTCTCTCTCTCTCTCTCGCTTTCCACCAATCCATCAATCAATCAATTTATTTATCCAGCAATCTATATCGCACTGGAGTCTTGACTGTGCGCTCATATGAATAACACGTATCTCTTGTCGCTCCTGTTTTCTTTCGCTTGTTCACTGTTTATTTCGTGGAGTTTCTCGTTGCTTTTTGTGAAGACCCCCTGTTTCACTTTCATTCCCCTGCACTTCCAGTGAATGTTCTGCGAATATCTTTACCCTGAAGGAAATTAATTCGGGCGTTTCGCTGTATTTTCTTGCTGGACTTTCGGATGTGCTGATTCCATCTCTCCAGCACAAGAAGCTAACGGCTTTTTTTTTTGTTTTACGATGGCTCGCAACAGCAGAGGTCATATAAACCCTCAGGTTGCCGGTGTTTTTGAAAAATGCCCATTTGTAAGTATGTTGTATGTTTGTAAGTATGACCCGGGTCTTTTACTTTACAGTAATGAGCGCCGTGTCAGAGACTAAACCGACGCCCTTCTGGTTGTTTTTACAGATATGCAGTAAAACGTGTGTAGATACTATCTGATGTGTGAAGCCGTTCGATTACGTACACAATTTAAATACACGCCCCACATCACATACAGTTTAATGCAGCAGAATATTAAGAAATTTACAAAGACGACGTCTCGAAGTGCAGATGCAGCCAACAAAGGACCCAGAAGTTCACCTAAAAGTTTGCAGACCCCGACGAAAAAGAAAATTAACAAGGACTCTAACGAGTTTTTACAGTCATTCGCAAGTGCCGACCCAGGCCGACAGGAGTACAGCTTGTGCGCTTTAAAGAGGTTGCCGCGTCCTCTGGGCTGCACCATTATTTTGGCCCTTGCAACCAAGGGTTGGGAGGGGGCGCAGGATAGAGTGAAGGAGCTCGGATTGAGAAAAAAGGGCCGTGGATGAGAAACCGAGTACCGAGGTCCTAAAATCAAGGCGTTTCAGCAAGCCCGCCAAACAGGATTAATACTAACTTTTCTTGGGTGTGCTATAATCTAAAATCTTCAAATTCAAACCAATGGAGGTCTATTGCATTGTCTATGTCTCTTTCTATTATTAATAATAGACTATTAACAAATAATTAACACATCTAATAATACTTGTTTGGGGATAATACAATTTGGTAAAACCATATCATAATACTTTGCTATTATTTTCAAGGATATAATTGTATAATGATGAACGTTAGTATTAAATAAAAAGAAAAGTGTAATTTTGAACCACTGGATACTTCTTTTTTCGTTATATTAAAATACTCTAGGTATGGCCAAAAAAGTATAAAACCCATTGCTCTTTTGCTTCCAGCTCTATATTCAGCTGTCACCATGCCGTAAACCTGACCTCCACAATACAACGCACTACCTGCATCTGAAGGTACTATTAACTCTCCTGAGGCTACAGCTGAAGCACAGGCTTCCCCTTTTGAAGTCATATCTTCTTCTGGTTTTGACATAGAAGAACATTCCTTGTCCGTCCATGGTTTTACTTCAATAGCTTTCAGTATATTAAACTTTGTTCCATCAGCATTTTTCCCCCACCCTACTACAAAACAGGTTTTCCCTGAAGCTACATAATCATACCACATTTGCTCATAATTGTTGTCGGCATAAGATGGAAATGTTATTGTCTTCAGAGAATCTGTGATAGTGAACGGTTTGTCCAAAAATGCGAGGGCTATATTATGAAAATGATACGCTGGATGGCTTTTTTGCTTGAATTTCTCATGCGTTTTATAGGACTTGAGATTCCTCTCTTGCCTTCCTATTGATCCTTTTTCAACGGCCACAGACCCAGCAACTATAGTGACTGAATCAACCGTGAAGTCTGGAACCACGGTGAAGCAGTTACCATTAGTGAAAAATTTATCAGGCTCTACTAGTGTGCCTCCGCAAAAGACTTTGCCAGACATGTGTACTGCAAAAGGAAATTCTCCCGCCATCACTTCTCTTCCTCCAGCAAGTTTCTCGTCAGCACCGTTGGCAAACATGCAAATCTTAAATAGTACAAATACAGAGACCCACATTTCCAAAAATAATCCACGTGTATTGTCTTGTCTACTGGTTTTCACTTTCAAACACAAAAATTTTAACACGAAAATTTAAGAAAATATAATTTTGATCCGACAGAATTTTGACTACTAAAATAAAAACGTTTAAAATTTTGTATCACATGGTAATTTCATATGTGGAAAATAATAGAAATAATTACAAAACTCATAACGCAGGCTGTTTCAACGATTTCATTGATTTGGGCTTATCTTTCTTTAAGAGACGTCTTTTATAGTTATGAAGAAGATTTAAAAAAGATTTTGGGTTTTTATACCACATTTTTTGGACAATTTTGGAAAAAGGTATTTAATCTTAATCTAAAAACCAACATAATAATTAATAAAAATAGTAAATAGATGAAAATTAACCATTTTTGGTAAACCACCCAACTAAATGTTTTAATCAAAAAAATTTTCATTCACCAACATTTATGAATAGATAATTATGCTATTCACATCACTAGGCAGAGATTTAGAATCTTCCAATAAGCACTGCGGTTATTTATGACAGAAGAATGATAGATAACATGAAAAATTTCCAATTGTTTATTTAATCGCTGATTTGTTGATTTAGTTCAAAACCATGATTTTGGTTGAGATTTAAATGCAAAAAGAAATAATCTTGAAGTATTAGTTCTATCTAAATAAATGGGTCTAAATAGGTTCTAAGGTCTATATTTAAATGTATTGCTGCCGTCGGGTGGAGGAGTGGAGTGCTCAGGGCGCGGAGAGGATGTAGACTTTTCCACAGCGATGTAAGTGGTTTTTATCTGTATCCTCCCAAAACACCCGTAAGAGAGGGCGTAGTTCCCCAATTGTATAAAAAAAAATCTAGACCTCTTCCCGGTGGTGGCTTTGGTCGGCTCTTTCTTCTTCGTGTTCATTTCATCCCTTTCGTTTCATTAACTTTCCTTTGAAACACTTTCCACTCAACACAAAACTACGTTTATAATTTTCCGAAGTTCTATTGTCAGCTAGTTTTATTTTTCCATCAAATTCCTGGTAAAATTTAACTGGGATGACAGGGGATCAAACGTATAAATGTTTCAACTAATTCTTAAGTTTCATTTGGTCGTAAATTACTTTTATTGTTTTTAAATATCACGATCTTTCATTTACCCGGATTAATATTAAGTTTCCAGTAGTCACAACACAATCTTCTACAAATTTTTGTAAATAACAAATAAAAAAAAAACAATCAAAATAATTACTTCGGTTAACCAAACAAGACATATGTATGTATATGTTTGTATGTTTTCAATAAGAGGAATAGGAGGGCGTAGGTGGATGCGTTGACACGGTGCTCATAGCTATAAGGTAAAGGTCCCAGGTTCGAATCCCCCGAGAGGAATAATATGGTAAAAGTAGAAAACAAACTAAAAAGTGTGTGGGTGTGTGTGTGTATGAGAGAGAGAGAGAGAGAGAGAGAGAGAGAGAGAACATGTGACTTGCTATGAAAATGTATAATTTTTTTGTATTAATAATAGAAGAAGCAATGGACATTTTCCCAACTTCAGCAATAGAAGTAGCACTGAGATTGCCACCGTTACATAGAAACAAAGAGAGTACGGTACACGAAGGAACAAAGAGGCTCTTAAATTAATAGGGAATAAAACGCATTAGCTCTAATAAACCTATGAGTAAGCTATCATAAAATCTTAAAAATTATGAAAATAAATTAATCGGTTACAAAAGTAATAAAGTGTATACGTAAAATACGTATAAAATGATCCTTCAAAATAAAAATAGCAGCAAGAGAGGTTCGGAAAAATGTACATCATAAACTGATAGAAAATGTACAGGTATTGGTAGAGGTTAATCGCTCATATTTTGGTTCCAGCAACATTAAGGAGTCCACACCATCAATTTTCTAAGATTAGATCCTTGTAATAGAACTCGAAACCCCAAAAAATGGTCAAAAGGGGGCTATAAAGTGGAAAGATATTCATATTCTCTGACAACATTAAAGGCTTTAGACTCCTCCACCTTTGATTCAAAGTTGGTAGCTAACAATTGCAACTACGAACTTGCCAAAAGCAGTCAAATGGAGGATGAAAGAATTATTATGCTGGATGAATGCGCAAAACAATTAAGTTTCTCAAAAACTCAACATAGAAACAAAAACAACCACTCTTCCAGAAAGCCGGAAAATAATAAATATTTCCTACCTAAAATTGAAACAACTCAGACCAGAACACATGGCGAAACAACCATAAAACTGTAAACACTTTGAACCTATGTGAGTGTATTAGCCCGGAAATGAGACAGCACTTTCTGAAATGTACATACAAAAAATGGACAATTCTACAATATATCTTTTAGACTGCAGTGAACGAAAGAGGGACTAACTACCCAAAAATGTTAAAATGACTTGTTTGAAAAAAAAAATATTTCCACGATTAATCAACTAATTTATTTTTATTTGTAATAAACATTGTCTAAGTAGGATAAAAGCTTGTCAGAAGAATGTATGTTTTCTGTATTAGAAAGTTATTCAACTGATGATGCCGTGAAGTTGGAGGCACGTCAGTCTAAAGGCGGACGTGTCGACCGAGGTAAGAACGTGTAAGCTTGTGATATGTTGTTTAGTAATCATTGTTGAACACGATATCAATCAGTCAGAAGATTGAGCCGCTATTTGCTGTTTCTCCTGTTACTGGCTACAGTTGGCCCGCCTCCAACGGATAGACGGAAAAACGTTCTTCTGAACCCGCCATCAACAGTTCCTAAGCCCCTTTACTGCCTCTAGTTTGAACAGCTGTTTTTTTTTGTTGTCCAAAACAAAAAAAGACACAATCCTACAACACTCGTGGTGTTGATTTATATATAACTTTTCAGTGTATATTTTATAGTCGAATACTGTTACAAAAATTATTTGTAATAGCAGAATAATCATATCTAGAGGAATGGATTGATATTAACTAGATGTCAACTGCACAACAATTGACTATTATCTATGCGTAATATATTAAAATATAATCAGACTGATACTTTTTCATAGATCAATTTAGACAAGGTACAAAAGCACAAACAATCTTATAATCTCTCTCTCTCTCTCTCTCTCTCTCTCTCTCTCTCTCTCTCTATCTATCTATCTATCTATCTATCTATCTATCTATCTATCTATCTATCTATCTATCTATCTATCTATCTATCTATCTATCTATCTATCTATCTATCTACCTATCTCTCTATCTATCTATCTATCTACCTATCTCTCTCTCTCTCTCTCTCTCTCTCTCTCTCTCTCTCTCTCTCTCTCTCACTAACTTTCCGACATTGCAAATACTAATATATCTCCTTTCTTTTTCTTCCTCTCTCTTTCTATCTTTCTTTGTAGTTTTCAGTTATAATTTCTCGCATTCTTCTTTTTCTCCGTTTCACTCTTTCTCTCTCACTTATTAACTCTCCCGCAGTGTAAATATTTATCTATGTGTCTTTGTATCTTTTTGTCTCGCTGGTTGTGTAATTCTCTCTTTTTATAACTTCCTTTAACCATTTTCAGTTGCGATTTCTCTCTTTCTCTCTCTCTCTTTTCCTCTCACCCTCATTTCTATTTATCCATCCATCTATTTATCTCTATTGATCTTTTTCTTTATCATTTATGTTATTATTTAATACGCACCAAAAAACAAACATACTATTTAACTATTAACTATTCTGTTTTATTTCCTTAGATCAATCTCGCTCTTTGTCTTTTTCTACACGAAACACAATTAAAATTACTTGATGGCTGAAGATATGTAGTAGGGAGATGTTCAAATGATGCGTTTTGCACTGATTAGATCAATTTAAAAAATTAATTAATTAATACATACTTTACTCTTTTTTTTTACCGCGGGTTTAGACGATATAGGCAAAGAAATTTCGTCTAATTCTAGCATTAAGGGAAATCGACCTCGCTGCAATAATTACTCACGAAAATAAAAAGTTTCAAAAATCTTTGATAGAGTCATGTATAGAATTGAGAGTAGGGTAAAACGATAGGAGAGAATAATAGATTCCCGACGGGTTGGTGTCCTATATTAGTAAGACTTGTGCTCTTATTTGACCAGATGAAAGTATTTGTGTGCGGAGAGAGGTGGCCCAGACCGGCCCAGGAATAACGGCAAGGCCGACTCGACCAACAAGAATTAATAGAACTTCTCTGTCTCCTTTCCTTCAATTAGTAGTCATTCCTGCCGAGCAGGCGTGGCGAATTTTTAACCCGGTAAACTGCTTTTCTTTAATGGAAAAAACATCCCATTTCACTGATTTTCTTTGTCGCTATTTTCCTCGGATTCCTTCTCTTGGAAAACCAACGTCCACCAAAACTGGGTCTTGTGGCCAACCTCCAAATAAAAAAACCGTTATCCTATTTATAGTCTTTGAACAACTGCTCTTCATTTTCTGGATGATAATTATACCCGACGAATCCTTAACAATCTCCTCCCGCGCCCTCGTCCCAGCTTCATTCCTCGGCTAGTCGTTTCCTTTTCCTCTGATCAAATCTAAAAAAGTATATATTTTTGGAATTAAAAACTAACAAGAGTGTAGTAATTAAAATCTATTGTTATTGCGATTTAAAAAATTATTATCAAGGACGATTAAAATTTCAACACACTCTAGTCTATAATTCGTTATGTAAAGTTAATTACACCATAAAAACGATCCGGTAAGTTGTTAATATACATATCAGGATATGTAAAATTTCGGCTGTCAAAAATTTATTAGGCTGTTAAAATTTTATCGTTATTTCATATTTATTGAAATTTTATTAATGTGAGTACTTATGACACGGCGTAAGAAAATACATGCCCTTCAATGTGCGCCGGTCCTGCGGGTTTAGCATATCCAACATATATAATGAAAACTGAAAAATTAATTCCTTTGTATTTAGAGGTCTGATTGGGCAAATTATTTTTTTTCAGATAAATAATCTTTTTGTGTAAGGTTTTTGTTAAAATAAAAAAGTTAGTGTCACGAGCGGGATTCGAACCCACGACCTTCGGCTAGCCGACTAACTTTTTCATTTCGACCAAAACCTTATATACAAAAGATTAATTATTTTAAAAATTAATATTCTCTGAGTATAAAAACATTCGAAAAATACACTATCCGTAAGAAAACCGTACCTGTTCGTTTTTGCACAAATATAGTCAATTTTGGAAATGGATATTTTTTCAACCTTTTAAGTCACGAACCTGCGCTAGGTTTTATTTTATTTATTTTTTTTTTGAAAAATTTTAACCTGAACAAGATGGCTTTTTAAAATGTATTCCTTGTTTCAATCATTTATCAGTGGATTCGAAAGGGGACATGTCAACTTTTGCCCTTTTTAGAAAAATTTCGAATTATGCTGTGGAGCCAGGAAATATCGATAAGCATTCAATTAGTCACTACTCAGTTTACCAAATTTCTCAAATTTGTTTAACTCATTTACGATTTTGGGGCAAATAACGTGGGCTTTTACCTCCTCATGGACAAAACCGACCATCTTTCTCCAGATTTTACAATAAAAAAGCAGTTTTTTTCAATACGTTTTCAGACTTTAGAAAAGTTTAATTTTCCTAAACGTGGCGTAAACAAATGGTTATCAACATCAGAAGCTTTCCGCTTCCCAATAGGTTAATGTAAGAAAAATTAAGAATCGTCTCTTCCCTGTTCAGTTTTGAAAAAAGTCCGTGAACCAAAAGTCCTAAAGCGTAAAATTGACAAATCAAAATTTATGCATACTTAATAATAGGGACAGAGGGTGATCGGTTTTCTCCACGAGCATGTGGAAGACCACTTTTTTCTCTCAAAAATCGCAAATAACTCTAACATAGTTGAGAAATTGGGCAACATGGAAGGAGACTAATAGAAAGCTCAATAAAATTTCATATAGATTTCTATAGACCACCGCTTTAGGACGAAATTCTGGCTCCTTAACTAAATTAGAAGTTTTCGTAAAAAGAGCAAAAATTAACATGTTCCCGAATTTTTGCATTTCTTGATAAATAACTGAAAAATTAAAAAAAAAACACCTTCCTTTTCAGTGTAAAATTAAAAAAAAAATGACATCTATGACATCTACCGCAGGTGTGTGACTTAAAAACATGGCTAAGAAAATATGGATTTTTAATTTTAACGTTGGCCGATTTTTCGTGCAAGAACCAAGTGGTCTTTATTTACAGCGTATATAAAAAAAAAAGAGATCGACTTAATATTAATCATTCCTATATATTTACATTCGTAACATAATAAATTAATCACTGTTACTTATGAGGTCGCGAGGCCAGTGACACTTTCAGTCGTAGGGGAGATTACCTGGAAGGATGAAAGTTTTCAAACATGATAGTTTCCGTGATTGTACAATTATCTGTGATACTTGTTGTAGCCCTTTTCTCTACTTCAAGGATATTGTGAATGGTAAGAGCAGCATTGGCGATAGTTCCATATAATTTTGGATTGCAGGGATTTGGATACGCTGAATATGACAATAAAGAATGAAAGCCTAACGTCGTTTTGAAGTTTTGCAAAAAAAAAAACCTCTGAACTTTTATTCAAAACTTTGTTAATTTGAAAATTTTAAGGGGTCAAAAAACCCTAAGGCAAATTGAATATTTCCAAGAAAATAATAGAGCAAAAGGAATTGTACAAAGATAAATAAATCAATGGTTATACAAGAAATCGAATGGATCGTTGCGGTATAACGGTATGGACGAAATCTTCCAAAGTAGACAGGATAACTAATGGAACAAGAAATTTTTGTGTTTTTGTATATTATGGCCAGAATGAACGTTATTGCTGTCTTCTTTTGGTGATAACATTTTAATAATAATTTGTACGATAAATAAAAAATTGAATACCCGCCTATTTGTTTTTTAATCTGTACAAAGTTGAGATTATTTTTAGAAAATGTAATTAACGTGAAATGAAATTACTCCCACGTAGGTAGGTACAAACAAGAAGTGAGTCAATCCTGCTTGAATCGCTTAAAGCTGTGATTTAAGATTACAACGCCGAGATCTTCTTGTCGCAACACGAAGTGTTCATAACTCAACGGATGGTGAGTCATCCGCGTGGCAGATTCAAATGAGGAATTTCAGAATACACTGGGATTCGGCCGTTTGGCACTGGCTCGGATCAAACGTGTTTCTCCCTCTAAGTGTTAGATTTCCATTAAATAAAAACACCGATGTATATTTGATTTATTGATGGGGGATTTTGGTTTTTAATTGGCCAAAGAACCGGCCGCTGACGTTTATATATTTGTAATTGGTTTGTAATAATAGATAAACAAGGCCCTACTCGGTGAGGAAAACATTCTGGATAAATTGGTCCTCGTCCAAAAACACAGTTATTGAACAATTAACTACAACGCGGAATTTATATAAATTAAATTAACAAATTACTCATACACTTTGGAATTTTTCTGCTCGTTGCTTTAATAAACCATTCAGATAGAGATTTTTCTTCGTAGCATAAAACGATTTTAACTCAATAATATTTTAGCTTCGCTTGCCGGCATTTGGTACACAAATTTCAATAATTCTACCACAAGAAAAACTCCGCAACAACTTTAAGGGAGAAGGAAATAGAACCAGAAGGACACTTACACATATCGAATAATTCAAAACAGAGTTGAACATAAAAAACTCAAAACTAAAGTGCAAAAAAAATTGTCTACGTAAATTTTACTACTCGGAAAGTAAAAGAAACTATAATCTTAAAATTTTTGTGCAATAACCACTCAAAATTCAGTCAAATAACTAGAAATAAATACAGAAAGCTACAATATTTTTAACGTAGATTAAAATACGGACAATTTTACTGATTTTTAGTAAGATATTCATGACGGATAAAATGTCAGTCTATATAATACTAAAATCTGTTTAGATTTACAGTTTCAGCTTGAGTGCCCAAGAGACTAACATTCTATAATTCCTGAGATTGCAGATTAAAAGTCAACTCAAAAATCCCAGAATTTTCAGCTTTGAAAAATTCCAAGCAAGACTAAAAGTGCTAACTTGGAAAGTTCATGGGTATATTCAAAGCTTACCCAATTTGCAGAATGTGTCATGAGGAGAAAGAAACAACCACCCTTCTCAACTTCGAATGGAGACATAACCTGAGATACAAAGAAACTCGCGGAAATGAATTGTACCAAGGACAGTCAATGACCTAGTGCCATAGGAGAAAGTTCGAGTCGATTGTCTGTACTGAGGAATTACGAAAGTACAACAAGCCAGAAGGCTGCAGTTTTCTGGAGGAACTCCTTCAGGTGCTTGTATCCATAATCGAAAAAATAAATCCCCTGAAAGGAAAGAAGCCCGTCCGAATGCGTCAACCTTCTAATGAGGAATACACCATGTAGGTGACCGTTGTGTGGATTTATCACGCGCATAATGCAGGACTTGCCTACAAAGAAAGATATACGACACTCCGAATGACCAATGCGCAGCATTAGGGAAGGGCAGCAGGCACAAATCACTGATCCAATAAATATCTCAGGTCCATAAATATTCTTAATTGTATATAGAACTTGTACCTTCATGTATGTGATGCTATTTTTGGAACGAATGTATATATTAGCGTGAATGGAGGGACATATCCCCATTGACCCCGAGGAATAACGAGTACTATGGGGTAGTGTGAACATATTGTAGTGGGTGATGTAATTTATTAGCGCGATTGGAGTGGCTCATCCTCAATTCGCCCATTATCGAGTACTCTGGGGTAGTGTGAACAAATTGTAGTGTGTGATGTAATTTATTAGCGTGAATGAAAGAGCTTATCTCAAATTACATCGAGATATATCGAGTACTCTGGAGTAATATGAACAAATTATAGTGTGTGATTTAATTATTAGCGTGAATTAAAAAGCCTATCTGTAATTAACCTGCGGAAGAAGACTCTAGGGTAGTGAGAATTTAATTTATTAGCGCGATTGAAATGGCTCATCCTCAATACGCCCATTATGGAGTACTGTGGAATAGTATGAAAAAATTGTAGAGTGATATAATTTATTAGCGTGAATTGAAAAGCCTACCTCTAATTAACCTGCGGAAGAGTACTCTACGGTAGTGAGAATTTAATTTATTAGCGCGATTGGAGTGGTTGATCTGCAATTAGCCCATTATCCCATTATGCCCGTGGACTTTGGTATCGTGTAATACTAACCAGATTATTATGTTTATCTCAATACAGTTTTATGTGTGTTTGTGTTTGCTTATGTGTCATTTTATACCCTGTGGTACAGAGAGGCTAGCAACTTGGTTTGAGAAACACGAAAAGAAATTATAAGGAAAAAAATTTTGGAGATAAGAAATCATGATTTATTTGACTTAATGTTATCAGAATGTAATTATAATTCACAGTACCGCTTAAAATACAATAAATTTAAGTAGAAATTGTTTATCAATCAGGTCGATCGAAACAGGAGCAATAATACAAAACGTTATCGTTCAATTTAATGAGAGACAGATATCAATTAGTCAAATCGTTCAAGGCAGGCCAGGATTTTACAACAAATTAAGAAGCGTGATAAACGGTAATTTAAGGGTTTCCTGCTCCTGTATTAATCAGATGTTGATGTAAATGATGCTTAACAGAGTTCTTAACCTAAGGCGGGTGACCGGGTGAGTCATAACTAGCATCTAGGCCAAAACTCGGCGAACCCACCTTCTTTAACTATTTCCAACACTGCGCTGAGACACAGTGAAAATAGATTCGGAAAATTATTAACAATTGCCGTATTTGTAGATAGCCGGCTACCTTTTTAAAAGTAAAACGACACGGAATCTTATCAGTAGAATGTAACGCGTTCAAATCTGAATTGGAATCATTTTCTATTTTTGCAATTTCTTTTAGTTTAGGGACGTTGCGCTATTCTCGCATTCGTATTCTAATAACGGTTGTTGGAGAGATCGAGTGACGTTCCGCGGTTTTAAATAGTATTCTTACGCTCCATTTTGTTTGGGTTATGGCACATAGGAAAAAATAATCTTTATATAAATAGTAAATTTTTGAAGAGTCTCATTTTCTCGTTTTTCCACAATAAAAAAAACATAAATCAATTTTTTTACTGACTATACCAGTCAACGCCCATCCCTGAAATTTACAAAAATTAAATAAATGTTTTATAGTAATTCGGATTTTTTTTTTGTAAATAATAGGAATGAATCTGAAGACATGAAGGATAATTTTTTTTTAATTATTCTTACTGATTTTGTTTTATTTATATTGGAGGAAATCAAATAATGAGAATTGGCCCTCAGATGAATTAGACTTTCTGATTTAGTATCATATCTTCAATTTTTCCCTGCCTGTTCCAATTTTGTCCGTCTCCCTTGGAGGTAACTGACCCCTAATCTTTAACCAGCGAGTAAAGACGGACCCAATAAGTGACCCTAGCCAGTTCAGCAAGAAAAATTATTTAACTTTTGCTTATCAATCGTCGACATTTTTAAAAATGTAAACCTCGTCTTAAAAATGGCCGGGTTGTCTTGCTCCATTAACAATAAACGGCATAACTATTTGCTTTGCAAGCTGCTGCACTTTTTCCTGTTCAAAAATTTACAAAAAAAATTCTCCAGTTTATCAAATATTTGTATACTCGGAGAATATCAATTTTTAATTTTTCTTTGTTTTGGCACGTTGGATATGCTAAACCCGCACGACCGACGCACATTGAAGGACATGTATTTTCTTACGCCGTTATAAGTACTCACCTCCTCACCTTTAAAATTTAACACACTAACGAAATCTAAAGGAGACAACCGACATTTTTAAACAAATTTTCCATTCATTTAAAATTCGAGTGATTGAGGGATTGGTTGGTGGCGCATAATTTAGAGAATGCCGTATCATCACAAATCACCGTGACAAGAGCCACGACCTAGATGGTCCTCCGAGAACGTAAGACGGAAAGGGGGAATCGTCCTCAAACGATTAAGAATATTTCATACGTGTTTGACTCGCGGGAACCGGCTCCTGAGCCAATGCCCGCGCAGGTGGCACTTATAGAGGGAAAGGTTGCTGTACGTGTCCCGCATAATGGAAGCTTGTCATGCTTCGGGTGATTACAGGGTGTACGCATGCCGCCGGATTTAAAAATGGTTCTCGTGTACAGTAGTGAGGTTCTAGGAGGTTCCTCTTCCGCTTTGGTGTATTATTATATATAGACCTGTTTTATGTATTTTGTCTTAGTGCGTGTATTTATTAGTGTGAGTGGTGAGGGGACGATGGTGACTATCATTCAAGTATTTAATTTTTTAAGTTTTAAGTTGAGATTAAAACAAAGTCATTGTCAAGAGCGGGATTCGAACCCATGACCTTCGGCTTGATACGCCGCTACTCAACCACTTGACGTTAACCAATCGTGACTTCCTGACACTGTCCTTTTTATCTCATCTTAATTAATGGAATGAGTTGATCAACCGAACCACGAAAAAATGGTAAATTTAATTAATTAAAATGAAGTTTACTTCACTAAAAGGCCTCCGTGGCCATTTCACTTTTGAAAAATGGTAAAAATGAGGGAAAATTCAAAAGGTGGGGTTGAGATGGGAAGTTAGTGTCCGAGTTGATCGAAGATGGTTCAGGTGGTAGAGTAGCGGTGCTTCAAGCCGAAGCCTGTGGGTTCGAATCCCGCTCCGGACACTGACTTTTTTATTTCAACTTAAAACCTTAATTAATTGAATTACTAACGTTTAGTTTACAAGTACTTAATTAAAATTAAAAACAGATTCGCCGCAAAGACTATTATTTAAAAAACTTAAAAAGTTGGGTTAAATGGAATACGCTCCCTACACACGCCTATGACAACTACGAAAAAAGAAAAAAACCGACAGACTGGATTTTGAACAAAAAATGACTAATCTGAAAATGCACATTTTCTCAGCCTTTTACTTCACATACAGACTAGTGTGTCTTAAAAGTCTATGACTTAAAAGGCTGAGAAAATGTGCATTCCCAAAATTAGCCTTTTTTCTTGCAAAAATCAGTTTTGTTTCCATGGGCAGTGTATATTTTACGATCCAAATGTGTTGCAAATGTTGACATTTAAAAATGTAAAAAGGGGATAATTAGCTCTTAAAAAGAGTGAGTCATAACTATAACCCCGAATAAACAAAGGGTTCTCTTAGTCGGTAATGGGCATCTGGCAGTAGATCGATCATTGGTTCGAGTTGCGTAGCTAAGCGTTTGAAATCCGAAAATAGTAGGATCAAAATATTTCCTTTGGGATTGGAGGTGTAGGTCGAAACTGGATAAATAGAAACTTCAAATAAGCTGATCTCGATTCGCGTTTGTTTGTCCGAATCCTCTTACCCCCTCGTTTATTAGCTTAGGGAGAAAAATATAACACGACATTAAAATTTAAAAGTGATTTTTTTCAACCGTGTCGCATTAAGAAACCACTGGCTATTGGATTAAAGACATCGGTGGACTGACAGAGACCTTCAGACTACTGCGACGTTTCAAACAGGTGCAAATTACTCTTCAAAGAAGATGCTGCAGATAAAATATTACATCTAATACCCTTGTAGATTAATAGCCTATAATAAGTACCCGGACACCTCGCCAGGTAATATTTTGTTTTTCGAACCGAACGAATGAAAACCAGCATGGTAAATTTTTCCTTCTGCATACATAATTTCTTTTAAAAAATAATTGATTGTAGAAAATATATACTCATAATTCCAAGTGCAAGCGGCCACTTGTGCTACAAATTAAATTTTTTCTTTTCTTAAATAACACCTTGAGCCAAAAGATATGATTTCTGACAAATAGAAAATCATATAATTGTATACACCAACGGGTTGTAGAATAGCTGTAAAGTTTTACGTTGTGCTTTTTTACACCCTTCTCGTTTTCTACGTAATTATCTGCAATTTTTTTCTTACAGGATTCTGAATTTTCTAAATCTAGGAAGGAAGATGCAACTTCTAAACAAAATTTCTTCTTCCTCCGTCCCAAATGTCTTCTGTTCAATGTTCTTCCTCTCCAATCTTGCTAAGCCTCTTGAAAAATTAGTCCATTTGGCAACGAAGAGAAGGAAGGGTCCTGAAGCCGTCTGTGGCTTACCATCTTACCACAAAAGAGGACACATCCCAAATGGATCCTTAATAAGTTCAAAACCTGGTGAAACATTGCCACGTGTGTGAGGCAGGCGAAGAGATTCATAGACGGGACTTACAAAGGAATTACTGGGAGGCAACCGCAACCGAACCAGGATTGGACTCTTAATGGTTGATCCCCTGACAGGATCCACTTAAGAATGCACTTCCATCGGATACGAGTACAGACAGAAGAAACACTGTTCAGAAACTGTCAGGAAGAGGAGGAGACCGCAGAACATGCTCTAGGTTGCAGGTGCTGGATCTTGCAACTAGGACAGGATAAACGACAAGCAAGATCCTACACTGAGGAGCCACTGGCAATGCAGAAGAGCACAGTAGACCTACCCAAGTCAAAGTGTAGAAGGCCTTGTCCATCTCTTTTATCCTTTGGGTGCCGTGAACGGGGGTCAAATATTTTACAATTATTGTTACTATTTTTGCCAATTAAAATTCCATGGCCTCTTCTGGGATTTGAAACAAGAAACCCGGAACGTAAATACGAGTCGGACGCCCTAACCACTCGGCAACCGTGGTCCTCTATTAAGGTTCCTGTTTTTCCAAATTAAGGTAATTTTTAAAAACTGGGCGGGACAGAACTCACTCAGTGGTTTAGACGCTGTCGGGGCCAGCTACCATATGTTTTCTTGGCGTGAGAGAGCTACATGTCATTTTCTTTTTGATATATGCTTTCCAATTTAATTTTTATGATTATTTGGAGATGGTGAGATGCGGTCTCGTATGACGTAGGTTTTAGAAAAACATTTCTTTCATCGTGCCAACGTTTCGATCTTTATTGAGATCATCTTCAGGCTCTAAGAGTTTGTTTTCCGTGTAGATTTGCCATTCTTGAGACATCTACATGGACAACAAACACTTTGAGCCCTGAAGATGATCTCAATAAAGATCGAAACGTTGCCACGACAAAAAAAAAAAAATGTTTTCCGAACCTATAACACCTGGGGTACGATCTCACGATTTCTGAATAATCGTTGACTAACGGTCACTAATCACCACCCATAATCCTATCTGTTACGTAATTAATTATTACTTATTGAAATACGAATGGTGTTGTTTTATAACATGGATTGTTTGAATATCTCCATTGTTTAAGTTGGTCGATTTAAGATTCGAATCGAGCCAAAAGATTATTTCAAGCCATGCAACTAAACTAACAAACTCGTCGAACTAGGTCAATAAGAAAATTACAATAAACAAATTATTTTTTGCGTGTATTTTTTCATAATTATTCAGATATCGTGAGATGCGGTCCAGACCGATACGGTCACTAATCTCTACACATTTTTTCATAATATTACTATAGGTTCGGTTTTATTTTAACACGTATCACCGAATGGCCACCGGGCTAACGAACTCGGCAAGAAATTTGTCACTAGAGTCCGCCCGGTCTCGCTGTTTTCTTCTGGTTAAATCTAAACGCGTAATCAGAATCTGTGTGATCGTCAAAGGTGATGAACTGGAAGACCTTTGAAACCCGGATTGTTTAAAAATAAAAAAATAAAAGCCCCTGAGTTTTGTTGTTCTATGGTTTTATAGCGTATGAAGTTTATAACGCGGAAAAGTAATTCATTGAACGTTTTTCATCGATTTCCGAGTCGAATGGAAACAAAACAGACCGTTTTCCTCAGCGTCCCCCCCCCCGAATCGACGACACAATAAGCTTGATATTTATACTTCGAATAACAAGAGTTACAATTTGTCGGATCGATTTTCTGCAATAATGCCACTTTTCTTCATTGGATTCCACGTGGAAAAACGTGGAACTTTCATTGTGACTACAGCGGATGGAGAGGCGCCGTTTGATTTGCGAATAGGATAGGAATAGTGGGCCTGGGGCATTGTGCCCATCGCCTTATTTAGGCAGGAATCCCGTCTGCCCCCACCTGCCCTTGAAACACGCATTATTCTTTTCGAATTATTACTAAACCTCGTTATCGTTTAATGAAAGAATAAAAGAAAATTTGGGGGAGGGAGAAAAAAAGAAAAAAAGTAACCACCTACTAAATTTATACGTACTATAAAAATAAAGTTTAGGTTGTAAAATTGGTTTGTTTCTGTTACTTTGTCTTTAATTGCTTATTGTAAACTTGCCGAGCTATTCTGTATTCATTATATAAAACTAGCAAAAACAAATTATTTATAGAAAAATTCAATCGTTATATAAATAATTATTACACAACTATCATAGAAACTATTGATTCAAAAACGAAACAAAATCAACAATGAAATTAATATTTAACACTGCAATAATAATGAAATAAACTAAATGTAAAGCTGTGTTGTTATTAAACCAACAAACATTGAACTATCTACTAATATTATTTAAGTTTTTATTTATCTACCCAGAACTTTATCTAGATTTTAAAAAATTCCATTATAATTGCTTAGTACTTTAGATATTTCATTATAATTAAAATGTTCACAATACTTTGCATAAATCAATTTCATAAGGTTAAATAAAAGCAATGGCAATGAATCAATTTGAATTTTTGCAAAGAGGAACAAACAGGAACAATTTAGACTAGTACTTCCTCATCTGGCCAATCGTATCACTGTAGCATTTTGATGTGAATTTTCTTTCTTTAAATATTTTACAATCATATTAATGCACAATTATGATGATCTTGCTTATGCCATGATGTTATCCTGTAAGAATATCTTTATAATAATTCAAACTTGCATCGGAGTTTCGCTGGCTATCATGTCTTGTAACAGCGAGGCTCTTTGGATTTACGAGGTTGATGAACTTATAGTTTGATCAGTTATGACAGACCGAAATAGCTGAACTACATATTATCATAAAAGATTGCACAGAATACTTTTAACAACAGCAAACTTGATTGAATATTCATTTTCCATATTCCTCACTTAATTATTTAATCTGAACTTCTATAATCCAGTTGGTCCTTTATTCTGTATAGTTGTAATAAATAATTGCTACAGACTTTGCCAAAAAAAGTCCCTTCTAAGCCAACCACTTTGTTAGGCGTTTTGTCGCAAATTTCCATCGGTATGAGAATCCTTACCAAAGCGAGTATATATACAGACTAGTGCCTCACATAAACATGGTGATAATGTCTCAGGTTTCTCTTGGCAGAGACAGCATGTTTCTGTTTCTGCTTTGCCTATCTTCTTATGTAGAAGTTAATAGGACAGTGGCTGGTTTAGAGTCCTTTAATTTTTCATCAAACCCCGCCTATTGAGAAAGGAGTTATTTGTAAACCTCTTAGCTTACCTCATACCTGGTGCTTTTGTCCAGTACTCGTCTTCTTTCTCAAGCCATTTTTCCAGTTCCAACTTTAGCACACTATCCAGTTCGCTTTGTCATTCTAGTCAGTGGGTGAGAAGGCTGCCCCTTCTTTGACTAGTAGGTCTGTTCATTTCCTGCAAGAACTCACCTCAGCATAACTTTGTTATGGTTTCCTAGTGCCATTATGAAAACCATTCCTAAACTATTTTGAAGCAACACATTTTGTGCCTTTTTAGGTACTTGACCGTCCAAAAATATTTCCAAGCAGCTTCATATGTTATTGTTGTTCATCTTTATCAAGTCCAGCTCCCAGAGTTGGATTGCATGAACCTTAACTTGGAACATAGTTGGAACCAGTCCAATAGGTTTTGCTAGGGTATAATTCGGCCCCTTTTCACCTACCCATTGTTCCATCTTTGGTCAGTACTATAGTAGGACTCCTTCCTGAAACTCAGAGTTGTCTTTCTCTCAACCACCCAACAAACAGTTATGACCACTTGGAAGGGTCCGTCAAATTTGTGTTTCTCTCAATTTGTCCGCTGTATTGTATTTCCTTTGGAGTTTTTTTGTTGGCTTGAATCTGGTTTTATTTCCTTGTATCTTAGGCGTCTGTGGAACTTTCAAAGGCCAAATTTTTTTATAATTTTCCATTATTGCTGTGGGACACCGCAGTTATGTAGAGATTTTGTTGGTTTTGTGTCCTATGCAGTGGTTTTTAGCAACCATGCCAGTGCACCACCGGGAGTTTACCTTTAGCGATTTATTACCCAATTTTTCGGGTAATATTTTTACCCAATGCTTAGCAGTTTCTTGGAGTTGTAGTATGCTGCAAACTTGGGCAATTAGTTTCTCTGAAAGACATTATGATGAAGACTTCATATTTTAGAGGGAGCTTTTAGTTTTAACTTCCTTCTTCTTTCTGTAGTTTGCTCATTTCTAATTAATATGAATTGATCAGAGGCAAACAAGATAATTGTATTATTAAATCATGCCTGCTAAGAAATGTGTTCAATACCACGCAAATTATATTTTTTGTACAAATTAGTGGATATAATTTATAATAAAACAATTCATTGATTTTCTTAACTACACTTTCTTAAGTACACATTTATTTGTATAAATATGATAAATATATGTAATTTAAATTTATTTTAATAATAAAAAATTTAATTTTGTACTTTGAACACTATCATATTAAAATAGAGGCGCGATTGACCTTATTATAAATGCTTGGGGGGGGGGAGGCTTTGGATTTCCTTTGTCTTCATACTAGATCATAGATTCTTGGCAGAGGGTCACGTTTGGCAAATAACAAAGCGACATTTTTAAAATACAAAATCCTTTTCCTATGGCCCCCAATTGACTTAAGATCCAGTTCCCAAGCTGCTACCCTCTCAAAACAAACTATAATTTAATTGAACAAAGTTTAAAAATTATACAATTTAAAACAATAAATTGTCGAATTATTGTTACTAAATATTCAATTTAAATGTAATTGTAAATTGACAACTGGAAAGTTACATAAAATATTGATCAGCAGAGTTTGATTTATTTAGCTTATTTTAATACTACATCATTCAGTCATATCAATAAAAATTTAAATAAAAAACTTGCTTGCATAAATTAAATAAACACTAATATGATTAAAAAGAAAATTAATTTAAACAATTGTCACTGTAAAGAGTAAAGTATTGAAGGGAAATAATGCTCAACATATTTTTTTAATTTTAATTATGAATGCATCACGAATCATTGCCTTTGCTGTATTTATAATATTTATATTTTGCTAGTTCTGAATTGTTGGTCATCTCAGGAAATGCCTATTTTTTGCACTTCACTTGTAAAATGAGCATATTAATATTAAATAAAAATTTCAGAATTTATAGTACATATAATAAAAAGTAGAGCAAAGGAATAAATATGTTTAAAAAAGCCTACTTTTTCCTATTTTTATATTCGACTGGCATACATAAAATATTTATTAAAGCTACCAAATTTCTGTTTTATTTCTTCCCGATTGCGAATCCCGGGTGGGCGTGCGCTCTGATGAAAGGATCAGAGGTTACTCTAGTACGACGGGACGAGGGGTGGATGTCTGATGGAGTTTAAATATAGGCCGGAATGGCAAGGTGCCAGGTTGCGAGGCTTGCCCTGTGGGCAGACTGCCACAGACACCGATCTCTGCACCATAATAGATCGGACCGAACTCTCTTCTCCGAGAAGTATTTCTGTTACACAATATCATTAGCAAGTGCTGGGGCAGAGTGATCTACGGCGAATTTACCCGAACAGGGCGTAAACCGTTCATGTTCTACTTTGGTGTGACTTCAATTCAAATTACAGTCATGCCCAAGTGTTTGACGAAAATGCATTTTGATTTTTGAGATCGCCCTATGACCTTAAGTGGTTAATTCTATTTTGGAACGCCACTACCAAATAAATATATGCAAACTTTAACTATATTTTATTTTACTTTTATGTTGTTTTTATTACAAATTAAATTGTAAAAATATAGTCATTAAAATGAAGAAAGAAGAAAATCATATACCTAAGTTTATTAGGTTTCAGTTTCTTTTTTTTTGTAAATCATAAAATAATTTTATATTTTTAAATATGTGCCTAGGGTAATTTTATCAATTTGTTTTATTAATTTGATGTGATCAACGTGCCTTGTCTTCCATAAATAATTATTTTTGGAACTTAAGGCATTTTGTTCACACCACATAAATATAAAGTTCTGTAAGGCTAGACGTATGAAAATAAACTGTTTTCTTTTATGGAAAAAACTAAAAAAGTACTTTTTTTTAATTGTGCCAATATTCCAACAAATTTAATTATAAATACAATTTTAAAATACAAGATTTATCTAATAAAAAAAGATTCAAAAGTTAAAACAGTCTAAATTGTCTTGTTGTGTTTTAGTTTAATTTCATACAAAATTTTGCCAATATTTTGCTCTTTTTAATAGAAACTTTGATGAAGAAAATTGGGACATTCTGAGTGGGACCATTTTCCCAGGATTGGCACCGGGGCGCGTCAAAGGGCATTGCCCCCACACTGTCTTAGACTGGTGTATAGCCCAATTATTTTCACTCATCTTTATTATCACAATTATTTGTCATGAAAATGTACAATTATAAAATAATGAAGTTAAGAGATCATTTGTGTTAAATGGGGAGGATAAGAAAATCGATGATGCAGGGTTGAGAAAGAATAAGGCTGAAAAATTTATTATTAGAAAAATGGTTTTACAATGCCATATTTCAATCCCACTTTGGTTATATTACTGCCTATATAACATCAAATCAGCACACGTGTACAGAACTGATCCGATTATTTCATGTAGCAATTTTGGCTTTTTAAATTTACAATAAATTAATTAACAGCTAGGTCATTTCAGCTCCCAATGCGACCAGTCTCAACTAATATCCACTCATTCTCTCACTCACTCTTAAGTACATTCTTTCCTGTTTACGTACCATTCACTCAGTGTGGTGGAATACTCGACAACACACTTATACATTTATTATTTAACTAACCTAATAAGAGTTAATGGGGTAGTCAACATTTTGCCATCTCTACACTACGTATTAGGGTGAATATGATCTGTCTTCAATGAGTAAGATCTTGATTGAACTATTGACAGCGATCATAGTGCTTCTCTGCTGACCTGGCCCACCATTGTGCCACCAATCATCTTTTAATCAAGTTTTTTAATGCTTTATTGTCAGGAGGACAAATCGCAGTGGTTAGGTCCAGTGGTTCGGATATCCAGGCTTTAACCAACTTGTCTGCTTTTTCTTTACACTTCAAACCTCTGATTAATCTGGTGAATGTTATTTTAAAAAACACTCAGACGAACGAGCTGGTGAAAAAAAATGTAACTAAACGAATTATATGGAGTTTTTCCGCCTTAATAGTGAGCCCAAAGATAATTTAAACTCAACTCCAGCAACAAAATATAACCAATTAATAAACGAAGTAAAATTCACACGAACAAATGATAAAATAAAGAAAAAATGTAATAAATGATACATAAACAGGACATATATTATTTTAAGGAAGAGTAAGGATAGAAAGGAAGTTTTTACTAAATTATCTAATAATAAAACAATAACATTTTTTATACAAACATGAAGAAATAAATGTACATCTTCACAAATTTGATAAAGTAAATTGATAAAAATAGTAGCGTTATAATTATTATTATCATTCCACTTGGTTTGATTTATTTACAATTGAAAAATGTTCTGGCTAAACAAATGTAGCAAATTTACAAAAATAAATATAATACAAATATATAATTGCACTTTTACCACTGGTTTTAAAGAATCATCCTAGGCCGAGTTTAATGAAGATTAAGACGCCTCCATGGCCATTTTCATTGGTTTTTCCTTGATAGGAGACGGCTTGATTTTTTCTAGGGAAACAATTTCATTTCATTAATGTTTTGTTGAAATATTCTAAAATAGCATACAAACCAGCCGGTAGATTCGGCTCATGGATAGGAACATCAGGTAGGATCATGGATTTCTCCTTTTCACTGTCTTCAAGCACCATTAGATCGTTGAATTCCTTCTCGATATCCTCCATATCATCGTTGGATAGTTTTCCAGACAATATTTCGTTTATTTCCTACATAAAAAAAATTAAACCGATGATTTGAGCTTGAAAATGTAATGGTTTAATTTGAACCTGTTGTTTTTCATAGCCTTCATTCGTTTCGTCCATTATCCTCTCAATTTCATCAATATTTAACAATGCGTTCAAGCTCTTCAAGGCTTCATTTCCAACTTTGAGGCCATCCAAAACCTAAATTAATAAAACCATTCGATCTTTAGTTCTTATTAGTGTTTTACATAAAAATATTAATTATGTTAATTCACCTTCAATTCCACTTGAGAAAATTCAAGATCATGAATCAAATTTTCAAGGTTTTCTAATTGGCCATCAGTTTTTGCCAGTAAATTTTCTTGATAACGTTTTTTCTTGAGCATTAGTTTTGCCCTCCTTAAATTTAAAAAAATTAATTAATTAAAAAGTAATATGAGAAATTAAAATGAACTGGGCTTAAACAAGTACTTACTCTTTTTGTCCAGAATTCAATAATTTCTTAGCAATTAATCTTTCCGATTCCAATTTATTTTCTATGCGTTTCTGGTACTGTTTTAGTTTGTCCCTTTGCTGTTTCACTTGCTAGAATTATAAAAAATATTGGAAAATAACAAATTAAAGACTTTCTTTAATTATATTTATAAAGTTGATTTTACTGGGGGGGGAATACATTGAAACAAAGACATGACAGTTCTGATACATTTTTATTTCATGCAAGAAGTTTGGCATTTATGACAATGTGATGAATTGTGAGACAAATCAAGAGGAGGGCTATATATATATATTTTTTTTTAAGTAATGGTCTTCATGAAATGACAACTCTACAAAACATTTCATAATAAATGCACATTATATAATATATTGATTTCAATTTAAATAAATAATGTAAGTAGGATAGGATTGTGAAAGGAGTTACGTCCGTTTACAAATACTACCTTTATCTTTAGTTACATTTATGTCTTTCTGCTCTGATAAAAACGCTCTATCAGTTTACTTAGCAAATAATAAAGTTTATTTTGTATTTTGAACGTTAAACATCCTAAAATATGAAGAAATCAATGTATAAAACTAGATATGTACTTGTACTACGTGATAATAACAATAAATTCCTCTATCAAACATAATCCAACTAAAAAACTTTCGTAACATTTCATTTCGTGGTGTAAAGACCATTTTCTGGGCCATGTTTTTTACAGTTTAGAAGAACACGATCAGAGATGATTGAGCTACCGGATAAGTATCAGAAGTGCAGGTTTGTTGATTGACGAAAGCTCAATAGGTCATGTACACAAATGATCTCATGCTTATTCTCCATCAAGTGAAGAAAAGGCAAGAAGTTGCAGCTGTCTTAACAAATATTTTAGACCAATAAAACATACAGTTAGATGGCCAACTTATTCAAAATCAAAGGTATTTGACTGTGAGCTAAAAAGTATATTGAGCAAATGGTTTTTAAAGTATAACACAACCTGGGCTTAATCAAAAGAAACACCTTACATTTTACAAATTTGATTATCATTAAAATATTTTTGAGTACTAACTAGTGTTCCTATGTTTAGTTTCCTTGAAATTTGCAGACTATTCAGTCAAATTGGAAAAGGCGCAAAAAAGGTTTGTGAAATAAATAGTTGGTAAAATGGGGTTCAGATTGGAAGAAAAGGAATATGGTGTTTGGGCTCAGGGGCGCTGGCTCAGAGCCCTTAAGAATCATACTTTAGTCCTAGGTATATTTTTTATGCAAGTTGGTAATGGTTTCTATGACTGTCCAAAGTTATTAAGTAAAAAAAATTTCCTAGTACCTACTAATAGACTTCTAACTAGAAGGAATAAAAATATATGAATTTCCGGCGGACAGATTGTGATCCAAGCCTGTATTATGCTTTGCTATTGGGTTGTCCGGAAAATAATGCAGGATTTTGGTATTAAACAAAAAGAAAGAAACTAGTTACTTTAAAGCAATGTTCTTTAATCAAAATAATTTCCCATACTCTCAATACATTTCTCCCAACGTGTTGGTAACTTATTAATTCCGTCTGAGTAGAATTCAGAATTTTTAGAATTGATAAAGTCAATAAATGCATTTTCCAGTTCCGTTTGATTTTTGAATATTATGTGTTGTAAGTAGTGGTCCAGGTGTCTAAAAAAATGGTAGTCAGTAGGCGAGAGGTCCGGAGAGTAGGGTGGGTGAGGCAAAGTTTCATAGCCAAGCTCCAATAATTTTTGTGACGTTACACGTGACACATGTGGTCGAGCGTTGTCATGCAACAAAATGGGCCCTTTCCGATTGACCAAAGAGGGCTTCATTACTGCCAATTTCTGATGCATGGTATTAATTTGGTTACAGTATGATTCAGCATTGATGGTTTTGCCAGGATTTAAGAAGCTGTAGTGTATTAAACCAAATGAAGCCCTAATTTTCGAGTTTTTTCACTTTTCCAATCGCCTTGAGGTGGTCAGCGACGGTCGTTTTACTGACTTTGAGTTGCTCTGCAAGTTCTCGAACAGTTGTTTTGGGGTTTTCTTCCACCACTGATCGCAGAACATCATCATTAAGAGAGGAAGGCCTTCCACGACCTTCTTCATCTTCAAGGCTGAAATCTCCCTCCCGAAATTTTTTAAACCACCTTTGCACAGTGCACTCATTAACACAACCCTCACCCCAGACTTGGTTAATGTTTCTAGCCGTTTGGGCTCCGCTTCGGCCGAGTTTAAACTCGTAAAAGAAAATCGTACGAAATTCTCGCTTTGACATTATAAGGATGACTGAATTATTTCCAAGTAGCGGAATGCTACAGAGGTAAACAAACAATATCATTTGGAAGAGGATTAATAAGTGTTGACATTCATACAAATGAGTAATCCTGTAAACGTAAACAGAATATTTTATATAGATTTTTTTTAATGAAAACTTAAAATCCTGCATTATTTTCCGGACAACCCAATAATAATCATTGTTATATTCATACAAATAAAAAGCATATATAAATTTTTAAAACTAAAAACTGAAAAAGATTATGCAGAGTATGCAGTGTCCAGTCCAGTCCACTATTAATCTAGTCTAGGTTTAGCAGTTCTATTGTTAGTTTCTGTGTTGTTCCTTTAATGAACTTTTTATAATGCCTCATTTCTACAATATATTTTCAACAAACCAAGGACTACACCTTAATTCTTAACCTCTCTTCTGATGGACCAAAGTTTCTTGCAATTTGGTATGCCTCAGTGTTCAGGGACGGTAGGTGTCCTTATTTAATTTTCCATGGCCAATTTATCAACCTCCACTTTGCCATTTGCTCATGTTTCTGCTGCTACTTTTTATCAAGCCACTTTTCTACAATACATTTTCAACAAGCCAAGGACTATTCTTTAATTCTTAACCTCTCATCTGATGGACCAAAGTTTCTTGCAATTTGGTCCAATGCCTTACAGTGTCCAGAGCTGATAGGGATCCTGATTGAATTTTCCTTCCAGGGCCAATTTATCAACTTCTACTTTGCCATTTGCTCATGTATATGCTGCTATTACATAATTACATCTTCAGAGTCTGCAGCGTCCAGTCAGCAGTCCAACATTAATCTAGTCATAACATGCCCTAGGTTTTGCAGTTCTGTCGTTACTTTCTGCGATGCTCCTTTAGCGATTGTTTCTCCTGCCTCTTTTCTAGAATATATTTTCATCAAACCAAGGACTATTTTTTAATTCTTAGCCATTTGTAAGATGGATCAACATTTCTTGTATGCCTCATCATATTGTTAAGGGCCAAAATGTGCCCTCATCTCACTTTCCTTGGCCAATTGCACTCGTACCCAGACAAGGTTTTCAAATATACATTAATACGCACAAGCTACAATAATTTGAGATCGTGCTGAAATATTAAGGTAAAATGCCAGATAAAAAAATTTAAAGCTATTATTTTAAAAATGATTCTCAAAGTAATCAGTATTTCAATTAATCATACTTTTTTAATCTAAAGTCTTGATTGAGATCGAAAGTTTAATTAATTGAAATAATTAATAGGTCAATTATGACCGCTAAACATATATGAATTAATGGAATCAGTATTATTTATAAATTATTATTTATAAAACAATTATTTAATTTTTTAACCAGAGAGAATTGAACAACATATTTCTCACCCGTTTATACTAAAAAAATTAGTTAAATGTTAATCAAAATGCACAGGACTTGTCAAAGTTATCAGTAAAACAAACGTCAGTGATGACAAGAAGCTTTTACTCACAAGAACTGCTTTGTCGTGCTCCGTGACCCTGGAGACTTTTTTGCTCCTTCCGAAAAAGTTTCCCATTGTTTTCAAACTATAATTAAATGGGAAAACTATTAAAAAACATGAATTCCAACTCCACCCGAGGTCGAGCCTCGTCAAAACAAAACTTAGCCTCGGCCTTATAACATGAAAGTAACCTGGCGAAGTTGTTTATCTGTTTATCACTGAGTGCTCAAAATCGGTTCTGCTGTTTCCAATCATGGGCTCGGTTTCAGGCTAAAACATCGAACATATACAACTTATGTTTTTATTCAAATGTCTAGTTAAAAGAGGAAATTTCACGTTTTCAACTTCCCACTGTTCTTAGCCAGACGCTCAGAGATCCTCGGCCCCGTGGAAATGGAAGAAAATATCACCGTCGGTTGAAAGGGAGACGGCAAATTCGCCCCTGGGGGAAAGTGGATCGGAGTGATTTTCCGCATTCCTCTTTTCTCCCTCCCAACGTTTTCCGTTCTTTCCGTTATCTAAGAGTATGATTCGGTCCGGACAGAGGCTCGCGTCAAACCTCAATCGAAAGGTTGGCCCTTAGCTGAAGATAAAGACCCACCGAGAGGCCAGGAACGACCATGGAATCGGACTGATTCCGTCAGTAGACCTTCTATTAATTGTTCTCACGGAGAAGGATAATAAAAAAAACGGCCATGGACGAGCTAAGGTAACGCTTATTCTTTCAAAATATATAAAAATTATTTATTTTACAACTAAAGCTTATTAAAATGTAGTTACAAATATACTTAGAAGTACTAATAAGATTTAATAAGAACTAGAATTACAATACAATAACAAACGATTGGTCATTTTATTATTAAATACAACATAGCTGTAAATATATGCAGTTTATATGAGAATTTCAGGCCTATAAGCAGATCTTCTATCGCAAAGTTGATAGACTCGTTTGTTCTGAAGTCGCCCTCTATAGTCTATAACAACTTTCGTTGGTTGTTGGGTTCAGCCACAGTGCTGTTATATAAAGATTTTATTTTAATCCATACTTTTACTTAGTATTATTAATTAATTATACTTTTTATTTAAAGTCTTGATTGAGATGAAAAAGCTAGTGTCACGAGTGGGATTCGAACCCAAGAGCTTAGGCTCTAACCACTTGAGCTATCGTGACTTTGATCCACTCGGACACCAACTCCCCACATCACGTTGGCCATGGGGAGCTGTTAGTGAAGTAATTACTTTTTTAAATTATACTCATCTTAGGTCTTTGTTGAGACGTGTCATGAGAGGGATTTGAACCCATGAACTTCAGCTCATTATGCTTATGTTCTAATCCAGTGATTTTCAACCACTGTGCCGCTCTGCACACAAAACTCTTAAAGTGTGACACCCAATTTTAGAAATGTATATAGTAAAAATTATAATACTTTTTTTATTATGAGTAAAGAATTAAAGAAAAGCACTTATACATGAACATGAATATTTATATACGAATACAAAATATAAATGAAATGATAAAAAAAACATCAAGCTCATATTGCTCATTAAAGGTAACTATTATTATCCCTTAATAAACATTCTATTGTTTTTGTGGTATATATTATTTTATTTTACATTCAAAATTATTATCATAAACTAGTTTTTACCGTGTATTATAGGTACGTAAACAACTTTTAAACTTATCTTTTTATTTGGGTACCGCCATATTTTGAAATCGTTAAAAGTGTGCCACAGCAAAAAAATCGGTTGAGAATCTCTGCTCTAACCACGTGAATCTCATTCTGATTACACAGCATTTGAAAATGTGGCAAAAATAGGAAAAAATTTGAAAGGTCGTTCATCGATCGAAGTCACGGTAGCTCAAGTGGTTAGATCGTAGGTGTATTGACCAAAGGTCGTGGGTTCAAATCTTGCTCTTCACACTGACTTTTTCATCTCGAATAAGACCATAGATAAAAACTATAATTAGAATTTTTCCCATTTTTTGCCATATTTTCAATGAACATGGGGAGCTGTTGGCAAAGTAATTACTTATTTTAATTAATTATACTATTTATCTAAGGTCCTAGTTGAGATGAAAAAGTCAGTGTCAAGAGCAAGATTTGAACCCATAATTTTCAGCTGTGTTTAGTGACTTTTTAAATGGTCATGGAGAGCTATTACTGAAGTGATTACAACTTTTAATTATTATATTAATCTATATATGTCTAGCAGTCATAATTGCCGATATTAATTATTTGATTGATTATACTTTTTATCTAAGGTTTTGAATGAAATTAAAAAGTCAGTGCTTCGAGCAGGATTCAGATCCATGACCTTCAGCTCAATACGCCGAGGCTTTAATCACTTTAGCTATTATGATATCTTTGACCCCTCAGACACCAACTCCCATCTCAACCAGCTAGTTTTTGAATTTTTGGCCATATTTTCAAATGTCGTGTAATCAGAATTAGATTCTAAGCCACTTATGAAATGGCCACAATGCTGTTTGCAAAGTAATTACTTCTTTTAATTAATTATACTCTTCATCTGAAGTGTTGGTTGAGATGAAAAAGTTACTGCACGAATGAGATTCGACCCCACCAACCTTTGGTTCAAAATGCTGATGTTCTCACCGCTTGAGTTGGCCACTCGGACACCAACTCCCCATTTCAACCTTCCAATTTTTCCCATTTTTTTGCTATATTTTTAAATGTCATGTAATCAGAATTAAATTCTCAGTTAATTGAAAAAATCAACACTGTCAATTAAAACTGCTAAACATGTATGAATTAATATAATAATTAAAAGAAGTAATTACTTCACTAGCAGTTCCCCAATGGTCATTTCATAAGTCACTATGATTCTAATTCATTAATTAATAATTACACGATGTTTGAAATATGGCAAAAATAGGGAACAATTTAAAAGATTGTAAATTGAAATGATTATTTGGAAATCGTGAGACACCAGAGATGAGTGAGATGCGGTCTGGTGTCTCATGATTTCCGAATAATCATCAACCAAAGGTCACTCGTCACCACATGTAAATTGAGATGAGGGATTGCTGTCCGAGTGGATTGAATTCACTAAAGGTCAAGTGGTTAGATCTACAGTATATTGAGCTGAAAATTAGAGGTTCAAATCTTGGAATTAATTAAAATAAGTAATTACTTTGCCAGCAGCTTCCCATGGCCATTTCATAAATAACTGAGAATCTAATTCTGATTATAGGACATTTGAAAATATGGCAAAAAAAAGGGGGGGGAATAAGACAGCTTGTACGCTTTGCACATGGGTATGTAGCTGTGCTTGTATAAATCAGTAATCGGTTAATAGTTTTTAATTGTAAGTCCAGTCTATTTTACATTTTAGCTTTCAATCTTTAAATTTAAATAGCGATTAGATAATTCTAGATTAAATGGTATAAGTATCAATACGCGTTTACTGATTATCAGACTTTCATGCATTTATAAATTGTTTGCTTTTCTTTCTAAAAACAATTTACATCGAGGGTCTAAATCTTTCATTCGAGGTGCTAAACACCACTTCTCTCGTTAAAACTTTTGTACAAAATGGATTATAAAGGTGTGCCCTTAGTACATTTAAGTTGAAGATAAATTACAAATGATTTTAGCTTTATCAGAATTGATGGTTATAGTAGTTATATTTAAATGATAGTGTGAATGAAATTTTTCGTATTTAAAAACATAAATAAATAAATTAAATCAGTACTTTGAAATATACATTCTTAGTAACGTTTTCCATTTTTCCTACTCTAATATTTTCAATTTTTTCTTTATTTCTTCAGTGTAAAGTCATAATATTGAATTCACAGTACATGATATATATAGTAATAATAAATAATTACTATTAATATAGTATTATATAGTTTCTTGCACACAGAAAAAAAGAAAGAAAAAAAACGGAGAGTCATGTTCTGTTGTATATTTCCAGCTATATGTATTTTTATTGTTATATTTTATATAAAAATTATTTTATTATGATGGTTTGAAAGAAAATTAACCAAAGAACTGGAAAATCATTTTGTAATAGAGTGCAAATTTAACTAGCAATTTATTACCTGGTTTGATCTTAATAACGACATATCTAGCGCAAAATATGAGTGTCTTGATTTTGTTTGTCTTTTGAGTGTATAAGTGTAAATCAGCTTGCAGTAATCAAGTAATCTCATACAACATAATAATTTATATAAACAATAAAGTGTGTTGTTATTTTTGAAAAGAAGCTGAAGAAGAAAAACAGAAGAGGAAACTGGTTGGAGCTTGAAATGCATCATAATGAAAATAAATATATAGTACTCAACCTGCTGCCATTGACTCTCACACACTACACTTCATGCTAATAAATACATTCACTCTTAGTACACACTAGTGTACACAGTAATATTGGCGCAGTAAAAACCTGTTTCTTTCAAGAATTGGAACAGGGAACCCAAATACTCACTACCATGTTCAAGAATTCTTAAGCGTTCTACAAATGGAGCCAAGGAATTACACTCTTTAATTAAGTGGGACACATCGAGCAACCTTTCTCTGCATCCTGGACACATATGTGTTTTGCCCTAAAAGAAAGTGTCTCTGTGTCGAGCTCGCATGACCTATTTTTAATTGGGTGAGGATGATCTCTCTTCTGTAAGTCAGATCCTCAAAGGGCCACACTTTCAAAACATAAATGTTCCCTGCTGATCTTGCCCACTGACACTGCCACTTTTTTCAAATTGCATTTGTAGCAGTCTGGAGGTTGGGGGCGCCCACTCCATAATTAAAAATGGTTTTTATTTCAGAATAAGAGTTGTGACTTACAATGTTGCTGGTAAATCCCCGTGCGAAGATGAAAACGAGATGTTCAATCTTGGAGGGATACTGGACAATAAGTTACCACCAGACTTCTACATAATTGGGTAAAAGTCCTACTTGCATCCATAGTCTGTACAAATTTTATATTACGTTATTTTCAGCCTACAGGAAGTAAAATCGACACCTCACAATTACATACTAGATTCACTATTCTCTGATCCATGGACAAAAGTCTTCAGGTAGTATTTGGAAAAAAGGTTAGGTTTCTTTACAATCAAGGAATTTATTAAATAAATGCTATTGTTCAAGGGATATGCTAGCTCCTTATGGGTATGTGAAAGTGAAGACAGTAAGGCTTGTCGGCATCGTTATGTCCATGTTTTGCCTTCGGAAACATATAATTCATCTCAGGGATATGAAAACGTTGTGTACAAGAACGGGACTGAAAGGTCTATGGGTAAGTGGTTTTTTAAGCGTATTATTTTGGCCAAAATTCAAAGTATGAATTTCAGGGTAACAAGGGAGGAACATCACAAAGGCTACAGATATACGGTTGTTCACTTTGTTTTGTCAATTGTCATCTAGCTGCACATGATAAATACCTGAAAGAAAGAATATCAGATTACAATACAATTCTTAACTATCAGAAGTTCATACATCTTGTAGAATATCAGCACATACTATTTCACGAGTGAGTTTGTGTATAAATGTTTTAAAATGAATATTATTACCACTTTTTGTCGGTTTTTCAGTTATATATTTTGGTTTGGAGATCTTAACTTTAGACTGGCTGAAGATTCACTTTCTGCAGAAGAAATCCTTCTCAAGATAGAATCCAAAGAATACAAAACTCTATTGAATCTAGACCAACTCAAGACTGTCATGGCGTCGGGTGAAGCGTTCAGCGAATTAATGGAACCTGACATTACTTTCAAGCCCACCTATAAATATTTTGCAAATTCAAATGAATACGACCTCGGGTTGGTTTTTACACTCGAAGTTTAATTTCAGTTTAAATATCAAGATGTTTACAGACGACGGCCTGCCTGGACTGATAGGATTTTGTACAAAGTGAATGAAAACGTATATGAGAATGTGACCCTAAGTGCAAAGCCAGATTGTTACGAATCTGTCGATGAAATGTGCGTGAGTGACCACAAGCCAGTTGTAGCGACATTCACAATAAAAGTAACTCATATGACATAGATTTTTAATATATTTATACAACTGTGGTTAACTGCGTTTCAGGTTTTTAGCAATTATGCCGAAAGGTGTGTGCGCATAGCACCAATAGGTAATTGGTACGCCAATACAATCAACAAAGCGTTCTGTTTCCTTGGAGAGGATGTTCAGCCCAGCATATGGGATTGGGTTGGCGTCTTTCAAGTAAGTTGAACATTAATACAAACAAATATTTTATTGGGGAACATTGTGAGGTCTGCTGACGAAGTTTATAACTTAATCATGCTGATTCTCCAGACCAACCAGAAGATTGAATTAGGACAAGATGATGACAAACAAATGTGTCCCCTATTTTCACAATCCAACTACTTTACAAAAACGTAAAAACTGTGCCTACAACTTTAGGAAATAGGGATTTCAAAAGATGGTGATTATTTAAAGAGAAATATGTTTATGTATTTATTCCTGGAAAATTAACTAAAATCCAAATCTAATTCTAGATCAGTGATTCTCAACCATAAATGTTGTTAAAGAAATTGTTAAAGTTTTCTGCCAAAATGTAGAAATGTTTATTTATAGTAAAACTTGTAATATTTTTTTTTTTTATTACGAGTAAAGTTTAAATTAAAGAAAAGTACTTATATACATAAATATGTTAAAATTATTAAACAATATAATTTAAAAAGAAAATATACACATTATTTTGATAGGAGAAAGTATTTAAATCTATAAAAAATATTTTTAATTACTTTTAAATCTATTTTTTCTTAGTGTGCCGCCATATTTTGAAATTGTTAAAAGTGTGCTGCAGCAAAAAAAAAAAAAAAAAAAAATGAGAATCACAGTTCTAGATTATCGTTATATTTTTTAAGATCTCTTAATTTCCTAATTTATTTGTACGTTTTCAAGTAATCAATATTCTTCAAATATGCAAAAATTCTAACCATTTTACCATAGAGGTACGATTCAGATAAATATGTACTTATCTGATCACCATGATCACGATTTTTTTTCTCTCTTTAACAGTCCATAAGTGGTTTGCTAAGTTCAGAAATTGAAATTGTGATTTGGAAGATGATTGCTCGGATCATCCTTCAACCATTAATTATGTCCAAATTCAAGTTTTCGACACAAATAACCTCCACTCAGATACACAATTCATCTCATAGACACTGGACATATCTCGTACAAACATTTGAACACATCTAAGAACAGGTGTGTTTGTTTGTCTGAGAGATGATTCATTTCTAAAATACAGTGTAAACATTTTTAAAAAGATTGAAGGGGGTCTTTATTGTGAGCTTCTGCTCGAACAAACCGTTAATGTGTACTAGTGTTACTGCGCATAACTGGAATGAGTAAAATTAAAACAACTGGCATTAGCTAGAAAAGGGGATTGTTTTACACGAGGACACACTACCACATGTTTTGGGGCATTCGCTTGACATTGCTATTTCTACCTAATTTGGGTTTCGCAAAATTATTAATATATAATATTGCTTTACCCTTAGCCGTTAAAACGTCCTTAAAATAATAATAATAATAATAATAATAATATTGCTTTATTTGAGGGCTACAGAAAATACACAATTGGTCAAAAAAGTGAGGATGAAATTACAAAATTACATGAAAGATGGCAACGGATAATTGAACAAATTCTTATTGATGATTTAAACTTGTTAACAAGTTCCCAAAATTTTCATACAATTTACCATCAAAAAATGTTATTGGCCTATTCTGCAAGCTAATGTATATCTCTTTAGTCTCATCCTGGTCGGCCATTCTCATTAGTTTTGTCAGATAAGTTTTGCTATTTCTGTATCTTTGGTTGGTCTTTGTTTTCAATTATGACAATTTTTATTTTATTAATTTATTTATTTTATGATAGAAAATTTAAAAAATTTCATACTGTTTTTAGAATAAATCATCCTTTGCATACAGAGAAATGTATTTTTTTTTTAAGTAAACAAACTTGTCTATAAGCTTGCAGTCCTCACAATAGTCTGTAACTATAAATATTAAGGTTTAAATTAAATAGTTTTCAATTTGCATTACAAGATCCTGTTTTTTCACCTAGGATGGCTTCACAAGTCTGGAAGAATATGTTGCTTTTATTTACATATCCAACAACCACACTGATCTGATGGGGACGACAGTGGCCGTGACGCCACCCAAGAACGGGGATAAAATAGAGCTGAACTTTTACGAGAATATTATCCGAACACCTGGCAAATACCGGCTGCTCTATTTCACACACGATTCCGGCAGCGTACTTGGGATGAGCCAGCCGTTTGAGTTGGTCGGGAGCGACGAGCAGCCAGGCGCAAGCCTGGAGTGGTGACAAACACCTCACACCCTCACTAAACCTTAATCAGTGGTGGGGGTGTGACAATAAAATAAATCACACTATTGGAAAAAAAATTCTGTGATTTCAATTCTGTTTTCTACTGTTTCATCGAGCATATTTGATATTTAATATGTTCAATTTTTTTCTTTAAAGAATATCTTTTTCAGAACTCTACAAACCAGGTGGCACGGGATGTTTTAACCTGGCACCTTCCACATTTTTTTTTTTTTTTTTTTTAAATCCAATTTTGATTAATTTTTTTTAAATAGAGATTAAAAAGTAGAAAATCTTTGTGATAAACTTGGTCCATTGTCATATAATTGCATTAGTATTTTAGTATGGAGCACGGGGATGATAGATTATTTAAAACAAGCTACAGAAGGAAGAAGGGAAAGAACACAAAAAAGAAAAATATTCTCAGTATTTCAATTTGATCAATTTTTTTTTCTCCATGTATGGTGTTGGTTAATAATGTTTTCAAACACATATCTTAAATCCTGTAATCTATGTAGTTATAAAGCTTTATTTTATTGCTAGCAAGTTACCTAGAATTATTGAAGTCTAGATAGACATATATTCTTCACAAACAAGTACAAAGGTTTTCTTAGTGTGTAGTGCTGTTAGTATACGCTAATGTTGAGTGCAATAATTGTAAGCCATGTATTTGTGCAAAAAAGAGATATTTTAGAAAGTTTAACTACTTGAGATATTTCTTTATTGTTTAAAAAAAAAAAGTTTTAACATAATTTAGAGGGAAAAAGTTTGCGAATCCTATATTGATAAAATTTGTTAATTAAAATTTTACTTGTTAGTGCCAAACACATGGGTTGGTTTGATTTTCAAATGTGGTAAAAGAAATGTTCACTTCTTCTAAAGTAAATAATTCTTTTTAAAAATGTACCAATTCTATTTGACAATATTTGTGTGATATGTTTTTACACTGAGCATTTTTTTTTCTTTTTCCACCAAAACTGTTTAACTGTAAAAACAAAGTTTACAATAGTTGTTTTGGACGTTTTTTTCTGTTTTTTTTTTTTTTAAATTGTCATTTTAAAAAGTTTAGTTTTGTAAATTTGATCATTGATCTCTGTTTGTAGCCCCCAAGTATCATCTGAACTTTGAAGTATTTGTTTATTTGCATTTAGCCAATGAATCGGGTATTGTCACTCGTCTGAAAGTCTGCTATGAACCAAGATTTTATAATAAAATTAATATTTTTTTATTGAAAAAAATTATATATATATAATGTATTATTCAGGTCAGGAAAGCCGAATTCCTAAAGCACTGAATTTTAGTACTGATTTTTTTTTTTACACTAGATAATAATTTCGAAGTTGTTCATCACTGTTGTTTAATTAGTTGTTGATGTAGTTGAATTTCACATGTAAAATGATCAGTTTGGTCAAATAGATGTTTTATTTTGTTACAATTTTTTGTTATTTCACATATCAACAGATTTGTTGAGTATTTAATAAAATATAGCTTGTTATTTTGAGATAATATATTGATTAAAAAGAACAATAAAATTATGAAGTGCCTAAAATATTGTTCCAAAAAAGTATTAAACAATTTTCTGTACTTAATGTTAACTGTGGTAGTATACATAAACATTATATTAGAACATTTAAATAAGAATTTATAGTTATGAATAAAAAGCTTTTATCTTTAACCTTGTTTTTTTCTTTTTAATTTTGGTTTGTATATTTGAAATAAATATACAGATTGTCTCAACCTGGAGTATGGACTACCAGGTATGGAGAAAAGTCTGTGCAGTTTTTTCATTTGTTATTGTTTTGATATCATTAATCAACCTTTTTAATTACATAGGAGGATTAGTAATAATCATGTGATACCAAAAGGTTAATCTGTTAGTACCAAAAAAAAAGTCTTGAACATTTAAGTTCGCTGTAAATAATACAATATTTTCTTTCTCGTGGCTTCAAAGCCCGTGATTCGTGTTGGCTAATTGCATGAATTGTACTTTTGTATGGCCGATGTGGCTCATAAAATTTGCGCCGTTTGGTTATGAAACAATAAGTGAGTAGACTGCCCAAAAATGATAATGCACCACAGTAGAATAGAAATGGTGAATGACGGAGTGAGTGCGGTGTTCAATACTATTTAATTATGCAGATTTCGAGCTTTTAGCTCATCATCAGATTGAAGGAGATGTACAATCTGATGATGAAATAGAAGCTCGAAATCAAGATTGTTGAAAACAACTGTAACTTGGAACTACCTTTTTAAAAAGGAATGCACCACGGTCTGGTGACCTTTTGTCCTGATGACAAATTGAGGGAAGCTATTGAATTGATCCAAATCAGTCATCAGTGTTCAACATAAGCAATGAAACAATTCACTCTAGCTAAGGGAATGAGTTACTCATAACTTGACCGATGGTAACATACTTCAGCACATTGTTTATTTATTTTTATTGTCACATGTGATTGAAAATGGATTGTGCACCAGGAGTTTGTGTCATTGTCACACAGCCTGTCACAAAACGACCCTAAAAGTGATTTACAATGGAAAAAATGGTAAAGGTTTGTTGTTTGGGCCTAGTTAGCCTGTCTTGTACAAGTTCACGAATTTCGTGGTCTGCTTGACCAATTAATATATTATAAATAATTAAGGTTTTTAGTCGAGATAAAAAAGTAAATGGCACGAGCGGGATGCGAACCCAGATACGCTGCTGCTCTACCACTACTGAGCTGTCGTGACCTCGATCCACTTAGACACCAATGAAGTTGAGATGGGAAGTTGGTGAGAAAGAGGTCACGATGGCGAAAGTGGTAGAGCATCAGCGTATCAAGCCAAAGATCATGGTTTAGAATCCCGCTTGTGCCATTGACTTTTTTATTTTGACTAAAAACTTAATTTTAATATTGTACAAATGTATGAAAAAGTGTGCTATTGAGCACATGGTCAGCATAATAATAAATTTTGGTGGTGAAACAGACATATATAAAATATAGGTAATTACTATCACATAATATTTATATTTGACATATTATATTTATATTGAAACCAATAGTAAAGTCAAAAAATACCTTGCTAAAAATCCATATAATTAAATGTCCAACTTCATTTATGTTCTGACTATAAATCTCCTTTACCTACGTTTGTGGTAACAAAAAATTGCTTTTTTATGTATATTTAAACTAAATTACAACTATTTACAGAATTAGGTACAAAGGATTAAAAAACTCAGGATTATTATGGATGGGATTATTAGGGAAATGAGAGATTAATTGTTGGGGTTTTAGACTATTATTGGTTAATGTGTGGAATGTAATGATCGTTTTATATATTGTATTATAAGTTTTGTATGTTATATGTATGTGTATACTTCATTTGATTTATGACATTAGCAAAGCTGTGACCGAGGGGGCACTCTCAACACCACACGCAAGGATGGCACAATTTCACAGAAAACAAACACTTTGAACTCTGAAGATGATCTCAATAAAGATCGAAACGTTGGTACGTTAGAGAAAATGTTTTTCCACAGACCGCATCTCACGATTTCTGAATAATTATCGATTGACTGTCACTAATCACCACACATTGTATACAATCATTTTCACGTCTTACATTATAATTTAAACAATGTTTATAAATCCCAGGCTCTGAAGATGATCTCAGTAAAGATCGAAACGTTGGCACGATAAATAAAATGTTTTCCTGATACCTACGTTACGCCGCATCTCAAGATCTCCAAATAATAAATTAATAACTTGTAGCAGGGATAGTTTAAACCAGTAAAATGGATGGGTCTTTATGGTTTAGTATCTTTTGACGCCGTGAAATTGTTTGCGAATGAGGGTTAATCCTTTCACGGCGTCAAATGATACTAAACCATAAAGACCCATCCATTTTACTGGTTTAAACTATACATTCTTCTTTATTTGTATTTATTTATATTTTCAAGATTCCATTGAATCTGCCAATAGGTAATTTTCTCTAACTCCTAATGTCACAATCATACATTGAAATCCGATTTGCTGCTTTTTTTTTATTTTATTGTTTGTGTTTATGTATTCCAAAACGTCGGCACACCGAGGATACGTATAACCTCGTAGTTGAAATACCACAGCAAACAAATCCTGCTACGACTTTTGTTGTGTGCAGATTTTCCATGACAACCGCAGCTATTCTTGACAGCAGAGCAGAGATGAAGGTCGGCCGGTTTTTCGAGCAGCCGGCGACCGAAGGAGAGCCCGAAGACGGAGACGATGTTGGTTTAACACCTTTTTTCGAAAATCAAATCCACATTGGACACAAGGTGAAGGATTATCTGTTGGTGTTTTTACGGCAAAATGCAGAGAAACTGGGCGATGATTGGACCCGGGCTGGTGAATCGAAAAGGTACTTTATTCACGTTTATAAACTAGTTTCTCCAGGTATGGAATTATTGTTTCATCAAAAATTAAACGAGTTATCAGGTTTTACTTAAAGAAATATTCAACAATCTGTATAAATATTTTTTTTTTAAGTCAAATATCATTGGAATTGTCGAAAAAATATAACACACAGTTAGACACAATATTAAAAATGTTCTAAAGCTGAACTGTCCCATGAGGACATTTTCTGTTAGGATCACTCCGTATATTTAGCAATAATTTTTTAATTTTCTTAAATGTTTAGGAGATTGCCCGTATTTTCAAAAATTCCGTTACAATCGAAAAACATTTTAGGTACATTTAGTTTTTACATGATTCTACTCTTCAACTATAAAGACACCTGGTCTACATAATTTATCTAACATGTATTTAAAGATTCGTGAAAAAGTCCATGACCCTGGCGTAACCGAATGGAAATCTTTATAATAATCAAATGTACAACAAAGCAAAAGCTTAATGAATGCCAAAATCCAAATATTTACAAACAACAACCAATAAAACTACGTTCAAATAAATCTTTACTGCCAATAAAATTTGCCTTTCGCCTGTACATTTTTTTATTATTTGACTATAAAACAATAATGTTATTTTTCTAAAAACTTTTTAATAGTTCTGTTTAAAAAAAAACCTTCGCTCAACTCATAAAACTCCTACACCGACGTTATTTTGAGAATGTACAGAAAAAAATAAACCATGTAAGCGTCAAATGTTAAAAGGTTAAAAATAAACTTTTTGAACAGTGGTAACGGACTGAAACTAGGCAAGTGTAGTAGTGTAAAATAAGAAAAAATAATCAATGAAAAGACGATTGGCAACATGTAAGCAAACACCGGTTGGTCCTTGTTTTCATCAAACAATGTGATATAGGTGATAAACAAGGAGATTACGATAAATAATAATCAAAAATTATTACTCTTATATACACAGCTATTAATGTCAATTTGTTTGTTTGTTTTTTTGTCTATTTTTTAATAGAACGGATTTTTTTTGGGGGGGGGGAGGTTGTTCTAATGAAAAGAATAGTGTTATATAGAATTTAAATTTACGTTTTTTTATGTTTAACATTAACACACTAATTAGTTGAAACATTCATAATTACAATGTAGAAAGAGAACAAAAATATATTGAAATTAAACTTACGGTTTTTAGATTTAAAATTAGTACAAATACGTTGAGACATTTTTTACGACGGTTCTCAATGGGCAGCTGGATTCGAACTCGAAACCTTTACCTTACAGTGATGAGCGGCGTGTCAACGCATAAACCGTTGTGGCCACCGACGCCCTGAACATTCGTAATTACAATCTAGAAAGAGAAGGAAAGTATATTGAAAATAAATTTACGTTTTTTATTTTTAAAATTATTATTTATTAGTTGAAACATTTAAAATACGGTTTAGTAAGAAAAGGAAAGTTATATAGAAAATAAATGTTTTTTTTAAATATTTAAAATTAATACTAATTAATTGAAACGTTCATAATTATAATTTAGAAAGAGAAGAAAAGTATATTGAAAATAAATTTACGGTTTTTTATATTTAAAATTAATAGTAATCAGTTGAAACATTCATAATTACGATCTAGAAAGAGAGGAAAAGTATATTGAGAATAAATTTACGTTTGTTTTTTATATTTAAAATCAGCACTGATTTTTGGCAATCTGCTCAACTCCCTGATTTCGGGAGAGTGCTTTTGTGTTGTACGTATTACTGAAAAGCGCCTACTGGATGAATGTAGATGATACGCGTCAGTGAGAATAAAATACAAAATTAACAGCCTAAATCTAAAAGAAACAGTTGGAGAAGGGAATAATTATCAAACACACCAAACAAATATAAACAAATTCCTAAAATAAAACTCAAACCTTCTGCAAAATATAAAAAATTTAATGTGTTTTTTAAATAGGAAAAGTATAAACATGCATGAATATTTTAAATTACCCAACACCATTCAGATGGCTATGGGAATAATGAATGAGCAAAACGGTACCACTTAGGATTATTTAAATTTAAAAAACTTTATACACAAATATAAATGATTTTTGGTGTAAAACAAAAAGAAAGAGAAAAAATAGCCCAGTTAAAATTTTAATGGCCATACAAACCTGAAGATATTAATCAACCGTGGGTGGGTGGGAGAGTTACATCTGAGGACAGCCGTTCGACAGGAGCGCTCCGGGCATCTTACATCCCTGGCAGTTGCATTCGTCTGCATCATTATTGCCGATCCCGACTGTGCAGAACCACATGCTGTGAGTAATTCAACTCGATAACAGTTTAAACTTATCGGACGACAGGAGTTTTGGAAGTCTAGCGAAACTATTTCGTCGAAATCCGCCCCCAACTCGGCTATCATCCCTGGATCAATATAACTCTCGAACTGCCAAGTAAACACGCCCTGTTCCTCTCAAAACAATTCATTCTCGGCGTCACTATTTTGTAATAGAGTTTAAATTCCTTTCGGGCCCGAACTTGAAATTGAAAAAAATAAAAAGAAATATGATTTTGATAATCAATGAGTTTATTTATTATTTAACTATGAAAAAAAACATAATTTAATTTTTTAATTAATATTAAAGCAATAAACTTTCTACCTTGACCATTTTAATGATTAGTCATTACTTTAATAAAAATAAACAAATGCCAGACATCCTGGCATATTTAAATCGCAACATATGTGGAAAAAGGAAAACTTCAAATCAAGCAGCATCCTGAAAGTGTTAAAAAAAGGGACAAAAATATTTTTAAATAAATACAATCCACCCTGTAAAAAAACATTTTGGCCCCAATAACTTATCTTATTCTTTTTTTAAGCCTCCAAATAAAATTTAAAAATAATGTAATTAATTGTTGACGTTATCGAAATGTAACATTACTCGAATTTCCACGAATTGCGTAGATCGCCTGGGGCTTCGTGAATAATTCCATATTTCGTGAAAGTTTTAAACCGAGCTTTATTTTTGCACAATATTTACAATTTAATTGGATTCGGATTGTAATTTTCGTTTGGTTTTGTATTTTTCCCCTTCCCCAAAGATTAAGACACAGATTGATTATTGTCTATATTTATACTTAGATAAATCTTCCTCTTCATTGCACTACGAAAAGAAATAGGCTTTAAAAAAATTAAAAAAAAAGAAAGGAGAAACTTTGTACAAATAGGGCAAATATTAAAATTACCGATATATTTAATATTTAATTTTTTAAAACTGATTTTTTTCTTTGTGTCTTGGCGTGTAAGCCATGAAACGATGTTGATCCGTAAAATTAGGTGATTATTTTTGGGATCGTTCAGAAAATTCCAGGGGTTCCGTTGGGTAGTGACATAAACAGACAATAGAGGCGGTCCATGGACACATTGCTGGAAAACGCTCTACATCAGAAAATAAACCAAAAAAATTTACATTCTTTATTTCGTTATTGTTAAAAATAAAGATATTTTGATTATAATATAGAAATTTTTGTATATTTTTGACCTTGTTGGTAGCCTTATTTTCAGTTAAGTCATACCAGAAATTGGAATTTCCATAGCATTTTTTTACTGAACCCAGTCAGAATTTACGTAAAATGGAATGTTTTTGAAATTTTGGTTGAAAAATTGGTTTTTGTCGAAAAGTAGGTCAGACTCCCCCCAAGCTGGTAAAATAGAAAAATTGCGCCAGAGGACTTAACCACCGGTACTTAGCCTTGAGGGCGAGTGCTAACGGCCAATTGCATGAACGGTTTCAACCCATGAACATGCCAATTTCGAATAAACCTTTATCTTATTCGGTGGAATGCAACGACGGCCCTTTTTAACCGTTCGACCTTGGGAATAATTACGTTTAAAAACGGCTGTGTGCTAGAATCCAAAGTAGCCCTGGAATGGCGAAAACGGTTAAGTAATATCGAGAAACGTTACACCCAAAAAAAAAATAAATAAATAAATAATATTAGATATTTTACCATGTGTGGTGTTTAGTGGCCGTTAATTAATGATAATTCCGAGATCGTGAGATGCGGTCTGGTGTGACGAGGGTTTTTAGAAAAACATTGCGTAACTGTGCCATTACGCAGAAAAAAAAACACTTTTCTCCCTGAAGATGATCTCAATAAAAATCGAAACATTGGCCCGATAAAGAAAATGTTTTTTTAAAACCTACATCACACCAGACCGCTTCTCACGATCACAGAATAATCTTTTTATTAACAACGAACAGTTAATGTTTAACATTATTTTGCTTTTAGAAATTTATTTGGGCCAGTTATTATCCAACTTATAAGAACATTTTACCAAAAGACATGGAAACCTTTTGTTTTTCTTTTTTGCAATCTATCCTTCTACATCGTATTAATCCCATTCGAGTATACAACGGAGTAATTGATACGTTTAGAATTTCTTTTAGTCAGAGGGGAAATGGTTCAGAGGGATGAAAAGAGCCGCCTACAAGGCGTCGGTTGGATAACAGTCAAGACAAATGGCTATTGATCATTTGGAAAAACTTGTTTTTCTTTTATAGTTCTAGGGTATTTCTTTCCACCGCGAAGACCAAAATTTCGTGACGAACATGCAGTTTACTTTAAAATTAAAAACGTACTATTCTTTCTATGTAAGGTCTCGTTACGTTTTAGTGGTCAATTGACCAAGTTAGTTCTTCAATTAATTATTCTCTATATGTAAAGCCTTGGTTGAAATAAAAATGCCAAACACGGGCGAGATTCGAATCCACGACCTTTGGCTAAATATATAAAGTAATAATAATGTAAGTAATAAAAAAATGGCGTCCGAGAGGATCGAAGTCACTTTAGCTCAAGTGGTAGAACAGCGGCGTATTTAGAGGTAAATAAAACGTAAATTGATTAATTTATAACGTAAAATGCACGTGTCCACTTGTCTAACAAATGTTTTTCAGATAAACAACCCTCCCCGAAAGAAGGGATAAGGATCGAAATCATAATTATACTCCGCTTACAATGAAATCTCGATACAAAAATCAAAAAATTTCCATAGGAACGTTTTAAAACAAAAATTGTTCTAATGAACCGGCAAAAGTTGGAACATACTTCGAGAAAATTAAAAGAAAAATGTTTAAAATATCTCTACATGTTAAATAAAACATTCACAAAACGTTCTTTCAACAATAATCATCACGAACCCGAATCAATACAAACAAGACACATCACGCACTATTAAAGGTTAAAAAAACAGTCTACTGACGCGAATTCCAGGTCAAATTTCTGCCCTGATGGCTGATCCGTCTAATATTTTTTATTTAAACAGCCCCCTAATGAAAATGATCGATTAATTTAAGCTTTATGCTGACGATTTTCAAATTAAGGACTCTCTGAAGTCAAATTTCAGAATAATGTGATGCATGTTCTTAATGATAGGTGAGGACAATCAAGTTTGGCACAGTTTCATTCAAACTGCCAAAGGAAAATGATTTATTTATTTTTGATTCTCATTGTCATAGCGGTAGCCGAGTGGTTAAGGCGTCACACTCTCGGCTAGTAGACCCCGCGGTCGTGGGTTCGATCCCCACCGTCGCCTCTGGAATTTTTCTGACGCCTAAGGGGACCGGTGGCCGCAATTAAAACAAATTGACACGGCACTCATCAATGGAAGGGGCGGGACTGGATCTCAGCGACCCTGAATTTGGTCCCAACCCCCTTCAAAAATGAGTTTCTTCGATGGAAAACACTGGTACAACGGATGCTGAGTTCACTTTGTGTTGTGAGCCCTCCCCCAAAAATGGAGCCAGGGTATAGTTCAATAAGCTGAACAACTGCAGTGCTCAGGAGGGAACTCCTCCAGTCCCTGGTGACCATTGTACCATCCATATAGTAAACTATGTTAAAATAATTTTTCTTCTTGGAAAAAAAAAAAAAAAAAAACCTGGGTGGTGAAAAACTCTATTTGCTCACTGTAAAACTATCCAGTCAAAGATACGAACCTCGTCAAGATTATCCATGAAGACAATGTGATCAATTGCCTAAGAAGAAAAGTTAAAATGAAAAAATTATACAGAAATCGTGAGATGGGGTCTGGTGTGATGTAGGTTTCAGAAAAACATTTTCTTTATCGTGCCGACGTTTCGATCTTTTATTGAGATCATCTTCAGGGCCCAGGCCTTACAAACATTGTTTACATTTAACAAAGACATATGGGATGTGGAAAAAAGTGAATTTATACAATGCAAAAAAAAAATATTTTTTTTCTTTTTGATCAAAGTATTTCTACTCACTCAAGTTTTCTACATAAGTCCATTCTTGTGGGTCGTGTTGAGAGTTAAATGAAAAAGATCAAACCAATTTTGTTTACAAATAAAACCAAAAGTACTATAATAGAAAAAAAGTAATAAATAACAAACAAACCAGTAAATAATAGCACAATGGCAATTATTAGCTGATCATGATAGACTGAGATATCAACTTATACTTTAAAAAATTACTTTCTAATTAATAACCTATTGAAAAATGTTTTATAGTTTATTTTTAAGAATGAATAAACTTTTATAATATATTTTTTGTTAATTTTAATAACTGATCTAAAATTACAAAATCAATCAATTGTATCCAGCATGTAGAAAATGGTTGCTCAATGTGTTCCACTTAATAGAATAGTGCCAATCCTTGGCTCCATTTAGAGAGCATGTAGGATTGCGACCCGTTATGAGAATTTTCCTTAAGCACAGCAGTGAGCGTTTGGGACTCTGTCAAATGAATGATTTTTTTTTCTTTTTTCTATTTTTAATGAGGGTTCACAATAGCAGAGGTCATATAAACCCTCAAGGTGCTGGTGTTTTTGAAAAAATACAGGGCTGCCGAATTCGAACCCGGGACCTTTATCTTACCATGATGAGCACCATGTCAAAGACGGAACCTTGCAGCCACCGACTCCCCCCCCCCCTTTGTTTTTAGTTCTCTTAAATTAACATTTTAACTTAATAATGAACGTGTGGAACTGAATACTGACAGTCAACAGTATTTACTTGAAAATATTTTTTGCTAGTTTTAAAATCCAGAAACACTCTTTTTTTTATAGTGATTTTAAATACAAGATTATTGTCTGGTTATTCTTATTATCTTCAAAAGCTGCTTTTTGTTAGTTGTTTTGAAATATTTTATTGATTAAATAGATGGTAAAGTTTTGATTTTTTTTTTTTTTCAGAAGAGTTAAATTCGAGAACAAGTATTTTTAAATCAATCAAAATGAGATTCGTAAAGAAATTTCGCAAGACACCCTCTGAGGCCGAGAGTTCTTCACCAACTCCGACAACATCCACTGCATCAATGGAAGCAAGTGGATCTTCGGATGTATCGACAACAGGTGATTCGGAGTCAACTCAGCTTTTGGACACAATGCCTAACCATCCTCCACCGAGTTACGAGCACGTTCTTGCTGAGGTAGAAATACTCTTTAAATTTCATAAGAAATTTTGGCTTGTCTATCCAAAAAACGACCAAACTACAGCTTACTCGCCTAAAAAAGAAATCTCATAATTTAATTGTATAATATGTTCCAGTCGGCAATGCAAGAAAGGGAATTGTTAGAAAAGGAAGCCATGGAAGAACAGAAAGAGGAGAACAAACAAGTGGTTGTGGTGCATAAGTCAACCAAAAAACTATATCGGGCTCTTGCAGCCCAGTTGGGCATCGCATGCAAAATGAGCGATCACTGCCCGTGTTTGGACTGTCAGGTATGTTAATAAACTCGCATAAAACATCTTCAACTTTCTTTGGAATCAAATATTAAAATGATTTTCCCCAGGGGCACTACTTTGATTGTGAATACGACCGGGACAATGAACATGAGAAGACTGATGGCGGTCTCGGAGCTGGTACGCCGATGTTTATATCCGAGGTCATGCACGGATCAGCCTGTTCCATCTTATAAGGAGATATAGCATTGAAGGATAAATATACATTACTCCTTGATATTGTTGTGGTTTTCGCAGTTCTAGAGAGCTTAGAGCAGTTTTTACTCTAGAACCGTATCGATAGGGCGGTCAGGTTGACAGAATAAAAGAGAATTGAAATGGCTGCCCAATGCTATTACATACTGCTAGTATAATATTAAAGAAACATTTTTAAAAAGGAGCTTGGATCATTGGAAAGGAAAAAAGTACAATTTCTACATTTTTTTATACTTCAAGTTTTCCCTTTAAAAGACTGTTGAAAATATTTTTTGTTTTTAGATAGGTGTAATCGTACAAGACTGCTAATTTTATTACTCGATTTAAAAATCAAGTTTTGTTTGGCAAATTTAATATTTTGATTTGATAAAATGTTCAAAACTGTTCCATTTTGTAATTAATGAACTACTAATTAAAGTAATGAATAATTTTCTTTATAGTACAAACTGATGGAGGCATATTGATACCGTCGAATAAAAGGATTTAAAACAAAATAGATTATATATGTTTATTAGGTAGCTTTAGAGCATCAGCCTGCAAAACTGGTTTTGGCCTTAGTGGATTACATTAATATAACTACTACAAAATAAAAAAATGATATATATATATATAAATAGAATAAAGATGCACTAAAATTTTTCATCGATACCTCTGACTTTTTAATACTTATATTTTATTCAGCACAAAGTTAATCGTCAATTAAAACAACAAATATACATTTAGAATAGTAAATAAACTGCCTTCATTGTGATTCTAAATGATAATTTAGCCGATTTGACAAATTTTTTAGGTGGCCAATATCCAATTGACAATTTTATCTGTATAATCAAGAATTAATATACGAGATTAAATTAAATTTGTTTTTAATTGTCAATCTTCCAATAATAGGCACATTTGAAAATTTTATCTGCTGGAAAAGAAGCAGAGCTGTTTCGAAATATGTACAACTTTACAAAAAAGTTAACTGGTCGAAGTTGTTCTTAACAAGAACCAGAATACTGTTAAAATTCGGTGCAATTATAAATTTAATAATTAGATTGAAGTGTAACTTTTTATCTATAAAATCTGAATGGAATAATATCAATTCTTGCTCTTCCAAAATAATATTTTACATTGAACTATAAGTCAGACTCTTTCTTTTCTCAATTGCACTGAAAAATAGGGATTTGGCTACCCATAAATCTAGTAACTAGGAAGTGCCAGTACATTATATTTCTAGAAATGAAAAATACACAAACTACTAGAATATTTTATCATATAACTTGATTGAGATGGTTGTAGAAGTGGCTTTAGAAGTATCTTTAGTTGGTTTATTAAGAAAAAAACTGTCTGTTTTTACAAGAATTATGGAAAGAAATATTATATTTTTGTAACACTTTCTACTAATGTAGGCTTTTGTATGAAATTTGACGAGTTTGATCGTACTTTTCAAGCTTTATTCCCCCCCCCCTCTATATTATTTTTCCCTGAGTATTTTATCCTTTATTTTAGTTTATAATTTAAAAAAATATATATATTAAGATATATAAAGAATGTTAATGTTACGATTTTAATTTAATATATACACTGAGTTTTGTTCAATTTAAAATATTTATATTTGTTTGACTTTTCAGAATTGTACTAATTCATATTTTAATTAGATAATTTTTTATTATATTTGAAGTGATACAAGAACATCATTGGGGAAAAAAAATGTATGGGGTAACAGTGTTGAAAAACGTACATGAGGGTCTGAAAAAGCCATTTTATAAATCAATCAAAAATGACGCATTACATCGTTATTTTTTCAAATCACTTGTACAAGTTGAATTCTTATGAAACTAATCGTCACATAGATCGTAGATGGTGCACAAAATTATCGTATTATTATAAAAACATAAATGTATCACTTCAGTGTTTAAAACCTCTAGAATTTAAGGAAAATTAAACAAATTGGGTAGAAAAACAAATAAAAAAAAACCATTGTTTATAATCAACGTTATATATTATATTCCTCAGTAAAAGAAATTTGTGTAGTTTTTTGTACCCAAATGCTTTCATTTTTTATAATGTTTTATAGATCATCCTTGGTCATTGTGTTCGCCAATTCTGGCTGGATTTGAACGCATTTCAATACCTTCAGAAATCGAACCGTTGGTTTTTTTTATTTTTTTTTATTTTAGGGCTGTTTTTGGAGCAGTTAAACACCCTCAAAGAAATAATGCAAAAACATGCCCTTATGGGTGGATAATCACTTTTAAAAGAACATTATCAGCATTGCTGCTGAGGGTCAACTTGCACTGCTAGCCAATCCAACCTTTCAAGCTGAAGTCCATTTGGCCGAAAGTTGCCAAACGGAGAAATCTCACCAACAAAGAAGCCCTTTCATCCTTTTTTGGGAGAACCTCAGCCATCATACGTCTTCACACCAACAGACATGCTGCCCTGTTTCTTTTCCTTACAGCCAATATCTGCAAAGGATTGTTTATGCTGCTCTGAGCCTATGCATAGCCTTCAGTGTCCTAGTTGTTAGTTTTTTGCGATTCTGGTCCTTTGACATGCCTTCATTCTGGAATACACTCTCTCCTGCACTCATTCTATCTGTAGGATCTAAGTTGTAGGCAATTTGGTATGCCACGGAAGGGTCCAGGGTTGATAGGTGTCATTGAACTTTCCATGGCCAGTCTTCTACCACCCTGCGTGCTGGTACCTCAACAAGGGTAATTTTTGTTGATGTCACCAATGTTGAGGGTGCAAAAGAGTGGGAGGTAATTGCCTTTGTCTGCACAAATGCTATGCTTTTGTTGGTAAAGTCTTGGCACTGTGTTTAATAGTCCCTGCTTGAAAGGCAGTGGCATATTTCCCAAGGCTTATTTGATTCCAGTCCTTTTCTTATTTAAATGAATACCAGCACACATATTGGCCCTAGAGCCATCTGTATACTAGATATATCAGGTATTTTAATTAAAAAATTTCTTAAATCTAAATTTTTAATCATTATGTCAACAGACCTTGTCAGCCTGAAATTCTCCCCAAAGCTTTAATTGCTCCTTTTTATGCAAGACGACTTAAGCTTTTCTTTCTTCGAAAACATTGACACGATAAAGAAAATTATTTTCTAAACTTGTCACACACCAGACTGCATCCCACAATCTTCAAATAATCATTAACTAACTGCCACCAAACATCACACAGTAATTCATAGAAGGGCTTAATGTGGTCTTTTTGACAAATTTATCATCAATGAAGTCATGTTGCGTCTAATTGACAAAAAGCTTCTATCAAATAGGTCGATTCAATTGCAGATCTTACCACAAATTTTTAACGTTTATATAAAATACCAGATTGCTCCATGATGTGTTGAATTTGGTCGTTACCAACATTTTTGTCTGCCTATCCTCACTGGGTTGGTTTATCAGATGCATTATGGCATTTCATCTTCAGCATCCAAAAATGCTGGCGCAGAGGTAAAATAAAAATTGTTAGATGTAAAAAAGGTGAAATTAGATAAGTAGAATTGGTACGGCCAAATAAATTAAATCACAGTCTCATCACAATTCATTTTATGTTGCATATTATAAATGCTGAATTATGCATTTTCTATTATCTTGATTTCCAATGAAGGGGACATTTCTTAAAAGTATCGCTCAAATTTGTCAAAACTGCATGATTGTACTTGCATCTCTCGGTCGATTCTAAGGCTCAATTGCAAGACTTTTCGGTATAGTAAAATTTGAAACTCAGTGAGATTACAAGCCAGCATACAGCAAATTACTATACAAGATGCTCTACAATCTTTCAATAAAAAAAATAAAAAAAAATAAATTAATTTAAAAAAAAAATTATACAGCTATCTTAAACTAGTAGTATTTGTGCACTTTGAACAGACCCAGCATTTAAGAGCACAAGGAAAACGAGCCTAGAAAACCAAAACAGAAAGGATAGACAGATCAAAATGATCAGAAAAAATTACATGTAATTAATTATTTGAACAAATGGCATTCTGAATGTAATTAAGGAATGATTAATAAAAAATATGGATTAAAATGAACAATTTCTTGTTTTTATTTTAACTATTTTACATTATATAAAATCACAGATATTGGTTTTTAAAGTGAAGACTAGATTATTTAAGTCTAAGCCTGGACCCTTGATTTTTTCATTTTATCTATTTTTTTGTTGCTATATTGTATGGATTTGAATATTCCAGCAGTGAGGATTCCTTTGAGACTCTGCTCTATACTAGATTTGAAAACTATTTTAGACAGGCAGTGCTCTAGCATCTTGCTCAACTTACTAGTAACAGCAAGATCCTGTAGAACGTCTTCCGCGTCTCCTCTCCGTCTTCCTCCGTGCGCCCGCCAGTACTTGACCAATTCTTTCTGCGGCACTGTCGGAAGTTGGAACAGATGGTAAATCCTCGTCGTAGTTGACATGTCCTGCATTATAGGTTTGTCCACCTCATCTTCGGCAGGTAAATCAACGTAGTCTGTCAGCGTTTTCAAATAAGGCTTGTATAGCGTTCTAAACTTTAGAAGCTGTTTGTCAAGTATGTTGTTGATTTTGTTTTTGTCCTCGCCGAAACGCATTCGGAAATCTCCCCTGTAAGAAAAGTCGGCGATAGTGTGGTAAAGCTCCCTCTCGCTGAAAACTTCAGGAAGGAGAAGGAATGCAGTATGCAATGCGCTGAATAGATTCTGCCTCAGCGGCATGTCCAACTCGTCACCTGGTTTTTCAAGTATCTTGATCGGTTTGTGCATACGCCCTGAGAGATAGAGCGAATTCCAATCGAGAAGATCGTTGATGAGATCGGATTCAAGCACGACACCATATTTAATGACAACATCTACTTCTTTTAACGGTACCAAAGTGTTGAAATAAACATTGGCAGGTAGTTTTTCTTGAATAAAAGATATACAATACGGCCCTAAGTGCTTGAGCGCTGAATAATGACTCGGATTCGTGGCGATGTTCTCCTTGTGAAACCCTACGCTGTTGTTGACGCAGAAAATCAAGTCGACCATCGGCTTGCCCGTTGACACACCACCCTGCCTGAACACCCCTGAGCCATAGGCAAAGCAAAATCTGATGTATTGTCGGGGGAAAATGGAGAGAATTTTTTCAAAAAGAGGTGGCACGACAGACACCAAAGCTGAATTTGCCATGATCTAATTATTTAATTAAAATCCCCAATAACGATGATGTAAGACACAAAGCATACCTACGTAAAGGTAATGTTCACTATCATCCTCTATTTCTAGACGTCTGTATTATCATAGATTAAGAATTTTATGATCCATCAGGTCCACGTTCGTTGGTTAAACCTCTCTTTGTAGCAAAAACATTGTTCCCACTTACTCTAACATATTTAAACTTCCCTCCTTAGCATAAAATTTACCACTTCTTTGAAAATTCGTTTTGCTGTCTACTTATAAAGAAATTCATGTCCTAATACATATAAACTGTGACACTCATAGATTGGAATTTTCTACAAATTAGAATATCTATTAATTTTAAATTATCTTTTATCTAATAATCTTGTTAATGTATCAATTGATGCAGCATTTCTTTAACAGAAAAAATCTTTAAAGTTCTGCAGGATAATGTTTTGCTATGTTGAATTGATCGACTCAGATCCATTGTATACTCAGTAAAATAATCGGTGTCATTCAGTTCAACATGTTTTCACCCACTCGTCAACCGACAAATACCACCAACTACAAACATTTTGTCACATTTTATTTATTTCATTGGTAAAAATAAGGCCTAAGCCTGCCTTACGGAATATGATAGAATGTTTATGTCAGTTATATTTTTGATTTTATACACAGCTACATCAGCCAAAGAAATGACAAAGTGTTAAGTGGGGATTTTTTTATGGCCATTTACCTGTTTTTTTTTTGTTTTTTTTTTCTTAGGGTTTAAAAATTTTGGGTCATATCGCACACCCACAAGAAAAATGACACAACCGAGTGAAAGAAAATTTTACAGGAGAGCAAATGGAAATTACTTTTTTTAAAAAAAACTTATATATTAAATACAGGCCATTACGGTTGTTGGCAATAAAAACTGTCATGATCCATCAATGTTGTATTTTCTTTCTCCAAGGCTTATGCGAAAATACAACACTTTAAACATCTAGCTGCAATACCCCTAAAAAACTACCCATTTTTGAGTTCTGTCACTTTTCTTGCATATATTGGTGATTACTAATTTTAATTTGCTTGCACTAACAAAAATGATGATCAAGGAATGACTGTAAGGTATTAATTTCTTTGAGATAGTAACGTACAAAATACCAAACAAACAAACAAGCATAAATATCAATGTAGTAAGTTTAACTAGCATTATTTTTTACCCAAATGTTCTTTCCTCCTCGAGTCAAAGCTAATTACTTATTTAAAATTCAAATGTAATTATTGAAGTAAGGTTTTATTGATTATTTAAAAAGTTGTAATTAAAACATTTAAAAAATGTGTACAGATTAGCAACAGTTAATGGATAATTATTCAGATATCATTAGATGCGGTCTAGACCTGATGATATCTGAATAATCATTTAAAAAATGTTTAAAACTATAGAATAATTTAGAAGTTAAATGACAACATTTTTAAACAATTGTGAAAGAAAGAAACAACAATATTATACTTCAAAATGTTATTAAAATAAAGGAAATGAAAATAAAATAACTCTTGATCACTATGAATCAAGGTATAGGTGTGAAAAAAAAGCAATTTCAGTTATTATTTCCAAGCTTTTGATCTATTTTAATCATCAGAGCCTTTATTAATTTCACATTATAAAAACATACTTATACAATTGATTTAACAATTGTTTTTCATAATGTGAAAATGTAACTCCAGTACAGCATAAAATCCTTCATTAAACAAGAAAAAACTGACAGAACTGAAAATGTGCCACTTTAGTCATGAGAAAAATACTCATATTGATGGTATAAAGCTAGACATAGAACTAAGGTATGACACTGAGACAGTGCGTCCCGCCAATTCAACAGTGACTTGGTGCTGAGTCCTCCTAACGTTACATCATTTTTCCTACAGCATCACACACCCGAACTCTAAAAAAAAACACCAATAAATAATTCGGTTTTTATAATTTTTCGACTTGTGTCACTTTTCTTGTGGGTGTGCGATATGTCGAGAGTAATCAAAAAGTAACGTACTGAAAAAGGAGTTGTAAATGAGCCTCAAAATGCATATACAGTAACAATTGTAGGGGGCATCGGTGGCCCCTACGGTTTAGGCGTTGACTCGACGCTCATCACTGTATGGTCAAGGTCCCGGGCTCGAATCCAGCGGCCCTGCATTTGAACCCAACATACTTACAAATGGAATGTTTTTCAAAAACACTGGCATCCTGAGGGTTTATATGACCTCTGCTGTTGCGAACCCTTGTAGAAATTTAAAAAAAAAACCTATAAAACACAGTTGGAAAAATGTAATATGTTTATTCATACCCAAATAAATCTGAAAGACATCCAACAATAAAAAGGTGTAAATCAATGATATATTTACTGGCATTTTTTAATAGTTATAGTCTCAGACAAACAGATGTGGACGGGATGGTTGCCATTCATTACATACAATAATATGCAATAGTTAACAATAATAGACATTTATAAATATAATAAAATAAATACAATAAATTTATCCTGGCTATTACGTACAATAATTTTTTGATGTTGTGAGGAGTGGTCAGAAATGAAGCATTTAAAAAAATTCTTATTCATTTTGACCTTTATTAGGGTCATCTTCAGGGCTTAAGTAAATTATAAAATGTTTGTTGATTGGAAAAAATACAATATAGATGTTATTAATTTAAATTTTGAACCAAACACTTCATACTAACATAAAGTATGGGTTTATTTATAAGTGGTAGAATGTTAAAATTACAGAAAATGTTAATATAAGAAGAAACAGTCATCTTTAATTCCTCTCCTCTTTTTCCTTTAGGCCTAAGTACTTTCCTTGATGCCTCTTTATGCACCTTTTATCGTGTGAAATTACCTCACTGAAGTGGCAGTACAGAAACCAGACTAGTGGTACTTTAACAAAGGATACGTGCTCACTCTCCCTGATGTGTCGGCATGTTTCTGTCTATGCTTTTTCCCATCTTATTTAGGTGGTTAAGAGAGAGTAAAAGAGGTATACTATAATTTTCCTCAAATCAGATGCTTGTGTCCAGTTCTTGAGTTATTCTTTCTCAAGTCATTTTTCCAGATCCGACTCAAGCACATACTTCGGTGCACCTAGTTGCACTGATTGGTGAGAGGGCTGTCTCTTTTTAGACTGGTTGGTCTGCCTCTCAGACAAGTTTAGAATTGAAAGCATACCCGCATACAAAAGCTGCCTGGCTGTCTCAGTGCACCTTTCGTATTTTTCTTTACTAACTCCTGTGCACAGAGTTGTATTGCATAAACCTTATTTTGAAAAATTGTTAGGATTAAAATAAAGGGGTTTTGTTATGGTACAGTTTGGCTCTTACACTGCATGCTTACTTCCTGTTCCATCTTGAATCCTTCTGTGTACCGTAAGGTCTCTTCCTGAAAATTGGGGTTTACCTTTTTTTCCAAAAGTTCCATCGTCTTGAAGGGCACAAGTTGAGTTTTTCTTTCATTTTGCCAGGCACTGTTAAACAAGAAATAAATTTTTTAAATACTAAATATCAAGAGTTTGAAGAAATTGATCAAGTCAATATTACCTCAATAGAAGAGGATCAAGTAACTATAACTAAAAAACAATAAATTGACAAAACAGTATGCCAGTTGTTCTTATTATTTGAAGCAGAATTTAAGTTCACACAAGACATTAGAAGCCACAAAAGGCAACACACGTATACTAATCTTAAGATTACTAGTACTAAAAATTTAAATGAGCAAAATGAAGGTATATATAAAATGAAAATTTTCATATGGAAATCTTACTAAAACAAAAACTTTCCAATATTCACTTGAAATTAAACTAATACAAATGTTGCTACTAACTGCTAACAATATACAAGGTGTTCAGCAACTCATGTTACAATCTTTGCCTATAGATTCTATATTCAAAATGGAACCAAAAAGTTCTAATTAACTATGGTATGAATCTAAACAGTTTCAGAGTTATTCCAATTTTCTGGACGACCTTGCTTCTAATAAACAACTATAACTCCAAAACTAACAGGTTTTGAACAAATCTGTTGATACCATTGAAAACTAACTTAAATTTCAAAAAAGATGTGATCAATACTAAACTTGTAAATGTTAGTGAAATAAGCGTTTTTGTAGCCAGAACTTAAAAAAAATTTTTTTTTTTTTTTCAAAGTAGAAAACACTTATTATGGTAACTTAACTACTATTTACAAACGTAGACACCGGCAAATTTCAGAAAACATACTCCTTTTTTTTTTAATTTTTTTTTTCATCTTCCACCTTACCAATCTGTTAACCACGTTTTTTCTTTTCCTCCATGAATTTCTTCATCTTTGAAAAAAAAGTTATTAAAAAAGCTACACCATTAAAAAAGATATTAAATGGAGTACGTTTTCTGAAATTTGCTGGTCTATAGGCTTGGAATAGTCGTTTAAAATCACCATAGTAAGTTTTTCAATTTTATTGTATATCATTTTTTTTTTTTTCAAAGTTTTCGCCACTAAAACGCTTATTTCACCAACCTTTTAAACTTTAGTATTGAGCATGTCTTATTAGAAATTTAACGTAGTTTTCAATGGTATCAATGGATTTGCCAGAAACCTTCCTGTTTTGGAGTTATAATGGTTTATTTGACGTAAGGTCCTGAAATCTTACAAAATCATAAAAAGTGGAATAATTTCGAGCCTATTGAGATTAGGACCATAATTAATTAGGACTTTTTGGTTTTATTTTGAATATGGAATCTACTGGTAAAGTTTGTAACACGAATAGCCGAACACCCTGTATACTAATAAATAAAACATTATTATTATAAAGATGGTTGTAATTATAGGTAAGTTGAACAACATTGGCTGTTAGAAAACAGGTACGACAAAAAATTAAGTTAATAAAAACGATAATTACTTTTAAAAATCTACTTTTTTTGGGGGGGGGGATTAAGAACACATCACCCTGGTCTGAACCAGTCAGTTAGATCCCATAAAGAACATCTTCCGCTCTTAGTTAAGCACTTAGTTTGTTTTGTCTATAACTTAAAATGTGCCAAGTACTTCCTAGTTTCTTTGATGGAAAAGAAGTAATCATACCTTGCCTACATGGGTCCTGTTCCTATATACGAGGGGGGCGGAACGATTTTTTAGGCATGATCTTATTTTTAGGCCCGCGGGTTAAAAAGAAAAAAAAAATGTGGTGGAACAAGACAAACTCGTTACGGCCGAATCTATGTGCTGGTACTGTTTCCAAGCCTAGTTAATTTATTTTTAGTGTGCATAAACATTCTTAGTATTTATTTACGCAGATTAAAAATACAAAAACGATTCAATAACGTAAAATTGACTTGTCCGCTTAGAAAATTTATTTATATGAAGGAAAAGTTACAACGACAAAATTTATTATTGACATTTTACCTGTCTGCCTCTTTACGTGAAGAGTTTAACGAAGATTATAAATTATTACAATTTTTTACTATTACGCCTTTTAGTCTTAAGAAGTAAAACATAAAAATAAGAGTTGTTACAGTCTCAAAATTGATTGAGCCAAGACTGAATATTAATTAAATTAATCATTTATTTAAACTAAGGTCGTGGTTAAGACGAAAAAGTCAGTTTAACGAGAGGGATTTGAATCCATGAATCAACACATGTCAGAGCGGCGTCGTATGAGCCAAAGGTCTTGGGTTCGAACCCCGCTCGTGAAACTTTGTCATTTCAACCAAGACCTTAGATAAAAAGATAATTAATATGATCAATTATGACCGATAAACATACTGGGTGTTCGGCTACTCGTCTTACAAACTATGTCAATAGATTCTACATTCAAACTGGAACCCTAAAGTCTTAATTAACTATTATCTGAATCTTAACAGTTTCGCTAGTTATTTCCCTTGTTTCTGATTTTTTCACGACCTTGCATCAAATAAACAAATAAAACTCCAAAACTAAAAGTTTTTGGACAAATCTTTTTATACCACTGAAAACTAGGTTAAATTTCTTATAAGATGTGCTCAATACTAAACTTGTAAACGTTGGTGAACTACGCATTTTACAAGTCAGAACATGGAAAAACAATTATTTTTTTAATGTTGAAAACCTTACTATGGTAAATTTAAACTACTATTTCCTACCCTAGAGTCCAGCAAATTTCAGAAAACGTATTCCATTTAATATTCTTTTCATTTGTGCTTTTTTTTCCTCGAAGATGGAGAAATTAATGGAGGAAATGTAAAAATCATGGTTGACGGATTGGTAAGGTGGGGTGGGAATATTAATAATAATAAAAAATAAAACACTTAAGGAAATTCAAAGTGACAGACTTGTTAGTAAATAAGTAAAAAATTTCACTATTTCGGATTCGAACCCAAATTACAAAACGCTTAATAAATTCATTCAAAATTTCCTTATGTTTTTACATTCTTTCTTTTAATTTTGGAATCTGTCAACCACGGTTTTTCTTTTCCTTCATCAATTCATCTTTGAAAAAGTAACTAAAAAAGCAATTACACCTCTAAAATTTGCTGGTCTCTACGTCAGGAAATAGTCGTTTAAAATCAACATAGTAAGTTTTTCAACATTGAAAAAATAAATTACGGATTTTAGTGGAGATGAAAAAAAAGCTAATGGCACGAGAAGGATTCGAACCAGCAGCGGCGTATCTAGCCGAAGCTCGTGGGTTCGAATCCCTCTCGTGCCATTAGATTTTTTCATCTCAACTAAAAACCGTAATTATTTGTCATATATTAATTGTCGAGCGGTCCACGAAAGTAGTGAATTATTGAAAAAATAATTATTCTTGAAGGTTCTAGCTGCAAAAACTCTTATTTCACCAACGTTTACAACGTTTGTAAGTTTAGTGTAGGTCATATCTTATTAGAAATTTAACGTAGTCTTCAATGGTATCAACGGATTTGCCCGAAACCTCCCTGTTTTGGAGTTATAATGGCTTATTTGATGCAAGGTCGTGAAATCTTAAAAAATTAGAAAAAGAGGAATAACACCGAAACTCTTGAGATTCAGACCGTAGTTAATTAGGATTTTTTGGGTCCTTTTTGAATGTAGAATCTACTAACAAAGTAGCCGAATATCCTATATATTGATTAATATATTATACTTACTTTAATTGCTTTTAAAATTTATTTTCAACGGAGGAAACGTAATGCACGATTATCAAGTCCTGCTGTTCAATTCTACAGTGAAACGTTGGGTTTTTATTGAAAATGAAGTTCATCTTGAGAGATTTCCTCTAGAAGTCTGTTGGGGGATTATGGTTCGGTCGTTTCCTATTATTTTGATCTGTCAGACGAATTTCGGCTTCTAGTTATTATCATAGCTGGGTATTTGTCTTGCCTCGCCTTGCTTATACCCCTGTTGTATGAAAAGAAGCCCAAGCAAAATTACATTTGCTCAGTCTGGATTATCTATCAGCCTTGTAATTCGTGAAAAATTACAAGCTACAAAAAAGGTGGTAAACACGGGGAAACGCACAGACCCATAGTGGAAAACGGCAAAGTGGCGAAATACATTTCACAGAGTAAAACAACGTGTACAGGCCCACTAATATGATCGGAAACGAACATATAAATAATATATTTATTTTTAAGCAAAGATTTTACCGTAAGGACGTGGGGTCGGAAGTAGACCCGTGGAGCTCGGTCACGTGAGTAGAATCCAGATCTAATAATTTTTTTTGTATAGAGAATTCTTAGTATGTGCAGCCGATCGTTGTTGAAACGAAATTCCCATATTATAGTTAATCAGTAAATAATTAGTAAATAAATAGGACTTTAAAGTTTATCGGTAGTAAAGTTGGTAAGGATAATCCTCAAATTATTTTATGATAGGCTTGGAAGTTACTTTTCAGGTAGGAACTTTGCACCTGCCAAGGGGATACGGTTGAAATACAAAGTATTTTTTTCATTTTAATTTTCCTTGTGAAAGATCTTTAAAAACCTTTCTGTTTGAGAGAGTTATTAAGGTCATAGGAAAGTTTACAGCTCAAAAGCGGGTTTGTTTAGTCGAAAGTTGAGTACGCCATTTGGGGGAGGGAGCTGTGGAAGTTTATCCCCGGGGAACCATAGTTAATTCCCGGCGGTGATGTATGAAGGGATGGAGTCGAGGAGCTTATAACTGTAATTATGTAGGTGAGGCTGCAAGTTGAGACTAACTAAGGCCCTGGAGTTAATTATGCATCCGGAGGCTTGATTCTGGGCTTCTCATCATGGACCTTCTCATCTCTCCCTCTCTGGGATAATTGCGCAGCGCCCGCCCCGCCGCCCCCACACGGCTTTCGGCTAACTACCCCTATAAAACCCCTGCTTAACCAGAGCACGGGATTAATCTAGTTTCCCTACCTCATCCGGGTAAAGACTCGGAATGGGAATTTGTTCAAAAAAACGAATTTAATAAAGATCATTTAATTAACTTATTGGATAAGGAAAGCCATACACAAATGTAAATTTTAAATTTTAAAAGAAGTCAAAAACATGTAATTTTATTCATAACCACCTCCCACGAAAAACAAGTTTCTAATTTATTTAAATATTAAGATATTATTTATTCTCTGTTCTCTCTCTCTCTCTCTCTCTCTCTCTCTCTCTCTCTCTCTCTCTCTCTCTCTCTCCTCTCT
>CM077108.1:26054082-26080190 GCA_039619505.1 Cimex hemipterus
CTCTCTCTCTCTCTCTCTCTCTCTCTCTCTCTCTCTCTCTCCCTCCCTCCTCACTCCCTCCCTTCCTCTGTGTGAGTTTGTCCCGACGAATAAAATACGTCGCAATAAGCTGAAAGATCATTTCTGAATCAGTAGCAGACTCATCTTTGAAAATTGAAGACGGCGAAGCCATTTTGTGTTATCTTTACAAGGAGGAAATAGTGGTAACACATCTATGGTTAAGTAGGGGAAGTAGGACTATAAATCAAGGCCTCTATTAGCTTCATCTCCTTCTTCTTTTTTCACACACACACCCACTTTAAAAGGGCCGACCGTAACTTCCCGTTCTAAGTGCCTTTTTAATGAAATCCTCTCACTCCGTACAGCCGCTTCCATTGTTCTTGTCGTTGGCCGGGAAATGCGCCCAATTTGTTATAATTAAAGATGAAATGAATAAATATTCGTAATGTATTTATTTTGGAGTTTATCCACATTGAATGACGATAAGTATTGACGTTTGAGATTTTTTTGTTCATACGTGCGTGATTCTGATTTTTACGTTTGTTGTGTAATTTTTCTTTAATTTGTGTTTTGTACGTGTGTGTCCCCGCGTGCGAAGTTTTACCTCCGAGTCTTTTCCTTGGCCCTTGTATCTTCCGTTTTTTCCTAGGCCATATTACTAAATTTCAAGAAATTGTCAATTTTTTCAAATCAATTCATAATTAATTATACTTTAATTAAATATTTAAAGTCCTTAAAAAAGCCTTTTTCTGGGGATCTACAGAAGAGGTCAACACAGAGAAAAACTTCCTTTCGGTTTTCTCTGTGTTGACCTCTTCCGTAGATCCTCCGAAAAATGCTTCATGTTCCCAGCAGGTCGATAACCCAGCTCATGTCCTTATAAAAGATTTGTTACACTAAATTAACATTTTGCCCTTCTCACAAATCTTCTAAAAAAAAGATTTTTACTTGTTTTATAAAAAGTCTGATATAATAGGCTCTTCTTAAAAACTATTGGTACATGTGTATCTGATTAGGATTTTAAGTTGGTTGTCATGTCCTGTAATCGTCCATCTTGTGTTTCTTCCCTTCTGGAGGTATTCGAATCACCTACCTTTCGTTGTTTTTTTATTGTAATTTTACCAGAAATACTAGAAGGGAAGAAGAATTTCTTTATAATCTATTATCCTTTTGTGTGTGCATGTGAATGAGATTAGGGACATAAGTTGGTTTCCGTCTCCTGCCATCGTGTTCTTCGCCTTCCGGAAGCAATCGAATTACCTGAATTTGACAATCCACTCTTGGATCACTTGTCAATAATTTTGATAATAATTTTAGAAGAAATAATAAAAAAGAAGAAGATACACTTTATAATCAATTTTCCTTCACTTAAGACAAGATCATCGGTAAATTTCCAATAGAAGGGCTAGTCACTATTTTTATACAAAATTGATCTCTTTTCTCCTCTAACAATACACCGTAGTTGTATGTGTATTTCTGATTAGGGATATAAGTTGGTTTCCGTCTCCTGCCATCGCTGTTCCTGTGTTCTTCGCCTTCTTGAGACCATGGAATTACCTTAATTTGGCAATCCACCCTTGGCACACTCGTTAACTGTTTTTATTATAATTTTGGAAAAAATACTAGAAGTGAAGAAGAAACCCTCCATAAGTGAAGATCATTGATAAATGTACACTATTGTTATACCAAATCAATCTTTTTTTTCTCCCCTATAATCTACGAGAAAACATGTCCTTATCTCATAAAATTTAAGAAATTTTTAATAATCACTGTAGTGGTATGTGTATATCTGATTAGTGTTATAAGTTGGTTTGCGTCTCCTGCGCGTTGTTCGAATTCTGGAGACATTCGAATTTCATACACTTGATAATCCACCCTTGGCACACTCGTTAATTGTATTTGATTATAATTTGAAGAAAAAAAAATACTGCCTGAGAAGAAGAAACACTTTATAACAAATTATCTTTCACTTATCAGTAGTATGTGCACTTCTGATTAGGGTTATAAGTTGGTTTTCGAGTGTTTTTCTTCTTCTTTAGATTACATGAATTTTTTTTATTATAGTTCTTAAAGAAATGCTTTTATGTCTTCTACATGTCGAGACGATGGTGACGAGGAAACAAGGAAGGAGGGTTTGTGCTCTCCAGGCACTGTAGCCTTCTGGCTTTTTGTACCTTCCTAGTTGCCTAATGCAAACGACTCAATTCTTTTTGTCAAGAAATATGAGGTCATTGACGGTTGATGGAACAATTTCATTCTCTAGTTTTTTCAGTATGCTAGGTTAAATATCCATTGAGCCGTTGTTTCACATTCTAAGATGATGTGGTTAGCTGTTTTTGCATCTGTATGTCCTACAAGGTCAAACATAATGTTTCCTGAGTTTTTCAACAACCCTTTATATTGAAGATACATTGAAGAATTTATAAACGAAAAATCGTAACCAGTAGTGTTAAATGTTCCGTTTAAAAAACGATCCGTAATAAATCAAAGCGAATCAGTTTAGAATGATTAATACTGAGGATGAGGGTAGACAGAAGCCGTCCGTTTTCAGCGAGGGGGAGTTCACACTTTAAATTCAATTATGCCTTGGGGGAGCAACTGTTGTGTTTTCAAAACGGCCCTTGTTCCAAACGTTGCCCTCGCCCCAATCTAATTCGAAAATTTTCAAAGAGCCCGTCCTAGAGAATTTCCCCCTAATAAAATATCCATCTTGCTCCGGTTTCCCGGCTTGATTTTCAGCCGTTTTTGAAACGAGAATCACGCAATTAGCCGCGTTAATAACGAAACGAGGTGTAGTCCGAGTCATGAAGAGTGGATGAAGGGCTCTGATCCGCCTTTTCCTCCTCGAACCTCGCCGGATAATCCGATTAATCCGTTGAAGTAGCTCCACCCTGTAAATACGGGTTATGCCTCCCTCGTGGAGCCGGTTTGAATCCCTCGTTGAATTTTTCCTTCTAGTCCAATTCAGTTTCATACAAAGTAAACTGTAAAATATTTACATTTTTAGTCATCCAAAAAAAATTAAAATTATGATTATTAAAGATTAGACAAATTCGTCGAACGTTTCTTTTCCTCATATACTGAACACCACGTACTCAATTATTTACTAAAGTTATTATTATCAATGTATTTATTCCTAAATGCAAAATATTAAGCAATATGCAAGCGTATACCTTTAATAATAAATAAAGCGTAAAATCTAAAGAAACCAGTAAATATTCTCCAAATGTTTTAAATAATGTGTGGTGATTTGTGACCGTTAACCGACAATTACTCAGAGATCGTGAGATGCGGTCTGGTGTGATGTAGGTTTCAGGTAAAATATTTTCTTTATCGTGCCAACGTTTCGATCTTTATTGAGATCATCTTCTGGGCCTGGATTATAAACATTGTTTAAATTTAACAAATACATGTAGGATGTGGAAAAAAGTGAATTTATACAATGGAAAATATATTGTTTTTTTTTTATTCAATCAAAGTATTTCAACAACAGCAATATTGCACTGGCACTATCATGCAAGAATGGCTGAATTACAAAGAAGACAAAAACTTTGAGTTATTAGATATACTTTGATTGAATATAAAAAAATATATTTTCCATTGCATAAATTCACTTTTTTACCACATCTTACATGTATTTGCCAAATATAAACAATGTTTGTGAACCCCAGACCCTGAAGATGATCTCAATAAAGATCGAAACGTTGGCACGATAAAGAAAATGTTTTTATGAAGCCTACATCACACCAGACTGCATCTCACAATCACTGAGTACTTGTTCTAAATAATTATAACAATATCATTCTTAGCCTAACAAAATTAATTTATTTCAAAGTAGAAACTAAAGTAATCATTATAGTGTTATGTAAACATATTTAAAAAAACTATATTATGTTTTGTTTTTTAGGGTACTTTGAAAGTCATTAAAAAATGTATGACTTATCATCGTCGATGATTGAACTCTTGAACCAACCTGTGTTCATTTATGTTCATTTTCACAGCTTGCTTGGCTAGTATATTAAATTTTGAATTCCTGGTTGGGGTGTCGAGAGGATTTATTAGATATTGTCAGTGCAATTTCATCGAGAGACATTTTTTTGCCCTGCGCTGGGTTCAGGAGCATGAATGCCTTGGAATTTTATGTTTTTAAATGGGAATATGAAAACAGTTTATCCTATCCTTTATTGGGAAACTACTGAGCGTATGGACACCAGAGTGCAAACAACAATTTTTAAGAAAGCCTGGCTTTATACATAAACATTAATCTTCGTTTTTGTACTAATATTTTTAAAACATATTTTTATAAGGAAAGTTTGGATGAAAGGGTTTTGCTAGATTCTTGTCTCTAGTCGCTAATCTCCTCAAATCTATCATTTTGGATTAATCACTTTTCATGTTTTCCTCTTCCCCCTTTCCGAAATGTTCTTTATTTTTATCGAGTTTTAAACTCCTCCGCTTGATATATTTTTAAATTGAATAAATATTTTTTTATAATATTTGAGAACTATGCACTAATAAAGGTCAATCAAACTAAAGAAAACATGCAGTTCTATCGTCAAGCCTTTGAGGAATCCCGTTCTTCGGGACTTCAAATCATTGTTTATATTTTTCACAATTAAATCCATTATATTTATTGGTATGATTGACCAAATTACTTCTTTCAATTAATTAATCTTTTTATGTAAGGTCTGAGTTGAACGAAAGCCGAAGGTCTTGGGTTCGAATCCCGATCGTGACATTCCGCTTTTCGTCTCAACCAAGACCTTACATAAAAAGATTAATTATTTTTCACACTGTTAAAAAATATGAACATATATTGACAATACTAAAACTTATAGTTTCAAATATAAAAATTCATTCAATTCAAAAATTCTGTTTCCTTTGAAATTGGCCTTATTTCTGATTTTTTAATTAAAATTATTTCAATATTTATTATTTGTATACAAAATTGAGTAATAAATATTTTGAACAGGTGTCTTTACAGGATTGATTTAATAGCGTCTCTATTCACAAAGCCAATCCAGTTCTTATTTTTTAAGTGCAATCGCCGATTTCCTGAGAGTAAATTAAAACGTCTTACCGGGTCAACGGTACATGTCAACAATAACAAGCGGAAGGCAAAGAGTTTCCGACAGTGGCCAACAAAGACAGATAAAAACAGGCCAAACAAAAAGAATTAAGACGAGCTAATTTATATCGAATTTTCAAATGCATTTGTTTTCCACGCGGTCGTACATTTAATATAGATAAAAGCGAAAAAGAATCCAGAGAATTTAATTTAATTAATGGAAATTTAATAGAATGGTCAGTATGTGTAGATTATTTTTTCCTATACATAAAAACTATTCTTCATTATCAGAAAAGAGTGAAGAGTGCTCAAATAAATAAAAATTATAGATTCTTTATATCCTGCAAAAGCAAAAAATCTTGCAAAGCAGTAAATGGAGTTTTTTAAAATTTACTTGTACAAATTACAAGTTAACAAGTTTCTGCATAATAAATAGACAAATTTTCAATTAAAATGAATTCGTAAATACATGGATTTTTTTAGTTTTAATTTTGCTGTAACAAGCTAAATTTGTTTTAAATTAATATGTAAATAATAGTTTTTTTTCAATTAATTAATTTTAAGTAAGTGCCTTTTTTTTATCTCAACGAATACATTTCGTAAAGAGTAATTAATTGAAAAAAGTTAATTGGCCAATCGGACCACGAATTGTAATGGATTTAGTAAATAATGTTGATGTAAATAAATTTCTTTCCTTTTGAAATAAAATTCTTATTGTATTTTCATATTTATGAATGCTAGAGGCACAAAAAAGGTTCAACGGATGAAAAATACATTTAAAAATGTACTAACGTTATCATTATTCCAATACGTTGTATGGATAATAAAATTTAATTAATCAGCATAACGTGTAGATGGTCTTAACGACTCGAAAATTGTTCCATTCGATTAAGCAAAAGGACAAAAATGTGTAACTATTACTGTTAGGGTAGGTAATTTAAGAAGATTTAAATTTTTTGCTTTTTGCACTCGCAGTGTGAAATAGGAAAGCCAGTTTAAAAAAATTTCTTCTATAAACAAAGTTGGGATCCGTTTTTTCTACTCAATAAAACCTTGAAGACAAATTCTTGTAATAATCAAATTTTGTTTTCAATAAGATTTGTCGCCTTCGAGTTGTAATGAAAATCTCAGGCATTGTATATAAGGGGCGAATGTATTTATTTGCGTGAATGCGTATTGAATGTGTGTCGTTTTATTTCGCATGCTCTCGGGGTTGAAATTACCAAGATATCGAATGCCCGTTAAAACAAAAAGAAACATCTCATGGTTTTCCTCCTGAAATATATATGCCATCAATATTGTGTCTCGAAAAATCTTAAGGTTTTATTTAACTTTTAAAAAAAATACTTCCGAACTTTGCCTTTTGGAAAAACAAAATCTTTTCCAATTCCTTCCACCAAGAATCAATTTGTTTATTTATAATTGTAAAGAAAAGTAGATTTCATCAAATAACATCGACTTACAAGATTAAAGCGCATTAAAGAATTTAAAATGGATAGACATTTAAAACCGAATGAAAAAGCTGATACGGATCAGTTTATTTCGATATTGTCCGTCAGGTAGATTTAAGGACCAGGCTCTTTCTTAGGTAAATCTTTATCCAGGATTTCCTCCCTACTATAAACTTAAAGTCCTTCATAATCCGATAATACTTTGATTTGTTTACATGCCTTCATTTTAAATGCCCCAGGAATTTTAAATCGAAAGTTGTTTCCGATCATTTTGGCCCGCGGACTGGTTTCTCCCTTTCGCCATCATCAGCATGGCGAGAAGCTGAAGCGCGTCTTATAGAACAAAACATCCAGGGCAGGCAGACTAAATCGATCGGAAACGACCGAATTATAACTTATAAACAACAATTATTTAGAACTAGTGAGTTGCGGTCTGTCGTGAAATACTTTCACATATTAATAAAAGGTTCGCGTTTGTGGACGTGTTAAGTATGTTAGGAAAATGAAAATAAGAAAGACGACAGATAAAATTAGTTTTGATTAGGTTTTTAATTAATTAATTCACTAATTTCGTGGTCCGTTCGACCTATTAATATTGAAATATGGCAAAAGGAGGGAGATGAGTTGATGTCCGAGTGGATTGAGCTCAGGTGGTAGAGCAGCGGCGTATCTAACCGAAGGTCGTGGGTTCGAATCCCTCTCGTGCCATTAACCTTTTTTCATCTCAACTAAAAACCGTTTTTTATTAATATCTCATTAGCGCGCATTTCCTCCTTTTGCCGTAATTCTGGTCACTTATTATCGATCGTTTTGAGGCTTGTCTAAGCAATTCTCGCCTCTCATCTTGAGTTTTTTTATTTCATGATTTGATAGACATAATTTTCATTCATTCCATTCAACATTCATGGATGGCCAAATGTGAACGCTCAGGTCATTTCCCTAGTTAGCGATTGGTGAAAAAAAAATAAGATTTTATCTTTTATAGCGTAATTCCGCTGATTGTCGAACCATTTTTCACAAATTCTAAATTGAAATAATGTAAGCGTCTTACAGAAATAACAACTCAAACAAATCTTATTTGTGATCGGGTCATATTTCTTAGTTCGAAAACACTAAAAACTCCGTTTTTCGAAACAGTGTATAAGTGAGTGAATGAATTTTTGGAATTCAAAAATGTATTCTTTTTATATTTCAATATAACTATTTTTAACTAATAATTCTTGTAATTATTAGACTAGATGTGTTGAATCGTATAATTTATTGTTAAAACTAGTCAAATACAAATTTTTAAAAAACGTTAAAAAATTAAAATCCATTGTTTAAAAAATTCAATATATCAGCTAAAATCGATTAACGATTTGAATAACAATTGCGAAATGGAACACATGATCAATAAACTGAAAATTAAATAATAGCAACACATAAAAAAAAAATTTTTTTTTGAGACACAAAAATTATCAAAATTTTAAAAAGTAAATAAAATGCATGAATAGTTTATTTTGGCCGTTTATATAAATTTTTAAGGAGCAATCGTGTAAATTTGTAGACTTCGGATCCATTCATTGTCTTGTTTAGAGCGAAAAATGTCTGAGCACTTATGTTTCGGCGAGGAATACGATGATTGCGATTTGCAGTACACTGAAGAGAGCTCCGAGGCCGATCCGGTTTTGGAGAACCAGTACTACAACTCCAAAGCTCTGAAAGGAGAGCCGAATTTAGCTTTGGGATCTTTTTTAAAAGTCGTCGAGCTCGAAGGAGACAAGAAGACCGAATGGGGGTTCAAAGCGTTGAAACAAGTGATCAAGCTTCTGTTCAAGCTCGGCAAATACGAAGACATGATTTCCAATTACAAGCGGCTTTTGGAGTACATAAAAACGACGGTGAGCAAGAACCACAGTGAAAAGTCCATAAACGCAATTTTGGACTACATCTCGTCCTCCAACGACATGGGTTTGTTGCAGAAATTTTACGAGATGACCTTGGAAGCTCTGAAAGAGACGAAGAACAACAGGCTGTGGTTCAAGATCTTCACCAAGTTAGGAAAACTGTACTATGAAATGGGTGAATTTAAAAAGTTGCCTGCAATAATAAAGCAGTTGAAACAAGCTTGCCAGAAAGACGACGGGGACGACGATCCGCAAAGGGGCACGCAACTGATGGAGATCCTGGCTTTGGAGATACAGATGTATACGAGTCAGAGAAACACGAAAAAGTTGAAAGCGATTTACGAGCAGTCGTTGAGGATCAAGTCCGCGATTCCGCATCCGTTGATAATGGGCGTGATCCGAGAATGCGGCGGTAAGCTGCACTTGTCTGAAGAGCAGTACGATAAAGCCCGCAACGATTTCTTCGAAGCTTTCAGGAGTTACGACGAATCCGGCAGTTCGAGAAGGACGAGCTGTCTCAAATACCTCGTCCTCGCAAGCATGCTGATGAGTTCGGACATCAACCCTTTCGACTGCTTAGAGGTGAAACCTTATAAAAACGATCCGGAGATCCTCGCCATGACCAAGCTCGTGTCAGCGTACCAAAACGGAAATCTGAGTAAATTCGAGGAAGTCCTTCGTTCGAACAAGGAACACCTGACGGAAGACCCTTTTATAAGGGATCATTTGCAACTGCTGACGAAAAACTGCCGTTCCCAGGTTCTGCTCAAGATCATCAAGCCTTATCGCAGGCTCAAGATACCCTATATTTCCAAGCAGCTCAACATCGAGGACGATGAAGTTGAAAAACTCCTAGTCTCTTGCATCCTCGACAAAACAATCAAAGGGAAAATCGATCAAGTCAACAAAGTACTCATCATGGAAGGAGAAAGAAACCAGCCTGCACGGTATTCGTCGTTCGACAAATGGGTCATACAACTTTTTTCACTTCACGACGGCATCCTTGGAAACCTTTTCTAGAAATAATTTTGAGTAAATACATGAGTTATCTTAATTGTCAATCATTCCTCTTGTTTTGTTGTATGGATAAAAATCATACGAACACTCGTCTTTTAATTTGGGAACAGACATTTCTACACCTTAAACAAACCTTAATTCATATCGGAAAAAAAACAGATGCTTTCACATTTAAACTTTTTTACATTGATTTCTATTATCGACAACATTTAAATCCTTAACCCTTCAATCCAATGATTTCAAATAATGTTAAAGCCAACTTGCTAAAACAAATAAGAACTTTTTCTGAAGTCCCTCCGAACAAGTATTATTCAAGCAATATTGTTATTCAGAAACTGATATAAATAATCGTATTAACGATTTTTTAATTAAAGGCGTAAAGTATTTAAATTCTGCAGCTGGAAACATTAGCGTTGGATTCGTGAGGAGCTGTGAAGAATAAGTAGTTCAGAAAAGAAACCGTTTTAATTTTTTGCCGTCATTTCGACCTTGATTCGGGCCATCTTCAGGGCATACATTGTGATGTGATATTGGTGTTGGGTGAACAATTGCCCAAAAAAATGAAAAAATTGTTTTTCTCAACTACTTCAGTCTTGACAGCTTCTCACGAATCCAACGAATTATTAAACAAACGGTCACTCAAAAAACACATCCCAATGAATAATTTGTCGGATTCGTGATGAGGTGTCAAAAATGAAGTAGTTTAGAAAAGAAACCTTTTTTTTTTCATTTTTCCCCGACGTTTCGACCTCTATTCGGCTTTCTTCCGGGCATGAAGTGTGATGTTATTCTTGTAGTGTGATATTGGTGTTGTGTGAAATTGTGTGAACGATCGTGTCAAAGAATGAAAAAGTTGTTTTTCAAAACCAATTCATTCTTGACAGCTTCTCACCAAGCCAACAAATAATTCCACAGCCAGTCTCAAAAAAAAAAAAAAATAAATAAATAAATAAATAAATAAAAGACAACTACTACGAGACAGACAACTAAATTTGTCGGCAAATTTCAAACGTGACAAAACGCCCATATGTTTTGGTTTCGGTGTTGGATTGAATTGATGGCCGAGATTAGTGAGATTTTCAACAATTTCCCGTTTTTTGCTGGAAAAATCTGCAAATCTCCTTTTGAACGGTACGCCGGTTTTAATCGTTGTGGGGCCGGCCCTTGGAAGGGTTCTTTTGGTGCAAAGAGACCGGCCCAATAAATCTTACAGTTTTCCCAGGATTTTGTCGTTTATTGAGTTGTGCCTTTCTGGAAGAGTCTTTAATAACTTGAAAATATGTCCCGCTACCGGCCCTCCCCATTTTCCCAGGTCTACGCCAGTTTTCCTTCCTACGCCTTGATTTATGGAGCGGCTTCACTTTTTCTCCTTCTGGAAAAAGCCCTATGATGATGGCCAATAACTGGCTGCCTGCTAGTAATGCTTGTCCTAGAAATCAGCCTCGTATAATTGTTTCCTCTAAAACAAGTATAAATATTTGTAAAAATAAATACAACAAACTTACCCTAGTAATTGTTATAATCTCAGTTTTAAATCTGAAAAATCTATTTTCACCAAGAAGAAAAAAATCACCGAAATCGGGATTACTTTAATATTGCAACCCTATATAGTTTTAATTCAAATTGTTTTGTTATGGTCAATAAATTATTAACAGTTCAAATTAGTTAATTATGCTTTTGTTCTACTATTCAGAAATTAGATACAAGTTAAGGAAATTTAACTATGAGACGTTTTGTTAAAACTGAGAATTTTCCTTCTGAGGTCTGCGGGGTGATGAATCAGTTTGGTCGTTCCATTTTCGCTTTGCTTGCTCAATTATTTTGCCTGTGAGAGCGTTTTGGCTTCTCGCCATCTTCAATGCTGGCTCGGTGTGGTGCCCAGTATTCATAAATTATTTAAATTATTGATTTATGATTTTCACTCTCATTAAAAATTGACCTAAAATCGGGTTGATTTTTGTTTAGTTAATTCTTTACGATAAACAGACATCACAACAATATTTCACAACCATTGTCATTTTGAAGACGTGCAATTGTGAGGTTTGCCCATATCTGCGGAGGGTTGAACCAGCAGCTCGCTTCTTTCAACTTCTCGCCGTCTTCAGTGGGGTTTGCTTCCGGATGTGGAATTTGTCATTATTTGGTAATTTTTTATTTACTCACTTGTACTTGTATTTACTTACTTATTACTTTTATACTTCTCATCTGTGGTGTAGTTATCATAGTCGGTGGAAAGAAGAAACGGGTTGATCGGAATGTGAGTGGGGTTAACGTCTGTGTCTCACTTTGCTTATAACCCGGACAACCTGGTATTGCCCATCGCTGAAGATAAGCCGAAAACATGTCTGAACAAAACGAAAACAGGCGAGTGTGCTTGACTACACATTCATCACACAGCAGACTCCAGCAGGAATTTTACAAAATTTAATAAATAAGGGCATAACTATTTACAAAAAAAATTGAGTTTAGGTAATACCTAAGAAAAGATCGCTCCTAAAATAAATTGTAAAACTAACATTCCGTCCAAAATAGATTAAAAAATAAATAAATTGAAACTGGTGAAACACCTGAAATATACTGACTTTCTAAAAAGGTGTTTTGCTTGGTTTGTGGTTTATTAGCTGCCGGTGGAGGTTGCAATGTATTATACGTTAGTTTTGATGACAATCTGTCCAGAAATTGTACCCAAAAAGCAAAAAAATTAAACCTGGTGAAACGTCTAAAATCCCCAAAAAATTAGAAAATGTTATCTTGATTTATTTTAGCTACCCGTGGATGCATTCGACTATTTCTGCTTGATCTCAGATATCGATCGCCCCAAAAATTCTACCCAAAAGCTTAAAAAATATCTAAAAACTGGTGAAATATGTAAACAATTAGGAAAACTGGGTGTATAATTGTTTTCTTATAGTGATCTCAGATACCAATTGCTCCAGAAATTGTACCCAAAATTGCAAAAAAATTAAAACTTATGAAACATCTAAAAAACATTTGTAAAAAATAGGTGTTTTACTTGCTTTTTAGTTTTTTATTCCAAAATAATTTCATTGTACCGAATAATGAATCATTGCTTTTATTAATATTCTTTTAATCCACTATGAAGGATCAATTGCTCCAAAATGGTAATTTCTCAGGAATACGACTGCTTTTCACTTACGCGGTCGTGGAATGTATTATTCGGTAAGTGGAACTGGCGGTGAATGTAAGGCAATTGTCATGTTTAATCTATGTTAATGTTGGGTAGGTGGACGAAAAGGGTTGATTGGACTGTGATGAGAGGGTTTTACGAGGCCTGGCCCTTTCGCGTTCCCTCTCCCCTAATTATATTGTAACTGGAAGGCAACTCGGAACTCTAATAAGCGAGCCTTATAAAAGGGACGGCGGCTTGTAAAAGGGCGAAGAGGGTTTAATAGGGGTGGATATTGTGTGCCAGGGGGGGTGGATCCCCCGGGCCTCGGAATGGGGCATTATCACATGAATGAAATCGCCGGGGCGGGGGTGGGTCGCAGGCGAGGGCCAATGGGGCGGCCGAGGGCGGAGCCCCCACCAGAATGATAGGCCCTAATGGTGACCCGTACGGTAGTGGGGGACTTTATAAGCGCCCTCCCGTTCTTACATGCCGACAGCCAGTGGTGAACATGCAAGTCTATAGGTTGCTCCCGGAACAGGTCATGCAGACGGACAGGCAGCATCACCTTGCTCAGCAGGCGAACGCTATGCTGAAGGGTAACGCCGTCCCACCTTCAATAGTCGTCGACTTGCTGCCTCCTGGCTACCAGAACTCTTTGGGCCAGTCCCAAAACAGCCAGGACAGTAGCTTAGACTCTCCGAAAAAGGACGATCACTTAAAACGTAAGTACATTGAATATGCTTAACACTAAAAGTTAAATCAAGTTAGTAACCAAAACACAGACCTCAATCACGCTCTACTTTAATTTAAAATTTAAATCTTTAATAATTTAAAAACAAGTCCTAATGCATGTTCTAACAAAACAAAAAATGGTCGAAATTTGTCTGTTAGTTTTCTAAAATAAAATAAAAAATCTCTTGCTTTTCAGTTGCTCGTGTCACTAACATTTCGGTTCATCCTTACTACCATAAAAGCTTAAAAAATAATAAAATCAATTAAAATAATTAACTTTGATCCTTATCTGCTAAGTCGTCATAATTCCCCATAACTATTATTCCAATTAATTGTTCTTTTTATCTGTTTTTCTTTTTTTTATGTTTTTGTTTGAGACAAAAAATTAGTATCACGAGTGGGGATCCCTTATCCAAACACCTGAGGTAAAAAGAATAATTAATTAAAATAATACATTCAGTAATAGGGGATAATAAAGGTTATTAGTTTATATAGAAATATTAGAAAGTGTTCGTCAAGCCTTAATAAATTTAAGCGGGGTAATAAATATGTTTCACGTAAATTATGTATTTTTTATTTCTAATGATCATTACGATATAATACGTATATTATAAACCATACTGAAGTCCATGAATGTGAAAAAATTTTGTATTTTTAATTTTGTATCGCACATCTTTAATTTTTTTAAATTTTAAATGAAATGCATAGATGTTTTAACGTAATTAATTCTTCATCTCAACCAATGCCTTGGATAAAAGGTTTAATTAACTTTCTATTTTTTGAATTAAATTTATTTTATACTGTTTGCAACTTGTCATTTATCAATCATTTTGGTTTGCCTTATCGGCTTTTTTGGTCCGATCGATGCATTACAGGGTCTCCCCATCTTAAGTGGCCTATATACTCCTAAAAGGAATACTATTTGACAGTACAACGAACGACCACTGAAGATGTCGAGATGCAGAAATGCTCTCCGAAAACGGCGAGAGTGTGCGAACCAAAATTATCTGAAAAGACCAAGCATAGATCAATTCGTAGACAAGAGAGAATCTCATAATTTATATGTTATCGGATAGGGTATGTTGTTGTTTGTTGCTCGATTGAAACATAATCGTTATGATTATATTATTAGATGATTAAATTAAACTGGGGTGCATTACATGAATGGACTTGTTGCTTTGATCAGAGCTATTGACGCATATATCATACAAGGACATACGTTTGTGGGATATTAACGCGTGAAAGTGAATGCGCGGTCACTCCGAGGGGGGTCGATTTGTCAAATATCGGCAGATGGGGGTTCCGGTCAATCCGACCCATTAATTCCGCGTACAATTACCGATTTGACTCATCTGTCCACCCTCACCTGCTGTGCGGGCCATCCTGCCCCGTCCCCCCGGATGTTGGGAGTGGCTAAGTGCCTTGGAGACAGTTCGTCCTGGTGTATTTTTTTCTAAAGATAAAAACTTGTTATTTACAGAAGAGGCGCCCAACCAGGAAAGCAACATCCGCCGGTACAGGACGGCGTTCACCAGGGACCAACTAGCACGTTTGGAAAAAGAGTTTTTCAAGGAGAACTACGTATCGAGACCTCGGAGGTGCGAATTGGCTGCCCAGCTCAGCCTTCCCGAGTCGACGATCAAGGTGAATAATAAAGCAATTAGTACCCGGCTGCCAAGCCGTCCTAAAACATAAAATCATCTGAGTAATAATGGGTCATAAAACGATAACCGCCCTTCAATCCCGGTAGCGCGTATTGCCGAGTTACTAGGATGAGATCACACGTGTCGGAACTTCAAAGGCTTCCATCCAATGCCAGATAAAGAAAATGTGCTAATGGTACCGACAAAAACGGTCTTCCTATCTCCTCACTTAAAATTAATTTCGGGCCATGTGCTTCCTCATCCGCCAAGGCGGAGCTTTCAAAAAGTTTTTTTATAGGACGTTTTATTGTATAATTTCGACCCGGTAACCGCTTTATTAGTTCTTAAATAGTTCTCGTCCAATGCTGTAAAATGGATTTAATTGCTTTTGTAGTTGAATTTGACTAGAAATTGAACCAGATCCAAAGATTTAAACAATCGGCTTCTATTCAATCGGTCGGTTTTACTTTGAAAGTTCTTAAGCTCATAAGTCTTAACTTTGTTATTGATTCTCTCAAGTTAATCAGGGATCTAACGGAAACTCACAGGTAACCTCAAAGCCATTACAGGGATAAATCAAATGGCAATGAAGTATCACGGATTTGTTTAAATAGCCCATTATAAAACATTTAATTCCATGGGAAATGTCAATTTTTAATCTTTTTTTTTAAATTTTAGGTATGGTTTCAAAATAGACGAATGAAAGACAAACGACAGAGAATGGCCATGGCCTGGCCGTACGCAGTGTACACAGACCCAGCACTTGCAGCATCCCTACTCCAAGCCGCCGCAGCTGGTCTGCACTACCCTTATCCGGCATATTACCCCCGTTATCCTTATCCACCGCCGCCACAACAGCCTTCAGCCTACAGGGAAGAACCTCAGCAACAGGATTGCGACGGTTCCTCGTCCTGCCGGTGCGGTATCGTCAACTGCGTCGCCACGGGTGGATATCCAGTGCCATCGCCGCCACCTCCCTCGTCTTCACCGACGGGAGTCACGAGGACTCCTCAGCCAAAGAAATTATTCCAACCGTATAAGGAAGACCTACTTGAGAAGCGCTAACTCAAAACACCCTCTTTCGATAATTACCAAAGTCTCCCCACCCCTGCACATACTTTTCCTTAAGTAACACGTACACTTTGTTTTAAAGTGTAAATAATAAATTTATGTCCTATGTGAGCCCAGAGAAATGGCTTTGTTCCCCTTAAATGTAGTTGTATTATATGTATATTATTTTGTAAATATTGTTTTATTATAGTTACAACCTGAGAAATTGTGTATTGTTTGTACATATATATATTATGCTGTAATATTTATTAAAACGTTCCGTTTGACCTGGCTCTATTTTATAAGGGATTAATAAATGTCATTCAACATTGAACAAGCCTTACTTACTCCATGAACAGCCTACACCATCCTCAGAATATTAACGTTATGTTTTAAAAAATAAATAAATAATAATAAAATTATTCAGATATCGTGAGATGCGGTCTGGTGTGATGTAGGTATCGGACCGCATCTCACGATATCTGAATAATTAAATAAGACTTCTTGTAGTGTGGACAGAAAAAAAAAGACATGAAAGAAATGTCATGGGATAATGCCAAACTAAATTACTAGTCGTAGTCATATATTCAACATTTATGCTAATTATTCAGTTTATTATTTATTACAATAAATAATTCCATGTTATTCTAAATAAGCTTTCATAGATTTTTTATGGAATTGTTTGTCAATTTGTTGATGACTCGATGAATTACGAACTGATTAAGTGAGATTCAATTAAATTAGGCGTCAAACCTTCGTAACTGCCTACAAATAGTAATTATTAACTATTAATTACGGGTTAAGCCACAAAATAGTAATTTTTAATTGCAATTAAATAAGCTATATTTCTCATGTGTTAAATGGGTATATTTTCGCTTCTGCTTTTTACATGGAGTAGCTTGTGTAATGGGTAATGATAGTTACGAGATTTGTCAATAATATGTTAATTAATTATTCTTTTTACGTGAGGTCTTTGTTGGGAGGAAAAAGTTATTTCATTAGCGGGATTCGAACCCATGACCTTAGGCGCCTCTGCTCTAACAACTTCACCTGGACCGGCCTGGATTGAGCCGAACGTCGTGGGTTCGAATTCCTCTCATTACGCCAACTTTTTCATCTCAACCAAGACTTGACATAAAAAGAATAATTAATTTAAATAAGTATTTTGGTCAAATTAGACCACTAAGGATAAAAGGATTGTTACGAATTTGCAATTAATTTAGACAAGTTTTAAATTTTGAAACCAACTTCAGAATTTTAATCAAAACTGTGTAAAATCAATAAACAAGTGGACTTCATCAAGGATAGAGTACGAAAAAACGTTTTAAATATAATTTAAAAAATTTAATATCAATATATTTAATTTATTGAAGTAGAGGAGCGGCCAGGAATGAAGAATTGAAGAAAAACACCTTTTTTCAATTTTTGCCGACATTTCGATCTTTATTCAGGTCATCTTCAGGGCCTGCGTGAATTACAAAAATAAGTAGATTGGAAAACGTAATAATACAAATATTGTATAAATATAAATTATAAACGAAATATTTCATGTTCACATAAAATGTGGTGCCGTGTTTGTTTCGTGTTTTTCCCAATAAAATATTGTACTTCATTCTTGACCGCTCTTCATTACTTCAACAAATTATCGAACAACCGTCATTAAATCACATTAATCGATTGATTTCCTTTAAGACGGCACCTTTGTCAAACTTTAATTTTTAATTTTTGATACAATAACAAATCGTTCAACAACCGCTAAGCAACCTCAACTGAAATATTCACGGTAGAACTAGGCAAATTTCATAGCAACTTCTCGTTCAATATGCTTCCAAGCGGCATAGGTTTTTTTTTTTTTTTTTTTAATTTCGTCGAATCATCTAAACCGCGAATTTTCTCAAATCACTCTTTCTTTCCCACACACCCACTCTCCATTATATATATTATCTCGAAACTTTTCAATGTAATTCAGGTGTTTTTTGCCTTTTACAAGTTAATATTAACAACAATCCGGTAATTCCAATCGGAGGATTCAAACGAAAAACAAAAATAATACTAAAAAGATGAAAGTTCAAATGTTTATTGTTAGGCCGATTGGACGATAAACTAAATAACAATATACACCATCGTATAAACTAAGCAGGACAAGTAATTCATAATAAATTAATTAAAACTTCCAATTTTTATTATTTCGGTAGTATTAATAAATTGAAAAACGTCATCGTGTTTTGCATTGTAAATGACGGAGACGAAATTTGTCTTCCGGGATCGACGAGCTTTTCATCGAAAAAGACCTCAAATACAACGGATTTATCGTTCAAAGTCTACAAAAAATCTTACAAAAGATTTATCGATGTTATCACCAGACAAACGGCCGACATCTCCTTATAAAAATAAAGAGCCTTCTCATATTTTACAAATGTCCTACTTAACTTTTAAGCACTCTGGCCGGTGTCAATGTACATTTACTACATACTAAATTAAAAGGAAAATATGGTAGGACGATCACTTGCTAGCCGTTTGATCACTCAGGGTCATTCACTACTCGTACGACGAAGTTCTACACCGAAAATGTTACAAATAAATTCGTACGAATCGTCGTCCAATTCTCATCCCTTTTGCAGATATTCAATATTATTGGGAGATAGTGAGATGCGTCGGTGAGACGTCCAGTCGAATCCTATCTAACTGATCGCTGTTTCAGGTTCGCAGCAATGAATTCTCGGAAGTCAAACATATACGAGCCGGATTACCGCAAGGTTGTGTCCTTGGTTCTATCATATATATCATTTATACTGCTGACCTACCATCCTGACACTAGTGTCACAACCCACGCGGTCGACACCGCAATCCAACCCTCTAACTCGAATCCTGTCCAAGCTATCTCCAACATGCAGGAACACCTTGAGTTTATCAAAGACTCGTGTAAAAAATGGAGCACAAATTGAACAAAGAAAACTGCGCTCAGTGTACTTTTACGCTGAAAAGAAAATGACTTGCCGTACATTGCTCATCAACAACAAAGAGATACCAATCAAATATCTGAGACAGGAAATTGACGTCGAATCGCCACACGAGATTTTAAGCTTCTAATATCCAGCGCATCCAGTCCTTCCAATCGAAAGTCCTTAGACCAATTATCAAAGCACCTTATAATGTCTCTAACCTCACTATCCACAAAGATCTCAACATTCCTTTTGTCAACGAACTAATCCGCTCCATATTCCATACCTTCCACACCAACCTTCGAACCATCCTAACACTCGAGCCCTCTCTACTGATTCCCATCCCGACAACTGCGTCGCCTAAACCGACGGTGACCTCTGGACCTACTTGACCCCAATCATACCCACCAAGTGCCACCAATGGCTGGATATTCAAAGCATGTGTTCTACCGGTGCAGTGCTGGCATTGGTGCTAGTGTTGTACTGCGTGTTGTATTAATCATGTGTACAATGTATAGTGTACTATCATCTATAGGTAACAAATAATTTTTTTTTTTAAATATTCACAACTAAATTGATTAAACAGTTTCCCTGAGTTTTACTTTAACATGATTTAAAGTTATATGGAGGATTTTTATGAAACAAACATTTCAAAAATAGCTTACTTGGTTTTTAAGAATCTGAAAATTTTCGGAAGATAAAAAGACATCGTTGAGACGTTATTGCTGATTTCATTCAAAAATCCACCTGGGAAACCAAGTCCACTCTTGCTCACTTCGAAATATGTTATACAAAGACAGAGAAACGTTTGCTGAGAGGGAGGAAATTGTTATTTTAACCCTTATTTTCCTGAGATGAAGGCGGAGCTGAGCGGAGTAAATAGGGTGCGATAATTTTGTTATCACCCCCTTTCTGCCTTGTCCCCTCCTTGGATCCCTTTTCCCTTTTTATTGCCTTCTTTTACGAGCCCTGTTTCGCAGACTACATTTTTATTTCGTTTCGGAAGGGACGACTGGGAGATCGGATGATAACATCCCGCCAAATAAGCGAGCCCCACTAGTGATATTCAGTTTTATTTCCTCTATCTCAGCCCTGCTATTGCATTCCGGGACTTGCTTCAAGCACTTTTCTGCGCCGTTCATCTATAATTATATTCCCCTGGGTCTATTTTCCTTAGACTAATAAATTTATTCATAATTATTATCAAAAACTCGAAAAATTTATCAAAACAACAGCCTAAATTTGACAATCTTTTTACTGGTCAGAGAAGATAAGTTTAAAATAAAAGCCTCGCTGCATTACATGTTTTTTCTTGAAAATATAATTTTAAGAACATTTATTGAATAACCCAGAGTTTAACTAACTAGATGTATTCTCCAAACATCCTCAGAGGTTAATAGTTAGAACTTAATGGATTTCTCAGTGATGATAAATTAATGCTTCAAATAGACATTGTACAAATAAAGAAATAAATTAGATGAAAAATCCATTCAAGATTGGAAATAACCTTATTATTAGATTACAATTAATTAAAGTTTTAAGTTGAGATAAAAAAGTCAGTTTCACGAGCGGGATTCGAACCCGCGATCTTCGGCTTGATACACCGCTGATCTACCACTTGAGCTATCGTGATCTCGATCCACTCGACACTGACTTCCCATCTCAACCAAACCTTTTTTTCAGTTTCCCTCCTTCTTGCCATTTTTCAAATGTCGTGTAATCGTATTGGATACTCGGCGACAAATGAAATGGCCACGGAGAGCTATAGAGAAGATACACTTTAAGAGGATACATTTTAACTTAATAAATTCACCAGTTTCGTTGTCCGCGTGATTTAATTAATAGTAATTCATTAATTGGTCAAGCGGACCACGAAATTAGTGAGATTATTATTAGATAATAAACTTTGTTAGCTATCTTGGGATTTTATTTTATTTTTTAGAAAGAGACTGGTAGGTAGTGTGTACTTGGCTGTACCATTTGAGATTCGGCAGGATCCACTTCCACAATCCATAACCATTGATTGTTCTTCTACCAACAGAACTGTTCGCTACTATTTTTGTAAAACCATCAATTGACACTTCCTCCCTTTATAACAGGCTTATCAGAAGTGTAAAGAGTGCTTTCCAACGGTTTTTTATGTTTGCTTAGTTGATCAAGAAGTACACTGACGAAGTTGTATTAACAGTACTGATTCGAGTTTTGGATTTGTGGTGTAGACCGATCTACTGGTGCTGATTCTTCATGCCTTCCGGCTGTCACAAAGATTTCTACTGTCTGTTAATGAGGTACCCAGTTAAACTGAAAAAGTTTAAATCGTTAAGTAACTCCTATTTCCTATTTCACAGATCCATCGGTGTTTTCCGTCTTCATGCTCGAGACCGGCATACTAGTACTACCCAAATAGTGTCCTTAAATTATTGTTCTAACCCAAAGTTTGTTGTTTTGAAAATCGAAAGTTGAAAACAATAAACTGTAAAAAAAAGAACTATCTTTTAAAGGGATTAAACAGCATACTCACCTCCATTTTATCATTTCTATTGCGAAGCATTTCCCATTCGATCTTCGATGGCATTTTAAACCGCATTTTAAACAATCGTCTGCAATAATTTAAAATTAAGTCTGTACTTTCTTTTTAAATTGAAGTCCATTCTATTTTTCTCCAGGGTTCTCAGTTGGGACGGTTTTGTTTCTACTACTAAGCCTAACTTTTTTCTCCTGCAAAGTGTCTTCAGATTTGTTTATTCTTGTAGATCGCAATAATTTTCTTTCTGTTTTGACAGCAGGTCTGTTATTAGTCTAAACTTGTATTTATTTAATGATATTCTGGTAACCAGTTCAGGTGAAACAACTTTAGATTGGGTCTTAATCTTAGGTTTCTTCTGGAGGCCAGTAGTTAGTATTTGGATAAAATGTATTTTATACTATATTATACTAAGCAGTCTCCTACATTCATCTACTTGTCGTAGATTCTTCTATTTTCAGACTCTTCAGATTAATTTCTTCTTGTAGATTATTGATACGACTAGAACATACTACAAACTTTGAAGTTACGATTTGGGGTTTAAACCGTCTCGTGCATCCTTTTCTTGTATTTGTGGTAGTTCCTTGTTCATCCACAGTCTTAAGAATTGTTAATGTATATCCTCGTAGTTCGTTATCGCTCTGACGTTGGATACTAGTCTAATTTCGTTTTACCGAATTAGTACCATAAATAGTAGAAATAGTACCATTTGAGTTTTGAGGTTTAAACCGACATTCATCGTTGCGGTACCGTCTTTTTCACATTCTGTTAATCGCATGAATTAAATGTTGAAGACGAGACATCTGCAGCTATCGAGTAATCACGTTAGCTGGATTTAAGAATTATAATTTATCGTCGATTATGAAAGAGATCTTCCAGAAACAGTGTTTTTTTTCTTCTTTTAAGCCATTAAGGCGGGATTAACGAGGGAAAAAGGGCTTTCCGCTCCGGATTAGATCTAAGAGTCGACAAGGTTTCTACGAAAGGGACTTATCGTAATAAAATGATGGTGGTCTGGAGAGAAGTGCGCTTGCTCAACATGGCGTCCCGAAATAATCCATACCCACCCTCTCCATCCACGACCGTCTACACTATTAATTTGGCTAAATCTTCTTCCACCCCCAGCCGCACCCGCCGTTTTCCCTATTATCAACCCCTTCCTACGCCCACCCGACTATGATTGACATAATTCACCACTGAATTCATCCGGCTTAAGCGGCTTTTATGAAAGTGATTATTTTTCAATGGAACCCATCTCACCTTGCGGCTTGAGTTATTATATAACCCTGTATGCTTTTCAATTACGCGTTATAATTAATATAATCTCTATTTGTGTACGCTTTTTATTCAAATAAAATAGATAAATATTTTTTGTAATTTGTTATTCATTTATAGTACAGATGTGTTTAATAATGTCATCAAATTTTACCTTTTGTCGAAAAACGCCAGAATAAACGCCAGTTAAATTGAAATGAACGCAAACAAAATTTAAAAAACTAGTTAGAAGGGATGGTTATAAACGGTGTTCGACTACTCGTGTTACGAACTTTTCCTTGTAGATTCTACATTCAAAAAAGAACCAAAAAGTCCTAATTAAGTATGGTCCGAATCTCAACAGTTTGGGAGTTGTTCCATTTTTTTTTTAAGATTTCAGGCCCTTGCATCAAATAAACAATGATTACTCCAAAACTAAACGTTTTTGGACAAATCCGTTGATACCATTGATAACTACGTTAAATTCCCAATAAAATGAGATCAATATTAAACTTGTAAACGTTCGTGAAAATTGATGGAGGAAAGGGAACAAAAACGTGGCGAACAGATTGGCAAGGTGGAAAGATTAATAATAACAATGAAACCATGAGGAAATTTTGAATGAATTTATTGCTGCCGATCTTTTTTTAATTACTTTTTTCAAAGACGATGAAATTGATTAAATAAATAAACACTTGCACTTTCGATTTTGAACCCAAATAAGAACAAGTTTAATAAATTCATTCAAAATTTCTTCAAGGTTTTTTTTTATGTGTGGTGGTTAGTGACCGTTAATAGATAATTATTCAGCTATCGTGAGATTCGTTCTGGTGTGAGGTAGGTTTCAGAAAAACATTTTCTTTATCGTGCAACGTTTCGATCTTTATTTAGAACATCTTCAGGGCCTGGGATTTACAAACATTGTTTACATTTAACAATTACATTTTGAATGTGAAAAAGTGAATTTATACAATGCAAAATATATTTTTTTATATTCACTAATTCCGCCTGACCAATTAATGTACTACAATTTTAGCTGAGATAAAAACCTTAATTAATTGTAATATATTTTTTTATATTCTATCAAAGTATTTCTACTCACTCAAAGTGTTTGTCTTCTGTGTAATTGTGCCATTCTTGCGTGTCGTGTCGAGATTGCCAATAAGATATTGCTGTTTTATGGATATACATTGGATTTAGAAGGGGTGGTTTTTTAATTTTTTTTTTTTTTTTTGCTGGGGCTTCCGACATCTCGGTCATTTCAGCCCCACACTAAGTTTGTATTCTATACCCGTTCAAACACATCATTCATACAAATAAATACGTTCATACACTTAAATACATTCATACAGTACAGACATTCCGTTTGGTCGGAATACTTGAAATTATTATTAATATTTCCACCTTATTAATCCATCAACAACGGTTTTTCTTTTCCTTCATTAATTTCTTCATCATTGAAAAAAGTAATTAAAAAAGAAATTGTACGAGCAGTTTTCTGAAATTTGCTGGTATCTAGGTTTGGAAATAGAGTGTAGAATCGAGATTGTAATTTTTTCAATTTTGAAAAAAAAAAAAAAAAGAAAGGTTTTTCAATGTTCTGGCTACTAAACGCTTATTTCATCAACGTTTACAAATTTAGTATTGATCTCATTTTATTGGGAATTTAACGTAGTTTTCAATGGTATCAACGGATTTGTCAAAAAACGTTTAGTTTTGGAGTTATCATTTTTTATTTGAAGCAAGGTCCTGAAATCTTAAAAAATCATTTAAAAAAGTGGAAAACCTCCGAAACTGTTGAGATTCAGACCATAGTTAATTAGGACATTTTGGTTCCTTTTTGAATGTAGAATCTACGTGCAAAGATTCTAACACAAATAAGCGAAAAATATTTATAATACGTTCAAAGACAAAAGACTGGACACTCGTATTTATTTATTTTCTATAAGAACAAGGTATAAAGATTAAATAACTTGTTACATAAACACAGCATTAATAGCTTGTTTATCTAGATTGTCGTTACTAATCCTTTTACACCGTATAGATTAAAAATACAGAAAATCAACTTTGTCGAGTGAATTAATAAGGTTTTTTCCTTGATGGAACAATAAATTTCATAAAAGTTTCAAGTCGAGATCGCACCCAGCAGATGTTTTGGCTAATGAGCGTCCGTTACAGCCCAAAGTCCTGGGTGGGCCGAACTGTACCATTTACGTCGGTGTACGCTGGTTTCGGGCCACTAATAGTCTGGATAGATTAGATGGTAATGGTCAACCACGATGTACGACAGCTAGAGGCGATCGTTTTATTGTTCTAAACGCACTTCCCTCATAGGCCATCCTCATACGGTCACCAGTGTAAGTGTGCAGCACGCTGGGCTGCATCCATACCCAAAACAGAGGACGTTTTCGGCAAAATTCGAAAGAAAAAAAAAAGAAAGAATTTTGTACAGAATTTAAAAATAAAACAGAAGAAAATCAATGAATTCTTTACAAATATAGAATATTTTGATAATATACCCTACCCAAGTGAAGAATGTGAATGTAGAAGAAATTTCTTATGCATTAAAAAAGATTTTTTGTTTCATACACACCTTATCTTCCGTAACACATCCACTCGTATTGCTACAAAACGGATATAGCAGAATTCCATGTACGTTATAACGTTGAATTCGATACAAACTGGTACATGGGTACGTAAAAAACCCGAGGTCCCTTCATGTACTTTATAAATGATACCCACTGTATATGCATTTTAAAGTTCAGGTAAATCCAACATTGGTAATTTTTCTTTCGAAGAACTCATAAAATAAATTAAATAGATAACTATGTTGATCACCTGGTGGGACGCTGCACTAACATACGGTTAACATTTTGGTTGATAATGTTTCTGCAACTTCAAAAGTAATAGATATGAAATAGATAAATCCATGCATGCTAGCTCGTAATTCACACTTGAAAATTTTCGATTATATACGATACAAAATGGAACAATATACTTCATCTCTAAGTTGCAAAAAAAATAAATAGTACCAATACGATCATAAAATAGAAGAATAAACAACATTTTATGGATGATGATGGTGAATGTGGTGGAGGAGGCGGCGGTGGCAGCGGCGGTGGCGGCGGCGGTGGCGGCGGCAAAGGTGGAGCTGGAGGTTGCGGAGGCGGTACTGGAAATGACGGTGCTTCTAGATGTACCGACGGTCAACGTCGACACGCCATAAAACAGACCGGTCCAAGCCAACCCGGCAGCCCAACGCGCTACGCCGAAATCGCTGAACATAAAAGTTCGCAAAGATTCAGCGACGCCAGCCAATATTCTGCTGCAGAAGAAAGGCCCGAAGGTGCAGGAGGACAAGGAGGTTCGGCTGGTCTGCCTGGAGAACCAGGCCGCAGCGGTGCCGGAGGA
>CM077108.1:26090190-26120124 GCA_039619505.1 Cimex hemipterus
GTGTCGGCAGATCTGGCACTGCGTATGAATTGGTCAGTCTATCAGGACCCTATAGGTTCTGATCACCTTCCCGTAACTTTTGAATTAAGTATTACATCGGTTTATCGCGCATTAGGCAGATCCAAAAAATGGAATGTTAAGAGGGCGGATTGGGAAGAATTTCATAATGATATAGTTCGAAGAAATTTGGACTCCAAACGAACCGGGTTTGAGGATTATTCAGATTTCGAGGACTTCCTCTTACAAGCGTGCGAAAATAGTATTCCTAAGTACAACAAAAAATCGTTCAAAAGTAAAAAAGCCAAAGTCTGGTGGTCCGTAGATTGCGAAAAGGCTATCGCGAATAGGAAAATTGCGTATACAAGATATAGAAGGTTTTGCACTCTGGGAAATTTTGAGGAATATAAGAGAACGGAAGAGGTAGCGCAAAATACTATTCAATCAGCCAAGAGGGAGGCTTGGAAGTCCTTTTGCTCATCCCTTAACAGAAATACCCCCGTGAAAATGATATGGAGAAAGCTCAAAGTTGTTAAGAATATACATTCCTATTCTCCCCCATCTATTAGTGTAGGCTCCTGGACGGATGACTTCATGAACAACTTTTGCCCTCCTTCTATTTCTGGCCCTCCACTTGATTTCGATAGTGCTGCTGGGATGGAGGACCCTTTGGTAGCTTCTTTCTCATTAAGGGAGTTAGACATTGCTCTTAAGAAATCCAATAACTCTGCTCCAGGTATTGATCAAATCCATTATTCGATGCTAAGTCATTTACCAGTTTGTAACAAAAATATGCTGACAAATCTTTTTAATGTCATATGGCAGAACAACTCAATCCCGGTTCCTTGGAAAAAGACCTTGATCATAATGATACTGAAGTCAGGTAAACCTCCAGACAATGCATCGTCCTATCGCCCTATAGCATTAATGTCTTGCGTGCAGAAAACTTATGAGAGGATGATTAAGAATAGGCTGACTTGGTGGCTGGAACGTAATGGAAAACTGCCCAGTAGCCAATATGGGTTTCGAACGAATCGCTCCGTCCTTGACGCCCATGTGGATTTCGTCTATGAAACATATATAAGTTTTTCTCAAAATAAATGTACACTCGGGATTTTCCTTGACATACAGGGTGCTTATGATAATGTTGTTCACGATATCCTAGGTAAGAAACTGATAAAAATTGGCTTGCCAAATCTATTAATCAAAAACATCATGGCTCTGATCACTGAGAGGGAAATCTACTTTGATATTAATGGTAAAGTTTCCGGTCCTAGAATCTCGCGTAAGGGTCTTCCGCAAGGAGGCATCCTGAGTCCACTACTCTACGCGATCTATGTTGCGGATCTCGTTACGGTTATACCAGAGGGGGTGAAAATTACCCAGTATGCGGACGACATATGCTTGTACGTGTCGGCTAAAGATCCAACAAAATGCAAAACATTTTTAAGTCGAGCAATTTTTGGGCTTTCAGGGTGGATGAATGAAAACGGACTCACAATCTCGGAAGGTAAATCTCTCTTATGCGCTTTTACTAGGAAAAGGAACATTGATCTCCGTGATAGTGAAAATCTAGGAGGGTATAATTTTCCTGTAGTTTCTCAGGTAAAGTTTTTGGGTTTACATCTTGATAGGAAATTAATGTGGAATACACATATCTCTTATATGTTATTGAAATGTGAGAAGCTGTACAATATTTTGCGGTCTATAAGTAATAAAAAGTGGGGAGTGGACCCACATATAGGTATGTTGTTTTATAGATCGACTGTTAGACCTATTTTGGATTTTGGATCAATTTTGTACGCACAGGCTTCTAACACCTCTCTGAAACGATTGGATACGGTTCGCAATAAATTTCTTAGAAGAATTTTAGGTTGTTTACCAAGTACACCCATTTCAGCATTATCTGCAGAAGTATGTGAACCTCCATTAGAGATTAGGAGAGAAAAGTTGGCGGGTAATTTTGCAATTAAGCTATATTCAGAAGTTAGCCCTATATTTTCTAAAATCAATCAGTTGGTAGTCAAAGACCTCACAAATCTGTTTTGGAAAAAAAAGAAATCCCCTCTTTTGGTTTCTTCCTTTCTCTCCTTAACTCCCCTTATATTCTCTCTATACAAAAGTATTAAACCTCCTATTTTTACCCTAGAATACGAGACAATTGTAAGAGAAGTCGACTGTTACACGCTCAGGGATTATTCCGAGTTTCCTCCTCAACAAGCGCAGAAGGAATTTTTAGCTGATGTGACTAGGTTATTTCCTGATTGTCGACTGATTTTTACGGATGGTTCCCAAATAGATGGTAATACAGGATGCGCTTTATTCGATCCCCTAAATAAGCATCATGAACAAGTCTCTCTCCCAAAACATTTTTCTATTTATTCGGCCGAAATCGTCGCTATAATCAAGGCTTTAGAATATGCCGCAGATATTTTGTCAGACAAAATCTGCATTTTTACGGATAGTCTAAGCCTCATTCAAAAAATTAAAAATTTCAGTCTAAACTCTAAGTGTGAATATCTCATTATCGAGGTTCTTAAGAAACTACAGGAATTGTTCCAAATATATAATAAAAAGATTACATTATGCTGGGTCAAAGGGCATTCGGGGGTTTGCCACAACGAGACAGTGGATACGCTGGCCAAGGCTGCTACCGAAAGTGGCGCTACTCTTGACATGTGCTATACTAAAGGTGATCTTAAAAATCACGTTAAAAAAATATGTTCAGAAAAATGGCAAGTTTTGCACAACTCTCCGGAAGCTGGGAAACATTATCGAGCTATATTTTCCAACATTCAAAAGCAACCCTGGTTTGCAGTCGGGGGTAAGAGTAAAGCGTTCTACTCCACTATATCTCGCCTTAGGACAGGGCACGGTATATGTGGAGCATATTTGTACAAAATAAATTTACGATCCACCCCTAATTGTGCTACATGCGATGAGGTCGAGGATCTCAAACACATAATTTTGATCTGCAACGAGTACGAAGTTCAGAGAGCTGACTTATTACGGAATATTGTTGGGTATAAAAGTATCGAACGGCCTTACAACTTGGACACATTGATTGGTACTAATGATATAGATATATATACTCATATATTTGACTTTCTGGTATCATGTAGCATTGAAATTTAAATCGGAGGAATAGGCTAGGTTGGGTGAGGCGGTTATGATCGGGGGGCTAGTGGGGGGTCATTGTTGGGACGCTTGATTTTTATAAAGCCCTCCAGTCCCCGCTGCGTTGACGTTGGCTTGGGCTGCTTAGGCCAAATCCGCCTGGCCCCGTTGGTCGTCTCCGCCCCATCGGGCTTCATATAGTTATTTCTTTGGCCAATGCATAAAGCAAGGTCAGAATAAAAAAAAAAAAAAAAAACCCGGGACCATTACCTTACAGTGATGAGCCCCTTGCCAACGCCCCATTTTTTGTTCTCGTGCATTTTCTGGAAACCAAAATTATTCGTTAACCAAAATGGTCAAATCTTATGTCACGACAGATTTATTTTTCTCAGAGGTTTGAGGTATAATCTTATTATCGTGTCTTTTTAGAAATGATAAATGATGGAGTGAGTGTGATGTTCATTACTTTCTAAAAAGATAGTTCGTACTCACAGTAAGTTGTTTTGCACGACCGGATTTCGAGTCTTTTAGCTCATCATCAGTTTGAAGGACTTCTACAACAACGTCTCTCGACGTGCATTGCCAAACTGGAAATGGCCAAATCTCTCTCACTTTGACAATGCACGTAGAAGTCCCCCTGATGGTGATCTAAAAGGCTCGAAATTCGGAACGTGCAAAACAACTTACTGTGAGTAGGAACTATCTTTTTAGAAAGTATTGAACATTCCTTTTTTGTCTATCGTTTTCCAGAGACAAATTGTTTTCCAAAATGTCTACTGATATGAAATCATGATTACGCTGAATCATTGTGCTCAATCATGCCAATACCCCTGCTAAAAGCCCGTCGTTTTTCTCCGAAGAACCGATGAGCTAATCTAGAGGAAAGTTTATTGAAGACGCCATTACCGAGGTGGTTTAGTGACTATATATTTTTATAAGGGACATGTCTGGGTCCTGGTTGTAAACCCCAATGTCCAATTGTCACCGGCTCAAATAATCACAGTCCGACTTTATGCTTTTACTGCACCCGCTTCCCTTCTTACCCGTTTTACAACAGAACGGAACTAACCGGACCTCGAAACGACTCGGAAGGTAAAAATCTCTCGACAGAGCCAAGAATCGAGTATTTAAACCAATTCCCTTGAGAAGAAAATTGTCAAAAGTGGTTCTTTAACGTTACGTTCTCGGCAAGAGCCAATTCTTTAAACTTATTCACTTTTACAATTCTGGTCTGTTTATGTTAAATGGCGGAAAAGGAGGGCCGGGAGAGATTCCAGAATAATTGGATCCAGTTTGGAAGTAGAAGAGATAATCAAGGATGCTATGAATAACAATGGAATGTAATCATGTAGTTTCTGGAGGTTGATAAAGGAAAATATACTTGTTCATTCCTGGGGGTGCCGCTAGGGAAAGCCCCCCATCATCCCTCCTCCTGCTCCCTCTTTCCACCCCTAAGATATATTGGGGTAAAAAGAAATAAACACCTATTAGATTTATAGGAACCCATTCTTCTCCCCTTTTTCCTCATATTGGATTTATACGATTTCTCAAGGCTCGGACCGCAGGCTTGCTGCCGCTTGCTTATCAGTTGCTGAATTAATTGGACTTCCAAATCTCCCATTTTCAAGTTTAACCGAGCGAGACATCTAAAGAGCGATCTCTTTTGAGATTAAAGATCGGATAAGGGAGATCCTTTTATTATTTATTATTAAATCGCTGATTCGCCCTTGTTCAAATGTACAATAAATTGAACAATAAAATCTCCCTCTTTTATCGAAAATTGAGATATTCTCTGTACTAACAACAAAATTAGAAATAAACAAAACGTATACAATAACAAACGAAAGTATGTAACCGTTAGTAAAGTCTCTATCCCACTTTTTATAAACAAATTTACATGTCGAGGGTTTTTTGTTTTTATTTTTCAATAAATGATGGTTTGTACACAAACATTTCAAAGAAACACTATTGTTCAAATTTTATACACTTTTTTTTCTTAAAGATTGGTAGATATTCTTGTTCAAAATGTTTGCCTCATTCCTGCTCACTTAAAGCGTTTGTTTTTTAGAAATACTTTGATTGAATATAAAATTTATTTTTTGCATTGTATAAATTCACATTTTTTCCACATCCTACATGTTTTTGTTAAATTTAAAAAATGTTTATAAATCCTAGGCCCTGGAGATGATCTCAATAAAGATCGAAACGTTGGCACGAAACCGTTTTTCTAAAACCTACACCACACCAGACCCCCATCTCACGATTTCTGAATAATCATTTTTTGTACATATTTGTATTTATTTGATTTATCCTTTTGTCCATTATTATCACGTTATCCTAGGAAAAAAGTACACGGTTTCAAGCTTATGACACGAAGAAGTTTTTTTACTTCGATACCCCATAGTTTACAATTGTTCAGGTTTAAATGCAGATTAAAAAACCTAGCTGAAGTAATAAAAACGGGATTGTTTCATCAATAAACATAAAATGCTTAAAGGCATCATTTTAAAAACTTATTTGTCACTTTCCAATGAGAAATTTATCCTTCTTTCTATCAGTTTTTCTATATCCCTAAGTGAAATAAAGTACGGGTTTAACTTAAAAACAGCTTATTGGAGAAAAGAAATTAATTTACAAATAACTCCGAAATTGGAGAATTTTCAACATATTTATACAATATTTTTTGTTTCAAATAAGATGAAGAATCATCTTGAGTTTCATGTATAGTGTTTGAATTACCCTGTATGTCTACGTATCTAATTTCTCTTATACATTATCCCATTTTCTTGTTTCTTTCTATCTATGTTTATCTCTCCTCTCTACTATTACGCTCGCCCATGTTCATTTTCTTTATAATTTAACTTTTTCATTTTTTGTGGGTTTTTTATGTGTAGGCTTACTTTTTTTTATTTCTTTTGAGATGGAAACGTTTCCTTTATTCTCAATCCCTCTCTTCTTATTTTGAATCATTTTATTCTTCATTTGCCTACATTTTTATATATATGCCTGCCTGTCCAGCGTTTGTTTTTTTATGTAATTTTTTTCTATCTACCTCTGCGTGATCAATAAATAAATCCTTCAATCAATACATCTATCTGTCTGTCCATTTTTATAAATCCTCCCATCTAACTATCTCTCACTGTGTCACTTTCTATTTATTCTATTTCAACTTTTACCTCTTTGTATATTGAAATTCAGTCCCTGATTTCTTTTTTATGGCTCCTCTTTTCTTCTCTCTCCTCTACGCACACCCTCAATCAATCTATCGATACCTATCCACCATCTATTTATCTACCTATTCATTCTACTCACATTTTTGAAAATTGATATTTTACCATTGGAGCGAAAAAGAAAAAATATTTGAAATTTGTTCTGCTTATTGTTATATTTTTTATTATTCTTTAATAACAATTTTAAAAAATGCAAAATATAGAAAAATACAAATTTATCATCCGAAGACTTATACCAAGAAAAAAAAAGAATATCGAGCAAAGTTGGTTTTATGATTTTTTAAAATTTAATCTGTCCTATACGATTATATTGTAAAGCTTATTATTACGCCTTAAAAAGTAACACGATTTACTATAGTTTTATGTTAAAAATTAAACAAAAAATTATTCTATCAAATATTTTGTTTATGTACTGCACAAATATGTTAAAAGGAATAATTTATATTTCCTGCTATGTTTATGTTTATTCGTTGAAGGTCTATAAGTACTAAATTGTGGTATGTTCTACAGATTAAGTAAGAATTACAAGAACCGTTTAAAACAATTTGGTAATTAACCGCTCGCAAAACTCTTTGACACATTATTAAATATATAATCCTATAAACCTTTCGGACGAATATAATCAAAACACAATCCGAATTTGAGCGTCGACATGGCAAAACTTCGTTAAATAGGATCAAAAAAAATTTAACGAATCCCTGTCGTCTCGGAGGGATCAAAATAGGATGGTGTGGGTGAAAGGTACGGACACTATTGGTCGATAAATAACCCGAAGAGTGAATACGGGAGAGAAATAAATTAATTAAGTATATGGAGGATTGGCAGGCCACAAATCAGCGGTCCAATCACAGGCGTCAGGTGTAAATCAGAGGCTCAATATACGTCGACGGCACCTATGACGCCTTCATCCCCCTTTTAAATCCACTTTCATCCCTTATTCAATCTATGGCCATTCCCCCTTCCATGGTTGTGAAGGGCCACGGGCGACGATACCTCCTCATCCTCGTTTATAAGATCGTAGCGAATAGGTGATATGAGACAGACCTTTCTATTTGTTCGCCGGACGTTTCAATTTTAAAAGAGTGTTACTGTCAATGTTAATGCCTTTCGTCTCTACTCTAGGGACTTAGAAAAATAAACTCATAGTTTATTCAGGTCTGAAATACAAACAAACATAAAAGGGATAGTCACGCAAACTGAACTATTGTGTTAAGGCAGAAAACAACTTCTGTACAACAAAATCACAGACTACTTTCTGCTAATAAATTTTATAGTGAACTTTTTTAGGTTTTTGCCTTAGTTTGTTACGACTAGGATAGAATCGCTACAATTTGCACAAGGTAATCGTATTACCTACACCCAACCATAGTAGTAGTGGTAATAATAATAGCAGTAGTTCACTAGTGGCAGCAGTAGTAGTAATAGTATTAGTAAGTAGTGCAAGTAATCGTAGTAGTAGTAGTAGACTAGTGGCTGTAGTAGTAGTAGCACTAATATGAGTAGTAGTACTTGCAGTAGTAGTTTTTAGTATTAGTAAGTAGTGCAAGTAATCGTAGTAGTAGTAGTAGACTAGTGGCTGTAGTAGTAGTAGCACTAATATGAGTAGTAATACTTGCAGTAGTAGTTTTTGGTAGTAGTAAGTAGTACAAGTAGTAAGGATTAGTAGTAGCAATAGTAATAGACCCATTAGTAGCACTGGTGATTGTAGTAATAGTAGCAGCAGCAGTCGCAATAGTAGTAATATTGGTTGTATTAGTATTACATACAGACATAATCAATCAAAGACCTATGTCAAAGGAGACCAGACTAAACAAAACGAACAATCCTGAAAGGCTAATTAAAAGTGAATATGGCAAGAAGCAGAAACGCGTCTGACAGACCAGAAAAGCGAGGATATACATAATGTTCAGAATCGACCAAGAGATTTTAGACAAAATACGCGATTTACGTCCTGCGGAGGAATCGTCATTTTAATATGTCCATTCAGAATAATTTATAGTTGAGAGCAAACAATCTGGAAAAGGCGTTGGTGGGAGTTTGACCATTTCGGTCTGACCATTGTCCCATTCCGTACGATGAAAGACCGCACAAATGTGGCTAAAGGGGAGAAGAACGGCCACGTCTCCCGGAGCGTGACAGCCTTTGTTGTCCTGATTTCGGAAAAGGATGGTTGTGGGAGGTTGAGGGCTCTCAATTAGCCACAGGAAGCCCCCCTCGGGCTGTTGACTAAATAGTGCCAGTTTTATTGCCGGACGGCCTCCCGAAACGAATCAGAACTGGACAAAAGAGCCAACCTGCCTTGCGAAGTTGCCCAGGAAAAGTACAAATTTTCCTTTTCCGGTCGCTCTCCAAGAGTATGGACACTTTGCAGACATAGAGGGCCACACAAGCCTCTTTCATGAATGCCTATCTTAATTCCAACAGTCAATATTGATCAATCATCAACCGGATTCATTGACTACTTATAGTTTTCAAGATCAAGCTTGATTTTAAATCACCCCCTTTGTATTATCAAATTGCAGAGTGTCAATTCAAATAAAACCCACTCAATCGATTAAAAATGGCCTTTTTTGAAAAATCGTCACCACTTAATCAAGGCCCCAAACGGATAGCGATTATCCAGGACGTTTGGGGTGAATCCGGTCCGCCCCTGTAATTGGTTTGTTTGGGGACATGTGGCAGAGGGTGAGGCCGTCTATTATCATATTATAATCTGGGGTGGATGAAAGGACCACCCTCCGGTCCTATTAAACAATTAGTTGCACATTGCCTTATCCTTGACTTATCCGCTTTATCCTGTTCCCGGTCGGACTGACTTTCCGAAGCTTAATTGCCCGTTTTATTGCCCAATTACAAGTTGCAGTTACCATTTAAAAGGGCATTATTTGGTCCAAATGCTCGCCCAGGCGTCCGGTCGTGTTCCGAACTCATTTAATCCCGACTGTTAAGTACCAGATCCATAAGTATTATAAATTCATGAGACAGCATAATGAACTTAACGCACAGTGAGTTACTATCAAAACCGACCGAGAAAGTTCATATTTTTCTATCCTACCGGCAATCAGACCAACAACGAGGAAATCACAAAATTCATAAACTGATGTGATTTTCTTTTATTGCTGATGTAAAAGACTAAACATGAAGGGTACGAAGTTTTTCATTTTTATTTTTTTAATTTCTGATTGTATTGGTTGATTCTAATCTGAGATTGTATATATTAGCATGAATGTGTAGTGGGATAAGGCCGACGTTGAAATATTGAGTATCCACCTCCACCGACCCGATTGATTAAATTGAGTTAAGGGTGGATCAACGGAACATGATCCAACTTTTTATACGTGAAATTTGCATGTATTGATTTCACCTGATTAAGCCTGATTCTCTATTGTGTGTTCCTGATTTAACTAGTTTTGTAAAGGCTATTGCCAGTTAAATAAGACAAATCCTCAGATTTTTTTGAAATAAAGGCTGGCGTACCGCGAGGTAGCGTCGTAAATCCCATGCTGTACTTTCTAAACATAAGCGTGCTACCATTGATTGAAAATATAATCGTCCCTCTCTGTCGGAAAATGTATGCATGAACCACCATGTAGCCACCAGCATCCATTTCGAAGGCAACATAAACGACCAGAAATCCAGATTGAATATAAAAAATTTTTGCATTGTATAAATTCACATTTTTCCGTATCCAACAAGTATTTGTCAAATTTTTAATAATGTTTGTGAATCCCAGGCCCTGAAGATGCTCTCAATAAAGATCGAAACGTTGGCACGATAAAAAAAATGTTTTTCTTAAACCTACATCACACCAGAACGCATCTCACGATTTCGCAATAATAGTAAATAAGTAGACAAACCAATCGTTTTCAGTGGTAAACTAGCTCTTTTCCGTGTACGCTTGGCAATAGATAAAAAGGCAATTGGAAAGCAAGTACAAAAAGAGAAGGACAGAACTTGATTTCAAATACCGCCAATTTTATTGGTTCCTCGAAAGCAATTCCCGGCTATCGAAACAAAATAAAATAATGATTTATAATCATATATTAAAATGTATATGGATGTTTGGTATACAATTTCGGGGGTGGGCCAAAAAGCAATAATACAACGGTTCCAAAATAAAGTGAAATGAAATGCGGTACATGTTCCTTGTTATGCTCGCAATAGCAAAATATACATAGATCTGCACATCCCGCACATCGACACCGAGATCATGGCTCATAAGCACCAAAACTGGCAAAAACACTGCTACAACTGGAGAGGGCAAATCTCAGAGGAGTGGTGGGACTACTAACCGGCCACTGGCACCTGAGAAAATATCTACAAAACATGGGCATATATAATAGTGATCCAATTTGCAGACTATGTAATGAGGAGGAGGAAACAGCCACTCATATCATCTTCGAATGCGGAGCAACGGCTCAATGGAGGTTCAATCTGACGCACAAAAATGACTCAGAGAACCACATTGAAGCAATAACAGTCAATGACTTGATAATCCTGAGAAAAAGGATCGAGTCTATTGACTAAACTAAAGAACTAGGAAGGTACAATAAGCCAGAAGGCTGCAGTGCCTGGGGCACACAAACCCCACCTCCTAGTACCTTTGCCACCTAACCTAACCTAACCTATGGCTCATAAGCACTACCAACGTTTTCACAGCCACCCACCAAGTCCAGCCGTCTGCTACATTGTCAGTACATCGAAAGACTGCTGAAGAGGACAAAGCCATCTGAATTAATTCTGTAAGAAGTTACCAGGTGAACTCAACTAGACAAAATATGATGGTAAGCACACTGAACTGTATTTGTTAGTAAATCAGCCATTGTAAAATTAATGGATGGTCTCACTCATATGTTCAAAATCACTGATTCCTAGCAAATATAGTATGCTCCACTTCGAATATGGACAAGAAATAAAACGTTAATTATGTCTTTATTAAGCGATTACTTTAATTTTTGTTTATTAGCATAATTTTTATAAAAATCGGACAAACGTTTTGGATGCCTTTTTGGATTTAACGTTAAGTTTACAAAGAAATGAAGAAAAAACATCTAAAGGCTAGTCATTGTATTGTAAACCACCTAAAATCAAACTACAAAATCTACTAAAGTTCCGATTTAATGTGAAATGGAAATCTTCACTGAAAACCCATTGATCGAGGACAACCTCATACAAATTCAAAAATTTAAATATCAAAATAAACAAACATTCGTATGGGTGCCCGAGCACTGTGATATTCAAGGCAATACTCGAGCTGACATTCGAGCACAAAAGGAATTCCAGTGACATCGTACCCACGTGGGGATTTAGAATCACACCTAAAAAAAATATATTTATTAATAGTTAGATTGGGAGCCTGGTACATCTTAGAAAATAAGCAACGTAACATCAACTTTCAGTCAGGTGTTTGACTTCGCCCATCCGACAGAGCAGAAAAGAAGAAGTAACTTTGACCAGGCTACGGATCGGACATACCAGATACACACATGGCCATCTCATGAACAGTGGACCTCCACAATGCAACGTATCTCTGATTGTAAAACACATATTAACAGAATGTCAGCTTTTAAAAACAACTAGAGAATCGATATTTAACTTTCCAAAATACACTTGTAACTATATATACAATATAATTAATTAATTAATTAATAATGAATACAAATATTTAGGTAAAGGAACGATCACAAATTAATAATAAAATTAAAATAAAACAAAGAAATAAATGATGTTATGAATGAAGGTGAAATAGCCCGAAGACGGCTCGGTACTTTTTATATATTACAAACGAAAAGTGTAATAATTGAAATCAAACATATGAGCATAATGCTTAGCCGGACATAAGGCCGGCTATAAATCCTTTTCAACCCTTTCAGTCAACTGTTTTATTACACGGGTAGTTATGATAACATCTGTTATTGTACAATCAATAGACTGTAATAACCCGGGTGTCAACAATGGTCCTGCACTCGTGTTGATATCGCTTTAATGCACTCCGCCTCCGGGCAACAGCCCCATCCCCTCGGGGGTGAAAGGGGTGAATCGTTTCGCTTAGTAATTGAGGCCTGGTCTCAGGTGGCGTCCCGCCCTTAGATTTAACGAGACCCCTCCATATTTTTTTTCGACCCTGACAACGCCCTCGATCCCGTCCTATTGTTTATTTGGCGGTCTTTCGTCCAATTTGCTTCCCTAAGTTTAAAAATATCGATAGAAAAGAGAAAACAGCACCAACAAGGAAATTGGCACAATTCGAAAAATCGGATTATTTTGTGTGTGGTTTTTTCTAGTATTCGGGTGCTCTACAGGAAAAATGGTACAACCTTTCACGAAATTGTCATATAGTTCTTCGAGTAGTTTCGAGCTTTATAGCTTTTTATCAGGAAAAGTGAGAGAGTTGTTATGATAATATAGTTTGATACGTCCACTGACCAATCTTTTAAGTAAACTATTCCTGCATGTCAAGGGATAAATGTTCGCAATTTGTAGCATAGATACATTCATGATTTAGGGTTTATTTGAATTCTTGTATATACAAAACTATTGCAAATATTAAATATTTGTAAACATGTCTTTCACATCACGAGGACAAACTGATTCTAAATTTGTCTACGACCAACAAGTATGAAACTGCCATCAATAGTTATAATAAAATCTGTCAGTTTTCTGAAACTTTGATACCGAGTAATGAGAAGAAAAGTTTGACCTATGATGCTTCTGGCTGTCCAGATTTCATTAACAAATCTGAAAAGTATGAACGGACCGCTTCAAAGAAGCAGGTCGAAAATGTTAACAAAATCAAAATATTATAAATACTGAATTACTACAATTATATTTTATGTTATTTAACATTGTTAACATACTAACAGGGTTACTAGTTCTTATGTGCGTTTTTTTCTTCATTGTATGAGCAAAGTAATATTAGTTTTAGAGTTATTTAGTTTTAATGTTAGAAGTAACGATCAATTTTTCTTTCACGAACACTTTATCAAAGAACGGTCTTGAACAAATAATCAAATTCCGTTCTTACTGTCAAGTTTACCCAGGCCCTGAAGATGACCCGAATAAAGGTCGGAACGTCGGCAAAAAAAAAAGGAAAAGGTGTTTTTATCTAAACTATCTCATTCTTGACCGCTCCTCACGACTTCAACCAATTATAAAACAACAGGTCATTAAGAAACAGAGCGCTTTAATTATACATGCTGAATACTCAATAAATCCTTTATTTCAATAATTAATTGTTTTAATTAACTAATTAGCCCTGACTACAGAAGGAAAGGACATAAGCTTGAGTCAAAAATTATCATAGTAAAACATCCTACGTGGATATTTTTGCTTGTTTGTTAGGTTTGTATGTGGTCTGTTAATATCACAAGGAAATTAGCACATAAAAATTACAGACATTCATGAGCCGTCATTTTCGTTAGAGCAAACTTACATTAGTGGGAGCCAATATATGGAAAAGTGTCACAACTCAAAAAGGGGTAAGTTTTTAGGGTAGTACAACTGGATTTTTAAAGTTTTGGGCTTTCGCACAAGTCTTGGACAAACAAAAGACAATATTGATGAATCATGACAGTTTTTATTGCCAACAAACCTAATTGCGTGAACGTAAAGCATAAGTTAAAAAAGTAAACTTCCATCCGTCTCTCCTGTATTTTTTGAGTTATGCGGCTTTTCTTGTACGTGTGCGATATATTAAAACAGGCCAATCTCAAAGAAAACAGACAATACGGTCATAGAGTTTTCAAGGAATGTGTTTTAGACATTTCAATCTCTAATTAATAACAAATATGTTTTAAAAAATATGAACGTCCGTCCACGATTTGGAAGCTTGTAACATTTAAAATTCAAGAAAAATTAGTTGGAATCGCTAAGCAGAGTTTATGTATGAGTTCGTTAACCCAGGAAGGTTAACAAGGCAGGCAGTGTCCTGTTCATTTTCATGTTTGTTGACTTTTTCTACGAGACTTTACGCTTGTTGTCCACTATTTACGGACGCAAACTCATCCCAAGGCGTAAATAAGCGATGCCACGGATTTCAGGGTTGTTCGCCCTCCGTGCCGGGTCATCAACCAACCCTTCCTGGAAATTGCCCGTAGCTCCACCTTCGGAAACGCACGACCCACGCCCTCGCCACTTTAGTACAGAAGAGATTTTCTCGAAGGGCGACCGGGCAACGGCAACCCCGGGAGACGGAAAGGGGAAGAGATAACAATCCGCCGCCTCCCCCAACGATTCGATTTACAGCTGACAATGATTAATAGTAATTGTACGACAGATATGAGGGCCGGAAAGGCATATTGAATTGCCAGGAATAACATTGTGTCTCCTAGGATAAGCTTATTTTCATCGGAATAATGAATAAACCCGCCTAGTCATTGGGCTTCGGATATCCAGAACAAATGCCGATCTGCTTTCCACTTATCACTGATGTTTATTGCCTCGGCTTGTTCCGGGAGGGTCAGGAAACTGCTACATGCGTTCAAAACAGCCGGGAAATTCACAAAAGTAAAATCGATAAACTATGAATACTCTGTTAATTATCATTCTGGACGTGTTACTACTACTACTTTTTAACCTATGATTCTTTATCATTTATTGCACATATTTCTATATTTATAAGATTTGTTGTTAATTTGCCTTGCTTTTTGGAATATAATCCATAACAATATGGAATTGGAACATAATCGGAAGGCAACTGGTCATTATAACTTTACAAAAGCTCAATGTCTATAAGCTAATTGACTGATAATCTCATCGATAATGACGTAATTTAAATGTTCATTTCTATACTTTCAAATAGTTAGAAAAATTTACTCTCATACAAAAAAGAAGCATTCTAAAATCAGACTCTTAATAAAGTATTTGAGAAAATTCTAATAGCTGATAATAAGCAGAATTTCGAACAATTTAAGAAGAAAAAATAAATTATCCAACGATCAGTGTAAATGCCTGCGAGTGACAAGTGACAATATAAAATAAGAATTGGTCAAAAAAAGAAGCTTCGACCAATATCACTTGTTTATGATATAATTATATTATAATATAATTAAGCCGTTTAGGTTTTCGTGGACAATTGACCAAGTTACTTCTTTCAATGAGCTGGGTTATCGACCTGCTGGAAACATGAAGTTTTTCAATCGATAAATTATTCTTTCTACCGTCTAGGTTGAGATACAAAGTCAGTGCCATGAGCGATATTCTAACCCACGATCTTCGGCAGGTAGTGTAGCGGCGTATTTGGCCGAAGGTCGTGTGTTCGAATCCCGCTTTGGACACTGTCTTTTTATCTCAACCAAGACCTTACATAGAAAGAATAATTGATCGATTAAAAGAATACAATTAAATGTGAACATATATTGACAATTTTGAAACATATACAAGTATGAAATAAATTAAATTAAAATTACAAACTGTATAAAAACAGATCAAACATGAACAGCACATTCTAAAATATAAATGTATTTATTTTTAAATCATTAAATCAATATTCTTATAAGAGCATGTTAAATGATTTAAACAAATCTATGGTACTCGAAAAGAAATTAAGCATAAGTATAGAAAAAAAGAATAGAAAAATAAAAAGGTTGGTTAAGAATGGAAAGGAAGATATAATGTGGGAAAACACGACAAATTAAAAAGACCACGTTAAATTTCCAATAATAACTAAACTGCTTATTCGGAAATCGTGAATTACAGTCACTAATTACAAAACACTTTTCCTAACTTTTTAAACAGTCGTGAAATATGCGTTTTAGTATCGAGTACTTTGCAAAAACAAAATTTCAAAGTTTAAAAACTTACTATGGTACTATATACCAAACTATTTTCAAACCTATAGACCAGAAAATTTCTGAATACGTACTTATTTAATATCCTTTTCAGCGGTGTAATTTTCTTAATTACTTTTTTCAAAGATGAAGAAATTAATGGAGGATAGGAAAAACGATGGTTGATAGATAAATAAAATTATCCATTTAGCTTTTGATAAGTAGATAAGATAATACAGAAGTTATAAAAAAAGAGACTATTGATGAAAGAAAAAACAGCTGTTGTAAAGATTTCGTTTAATTAGTAAACTTTATACAGCTGATTGCTTGTTTTTCTAGTTTGAGACACCAGTCGAGGCGCGATTACCATCGTACGGCCATAACATGCCAAAACGTGTGTATTATTCAGCAGAGAAAAAGGATTCAAATAATGAAGAGAAATCGAAGAAACGTCCGTTTACGAAAGAGGAAGAGCTGCTTTTCAAAGGGTTCGAGCGGAAGGCGTCTGCCGTCAACGTGGCGATATTCCTTAGCAGTTCCTTGGTCATCTGCACCATTCCAATCTGGCTCTTCGTGAAGATCCACCATATGGACGTGTACGCCTCCAGCATTCCGTTCTGCGTGGTCACGCTGACATGCGCCGCCTTTCTCGCCTTCGCCTACAGAAACACGAAGCTGAAGTTGAAGCAGAAGATAGCGATCAAGAGGGAAGACGCGATCGTCAAGGAAGTCACCAGGAAGCTGGTCGAAGGCAAGAAGTCCAGCAAGAAAGACAAGGACGAGCTCGTCTTTCTTAAGATGAACGATGTCGCGGAATACGAAGCGTCCACTTTCGCGATTTTCTTCAACAACGCACTCTTCGTAGGCCTACTTATCGTTTTTAGCTTCTACGTCCTCTCGTCCCTTTCCCCACTCCCAAATTACATCGTGTCCATGTTTACAGCAAGCGGTTTAGTAGTCTTATTTTCTATCGAGTCTAAATAAACCGTACCGCAAAACTTTTATCATTCAATTGTTTTCCCCAAGCATGTGACAATAAAGAAATAATTTTCACTACTCTTTTTTTACTATATATACCAAGAAAAAAATCCTCTGGATTCGAGAAACAATTGATAATGAAAACAATAAAGGTTAGGATTAGGCTTAGAACCTTTTGAAATGTTTTACCTGGGGTAGATGAACGTCAGTGTTATTTCAAACGTGTAGAGATTAGTGACCGTTAATGGATAATTAATAAAAATAATTAATAATAAAAAATATTTAATAGTTATTTCAAACATGGTATTCTCAAAATATCAGCCACTTATGGTCGGTATAATGGACCATGGCTCTGTGTATCAATGGTAATCGTTGTTTTTATATAAAACTGAACTTTGCTTTAGACAACAACCACACAAACAAGAAAAACCAACAAAATAACATGCGATACCGCAAACACCCACATAAACAAGTAAAAACCAAACAAAAGAACTTAATAAATAAACAGCTTAATCGTAATATTTATTAAATGCAAAATAAAGTAAAATTTATTATATTTACTGGTCTATTGACCAAATCACTTCTTTCAAATAATTAATGTTTTTATGTAAGAAACGTGTGTTCTATATGTGTTGTTACGTAAGGTTATAGTTGAAATGAAAAAGCTAGTGTCACGAGAAGAATTCGAACCCTCGACCTTCGTCTCAAACCACAAGAGCTATCGTGACTACGATCCACTTGGTCACTAACTCTCCATCACAAATTACAACCTTTGAAATTTTCCCTCCTTTTTGCCATTTTTCAAAATCTTGTCCTGTAATCAGGATTCGATTCTCGACGACATATGAACTGACCACAGGGAGGATTTAGTGAAGTTGTACTTCGTTTTAGCTATTAAATACATTATATTTAGTGATCTGTTGACCAAATCACTTCTTTCAATTAATTAATCTTTTTAAGTAAGGTTTTGGCTGAAAATCTATCCTGAGTACATATTTGAAAAATTGCGAAAAGGTGGGAAAATTCGAAATATTGAGAGGGAGAGTTGGTGTCCGAATGAATCGAAGTCACGATCGTTCAAGTGGTCAGAGCACCTGCTTATTGAGCCAAAGATCTTGAGTTCGAATCACGTTCGTGACACTAGCTTTTTCATTTCAACTAAAATCTTACGTAAAAAGATTAATTAATTGAAATAAATTAAAATTTTAAAACTCACATGCCATATGTCTTCCTAACCTCACATTACTAAAATAAATACCTTCAATTTTAAGGCTGGTATCAAAAAAGCAGTACAAATCATTAATATCTTCCATAGTAATGGATTAATTATTTATTACTAATTTTATGCAAAGTGACTAACACCCCGTGGTGATCTAAATAAATTAACAAATAATAAATTTGTTAGTGATATTTTTTCTTTTAAAATAAATCGTGAGAAGAGATAAATCATGTTGGAGGAGGAACCCGTAATTTGACACAGTCTAGCATATTATGGCGTTATAAAGTCATTCCGTGTTTACGGCACCCCTATTAGGCGAACCGGGGTTGCAACGAGGGCCGCCGTAAATGTTAACGGAAGTCTAAGTGTTTACAGAAAAGAGGGAGAGAGAGAGAGAGAGAGAGTGAGTGAGAAAGAAAGAAAGAAAAAAAGAAAGCACCAGGTCAGTCACCGTTCAGGGGTCACCAACCTAACGAAAGGGAAATTCACAAATCATAAGGTTTCCATTTCTGTCGAAGAGGGGTCGCCGACTGAAAACTTGTCGCATGTCCAAATATAAACAAAAAAGGAAAAGTTTCCGGAATGTACAAGTACGAATGGTTTAATTGAGTCGGATACTTAATTAAAATATATGTCGCGCGCGATTTGGACCATAATCGTCTATGAGATCCGTAAATTGTGGTCGGTTAGGTTTGGCCAGGCAGGGTTAAATTGGTCCTGCCCAATTCCGCCTCCGGTCCATCCATTCCGTTTGGAGCTAATGAAACTATATTATCGTTCCATTATTGCGATGAACTTCACGCGCCAACGACCACAATTTTTTTTCTTTACTCTGATTTTTTCCAAATAAAAGAAAATATTTACAAATCATGAGATGCGGCCTGGTGTGATGTAGGTTTCAGAAAAACATTTTCTTTATCGTACCAAAGTTTCGATTTTTATTGAAATCATCTTCAGGGTCTGGGTTTTACAAACATGGTTTAAATTTAACAAATATATGTGGGATGTTGAAAAAAGTGAATTTATACAATGTAAAATATATTTTTTATATTCATTCAAAGTCAAAGTATTTCTACTCACTCAAAGTGTTTATCTTCTGTTCGCGGTAATTATGCAGATTGGTCGTTTACGATTTTTTTGGCCGATAACTGCCGAGATGTTCGTTTTTAAACCATTTTCAGTGGAGAGTTTAACGACACAATGTCTGGTAGTTTTGCCCTTCCCAGTTATTTCGGTCTGCTTATTCATATTATTTCCGCTTAAATGTACGGGCACAATTTGATCAGGCATCAAGGGAAAGCACCGAAACATGCTCAACAAAGTGTCAAGTTGATCTGTCGAATTGTTAAATCAATTTGGGGGTTATAATTTTGAATCAGAAATTTAATGAGATAAACGAGAAAGTTTTATTTCGGTTATCTCAAAACGGGATTTATGATGATTTACTTGAAGGAAAGTAATTTAATTCTTATTCGGTGAGATATTGCTGTTTCAACACACGAAATAATGGCACAATTACACAGAAAACAAACACTTTGAGTGAGTAGAAATACTTTGACTTTGAATGGATATAAAAAATATATTTTGCATTGTATAAATTCATTTTTTTACACATCCCACATGTATTTGTTAAATTTAAACAATATTTGTAAATCCCAGGCTCTGAAGATGATCTCAACAATGGTTGAAACGTCGGCACGAAAGAAAATGTTTTTCTGAAACCAACATCACACCAGATCGCATTGCCTACATCACCAACACATTTGGGATAATATTTAATTCCGGATTCTCAGAGTCCTCCGACTGAACTTTCAATCAATTACAAAATATGTAACTTTTCGCGAATAATTTCCATCGGATTTCACTCCTTCCTCAAACATTAGTCTATATGAATGAATTGTAAATCAAAGGCGGGATGGGATAGTTTTCCTTGTAAAGGAAAATCGTGCAACCCTTCGTCGTCAGTTTAACGAGGTCAACCCCCCTAAACAGGTAGCGGAAAAGGCCGTAACTCAGAGCTGATGACAGGAGTTATTGAGCATTAAGTGATTGTCGGCAAACTCAGTTTATTTGAGGCCTTTTCGACGGTACGACTCCATTTTCCATGTCACGGTAGCTCCTACGATTCGTCTCGCATTCGGCTTCAACTGTGGGAATCTGTTGGAAAACAAACAGTCAAAATTTCAAGATCGATAAACAGCCAAAAAAAGGCGAAGATACCGAGGGGAACTGATAATAAGTCGTATTTTATTATCACTCCATTAATCTTTTATCTATTTTTTTCAATGATCAAGGGGGCTATCGACAAAACAACATACTGAGCCTTTTTCCCACGGATTATAAATTAAAACTCTTAAGATCGTCGACAAAATTAATAAAACGACAATTTTTATGAAGATTTCATACGAAATAACTCCCAAGTCGGGATGTTCGACGGTTAAATAAGATAAAATGGAAGGCGCACAGAATAAAAGACAATACCTATTTCATTAATTCACTAATTTCGTCGTCCGCTTGGCCAATTAATATATTACAATTAATTAAGGTGTTTAGTTGCGATAAAGTTATACGATGACTTAAAAAAGCACATGTTAAAATACAATAAACACGGTGGATTAACATTACAGAAGAAACGGATGGAACAATTTTTCAAATTTTTCTCGTGTTCTTTCGAACCAAGAGGACTTAGGGTTATACAAAATTTAAAAATCATAAGAAGTAAGAATTTTGATAATATGTACAATATTGTCAGGATAGCACAATTGGTTAGAAGAGCGGCGTATTGAGCCGAAGGTAGTGAGTTCAAATCCCGCTCGTGACATTACCTTGTTCATTTCAACCAAGACCTTACATAAAAAGGATAATTAATTGAAATATATACAATGTTCTCTCTCTCTAGCCCAGTTGTACAAAAATTCAAAAAGTATTATTTTGGGAGAACGGAGAGAAAACGAGAGGGAGAGAGAGAGAAGAGAAAAGTAGACACGTAAAAATAAATAAAAACAGAAAAAAATCCGAGAAAGAGAGAGTAAACTAGAGAATGAGGAAGAGAGTGTGAGAGAGAAAAAAGAAAAGAGCGAGAGGCGGAAAGAACGACTGGGAATGAGAGAGCAAAAAATAGAGAGAGATTAATGAGTGGGAGTGAGAGAGAGAAATTGCGTGAGTGAAAATATGTAAGTAAAATGGGGAGAAGGAGTAAGTTATTAAAAGGGAGAAAGTGCGAGAGAAAAAAAGAAAGAGAGATTGGATGAATGAGACATAGTGAGTGGGCAAGTGAGTGAGAGAAAGAGAGTGAGTAAATGAGAGAAAGTGTGTGAGAAGAAAAGGGAGAGAGAAAGTGAAATAAATAAGTGAGTGAGAGAGAAGTAATTGAGTAAATCCTACTAAAAATGAAATGTTAGATTAATCTTACGTTAAATATAATTTACCTACTGCTTAAAAATAAGAGCTAAAAGAGGAAGAAGGAATGATGAAAATTTTAAATACATTTAAACAGACAAAGTGTTGTGTTGAAATGTTTTAGTACAAATGTTTATGTATTTTTTCAACACCACCTGTAATCCAAATGTTCCAAAATGGCGAAGAGATTGCGCCCAGACAGGCGGGTTTACAGCAGGAGTAAACAAATCGGCGCCTCGGTTTTAAGAGTTTTTAAAGTACAATACTAAGTTACTTCTGGAGGATTTCAAACAGTTTACTCTTAAAATGGGTTAACGGTAGATTAGCAATCGTCGACGCTTCAATCCCGCCTCGATTCGTCTGGAAGTCGGTACAGCAAAGGATGAGTCCAACCTTTCAAAGAAAAGGTTGTCGGGGTGGTATCGCCTTTGTGGTTTCGTGAAAACAATTTATACCAAGTTTTCACATTGTATGGTTTTCTGTTTTTCGTTACTATAATTTGGGCGCTCGCTGTTTAAACGTTGGCATTTTTTTATTTGTACAGACAAAATTTGCAAACTAGGTGTTTTAAATGTAGTGAAAATCGATCAGCATTTAAATTATAGGAATATCTGTAAACCTGCTAGCCAATTGAAATAAAATAAGACTTAAATGAGAATTAATTGTACATATAATTATTTGGAGATCGTCAGATCAGGTCTGACGTCACGTAGGTTTTCAAAAAAGCATTTTCTTTACTGTGCGACGTTTCGATCTTTATTGAGATCATCTTCAGATCTTCAGGGGCTGGGATGTTTATACATTGTTTAAATTGTACAAATACATGTAGGATGTGAAAAAAAATTATTTCTAGCATTGTATGAATGAATTCCTTTTCTTCACATCCTACAAGTATTTGTAACATTTAAAAAATAATAAATAGATAAAAAGTGAGTGTCACGAGCGGGATTCGAACCCACGTCCTTCGGCTAGAAACGCCGCTGCTCTACCGCTTTGATCCACTCATGCACCAACTTCCCACTCAGCCCACCTTTTGAATTTTCCATCCTTTATGCCATTTTTCATCCAATGTTTATAAATCCTTCCTATTCTATAATTTTTTTGTCGATCTTTATTGAGATCATCGTCAGGGCCTGGGATTTATAAACAGTGTTGGATGTGGAAAAAATATGATGCTAAAAAAATATGAAAATATGCTAGAAATTTTATATTTAAAAAAATATAAATTCCTATAATGCTAGTAAATTGTAATCTTTGAGTGGGTACAAAAATACGTTTACTAAAATTTCCTAGCATTGTATAAATTCATTTTTTTAAATCTACAATTTCCTAGCATTGTATAAATTCATTTTTTTTAATCTACAATTTCCTAGCATTGTATAAATTCATTTTTTTAATCTGCAATTTCCTAGCATTTTATAAATTCATTTTTTTATCTACAATTTCATAGCATTGTATAAATTCATTTTTTATCTACAATTTCCTAGCATTGTATAAATCCATTTTTTTTAATCTACAATTTCCTAGCATTTTATAAATTCATTTTTATAAATCTACAATTTCGTAGCATTGTATAAATTCATTTTTTTATCTACAATTTCCTAGCATTGTATAAATCCATTTTTTTATCTACAATTTCCTAGCATTGTATAAATTCATTTTTTAAATCTACCATTTCCTAGCATTGTATAAATTTATTTTTTTACCTAAAATTTTCTAGCATTGTATACATTCATTTTAATCTAAAATTTTCTAGCATTGTATAATTTTATTTTTTATCTAATGTTTTCTAGCATTGTGTAAATTCATGTACTTTTTTAATCTAAAATTTTCTAATATTGTCTAAACTAATTTTTTCCACATCCTACATGTATTTGTAAAATTTAAATAAGGTTTATAAAACCCAGACCCTGAAGATGATCTCAATAAAGATCGAAACGTTGGCACGATAAAGAAAATGTTTTTCTAAAACCTGCGTCACACCGACCGCATCTCAAGATTAGTTGTCATTAACTGTCAACAATAGTCATTAACTAACTGACACTAAACAAAACACACTTGTATACATACTTTTTGGTCAAAATTAAGTTCCTCCTCCGATATAAAAAGAAAACTATTTACGGTTACACAAACCAATATTCTCACAGTCTGAGACATTTACGCTATAATTTTTCCTAGACCGAACAGCACGTTTTGCTTAAGACAGGTATTCATAGAAAATATAATTCTTAAAAACTGTATAGGCCCGTTGTGCATGACGCATTTCTTGAGTGGCCGCTATATATTTCTTAAGAATGGAGTGTAGAAACGGTAGCAATCGCTTCATACCTGAGTGGGGGCAGTTACTCCACCGACAAAGTCACTAGCTGGAAGGGAGGATTTTTTTATGACATGTAATAAACGTCAGTCCTCGTACCTGTGCCCAATCGACGGTCCAAATCATCGTCGTTCCGTCATATCGTTCATTTTGAATTAATGGAGCTTCGTTGAAGTGGTAAATTTCGTAATCTGGCAGAATGTTAGGATAAGCAGGCTGGGTCAAAATTGGACGATAGATTCCCAATACAAAAAGACTCTCCCCACGACACGCAAGAATGGCACAATTACGCGGAAGACAATCACTTCGAGCCCTGAAGATGATCTCAATAAAAGATCGAAACGTTGGCACGATAAAGAAAACGTTTTTCTGATACCTACATCACACCAGACCGCATCTCACGATATATGAATAAATGCGAAAAGAATCAATATATTCACTAATTTCGTGGTCCGCTTGACCAGTTAATTAATTGTAATCAGAATATATTTTATACTTAGGTTTCTGACAAAACTTGTAACTTATGCAGGTAAATATTTGAAAGATTTCTTGGGGACGACTGCGGGGTTGTACTTTGGTAGTTTCTGATCATTTGGTCCACCCGTCCTCGACGGTTTGCTATTAGAATTCATTCGACTTTTCGCTGTTATTACTTGTTGATGAGAGTTATTAAAAGTGTGAATATTTAAGTTTGAATATGAACCCACCTTTGAAGATGGCTTGAAGAAATGTAATATTTATTTTAAAGAGCCAGGATTACTCAAGAAACTGAGGGACAAACAATTCCCAAAAGCTTAACGCTCAAAGTTTATTACCGAAAATTTCAAAAGCAGTTTTTAAATTTTACATTAAATTATAAAGTCAAGAAACACATCCAGGAGGTGTTGGCCACTTCTATTTTCCTCGGTCTCGTTTCGGCATCTCGCAGTCTTCAAAGAGCGATAGTTCACGGTATTGTGCCCTTTGTGTAAACCTTCAAATTCGGCTAAATGGCTTTAAGGAGAAAGGAAGAAAGGGATTATCTCTTTTTTCCCAAGGCGGTTGGCTTGTGTTCTTAAGAGTCAGTACGGTTTGCTTACGCCTTGAGGGTTTCTTTTTGTACTGCCGTGAATCCCGCGCCAATTGGAATTTGTATTAATTTTTAAATTAAATGTGTTCAAATGATATATGAAGCGGAAATTTAGTTTGATAAAGTTTTGCGAGTAAATCGTCCCGGTTTTGTGGTCCTGTTTGGGGTTGTAAAGACATTGCAATAACCATCCCATAAGTTATAAACAATTAAATTTTATTACCAGACAAACACACAATAATTAAACATGGTATTTCACAATTTGCAATTGTTTATGTCCATAAAGGCATGGCTTTATTAATCGCAAATAGATTTTTGACAACACAGATATACATTTTCACAGATTATGAATCTATTTTAATTAAATCTTGAAGAAGGCGCGGTTTGCGAAGGTCTCGAGAAAGTTTTCAATGTCAAATTTGGTATTTAACACCTACAATTGCTTGGAGAAGTTTCCAAACGATTTTTTGCTAATCTTTGGAGCATGAGTTCCTATATAGTTGGCCATTACCACAAATATAAGCTGGAGTAAAACTAAACAGATTTGGTATGCAAAAAAGTACACCCACTGCTGGTACCGGACGTGAAGGGAGAAAAAGAAAGAAGGCCCGCTGAGAAGATGTGAGTCCTTTTGTGGCATAGGGATTCACACTAGGGGTGTCTTAGATTAAAGTAAAAAATAAAAATACAATGTAATTTTGCCATTGGACATAAGCAATCCAAGAACGTTCTTGTACATTTTGGAAAGAAAGGAACAACATAATGCATCAAAGAAAGTAGGAAAATACTGCGAATCCTTACAGGATTCTTAACAGGATACAGGAGACTGAATGTACATCTTGAGAAGATTGGTGTAATCCAACAGTGCACATGTAGACTGCAAACCACGACTTTAGGCTTTATACACCGTTGCTCTAACCACTTGAATTATAATATGTGGGCTCGAATCCAGCTTGTGACAGTTACTTTTTCGTGTCTTGAGTCATGTTGTGTCTTGTGGGGAACTCTCAAAGGACACCCAAGAATGACGGAAATAAACAGTTTGAGCCCTGAAGATGATCTCAATAAAGATCGAAACGTTGGCACGATAAAGACCCTGCTTTTCTAACCAGACTGTATCTCACGATCTCCGAATAAATCGTTAATGTTAAATAAATACAGCTTCGTCTTTTTTTATCCCATGAAGATTTGCGCATACATAAATCAGTCATCAGTTATTCAAGATGAAATTTTCTCCAAAAACCTGTCCTCCTTTATTGGCCAGCAGTTGGTATAAGAAAATCATAGAGGAAGCTTAAATTTGTTGAAAGTTATTTCCAAATTTATTATTGTGTAATCTGATTTCTCAATCGATCGCGATATCCACAGGTGTGCATAAATCAACATATTTGCTTAATAAAGGAAATAGAATAAAGTTCGTGAAATTTTAAATTGAAAAAGGTTGAAATTTAGCAGAGCGATGCTTCAGAATGGGTGAAATGGCTTCTAATAAATTCTCAATTCTTAACTTAATATCCCGACGCCATGAAATGTTCCGGGAGGACCGAGTCCAATTTGTTTCCCTCCGGCTTTAAATCTGTGGGACGAGACGTAAAAAGCCTCCGGCGGCGGAGTAAAAAGTGCCCGGGCGGGTGAATCATTGAGGAAGACGGAGGTGTAAAGTATAATTGAAGTGAGCGGATTGCCGGCTCTAATCCTGTTAAGGGGTCGCTCCCTCAGGCCATAACGTCCCTTATTGGCTGAAAGTTGCATGCTGCCCAACCCGGCGACATACACCTCACCGCACAATTATGTCTCCCGTGTGGCTTCACCACGATTCCCTTGTTTAATTTTTCTGAACCGGCGGTCCTGCGTTCCCGGCCAGGCGTCCCGAAGAGTCAATAACTCACGCTGACCGAGTCCATTTCAAGTTCAACACATCGCTTTTTACTCTCTGGCCGTGTGGCTCGATCGATTTTCTTTTTTAATTGCAGCTGTTTCGATAGGTACTTCTTTTGATACACTCCCTTCTCTTCTCACCGAACCAAACCAATTTTTCCGCAAGGTACTGTTATTAACATGACACTTCCATATAGCCCATCCCCTGATCCAGCCATTGGTCACCAAAATATTCAGAATCAGCTCTACTCATCAGAGCTATGGTCGTTTCTCATCACTAATTAATATAATAATGAAACTGTTTTGCTCAATTATGAGTCAAACTGACCTAGGGTATACCTCACATTATTAATTACATCTCATCAAGAAAATAGACCAGGATGGCCAAAAACGACCAACTGCAGTTTCATCACCACTCAGATCATCACAAAAAATCTCAAAATGATTCCTTAATTGTGGTTATTTATTATAAGATTTTTAAAATTAAAACAGTTTCTTATCATCAATCGATGTGCTAGTTGATTTTGTATTGGTACGTAGGCGATATCTACTTGGCTCGGTCCTCTTTGTACACAGCGATTATTTAAAGACTTCAGCAGCTGCTGCAGTTATATATCGAATTTACAATTTATATTGGCATTGGGCAATTTAAGGATGAAGTAGCCGTTTGCATTTTGGGGTGATGATCTAACATCTACCAGATGGAATATTTTGGCAAAGTCAATGTCGAATTTTACTAGGTACTTCCTCGTACGTATCAGCTTAGCTTGTATTTCACAGGTTCAACTTGTGTAAAACCTGTTAACTGACTCTCGTTTTATATATAAGACGTAAGTGGTTGGCCTGTGTTTTTTCACTGTTTTTGTCCATTTCCAGGTTCAAATGTCGAAGCGCTTTTGACAGATCTAACCAGCGATACTGAAATGAATCAATGGTTTATCACGCCTGAGCCCTCATCAAAAATCCCACAACAAAGATTTGTCAGTGCAAGACGAATGTGAATAAAGTGTACAAAGAGTCTTAGTACCGGGCCTTGTAGTACACCGAAAAATCTGTATCTTACAGGCTACCATTTCGCTTTAAAAAAATTTAAACGTTTCTGATGATTTCCTGAACGCATAGTTCATGGCGTTTATCATCTTAGTCGTTTGTTTATCAGTTATAATAATGGAAATAGTCAAATTGAATATCAGTATTCATAACGAACGTAAAAAAATCTCAATAAATCAGAGACTTACAAAAGTAAGACAAAGACTACAAACCATAATCTAGGCGAACCTCTGAAGATTTTGGCAACTTGTTTGAAAGACCAAATTACCGAGGATAGGCAGACCACAAGACACCAAACTACAGATTCATCACCCAAAGACACGTGAATTGATGTCCTGAGGAGTTTTTCTTTTCTAACAGGTGTATTTTAAATACGAGGTTATATTAACCCATCTTTATTCATGGGTGTTGAGACCCATGAGGATCTTTAACGGCCGGACTTATCCCCGAGGGGACTTCTCAGAGAAGTGCCCTGAAAAGACGTGTTATACGTAAGGTATAACACAGGTTATACGTACCCTCAAAAAGCCCTTTATAAGTAACTCGGGTTTGAACTCAGGGCCGCTGGATTCGAACTCAGGACTTTACCGTACAGTGATGCCCTCCGAGTCAACGCTTACCTTTACGGCCACCCCTTCAAGGACCTTCAATAACCTTTTTCTTAGATAATACGATAGACAATACGAATTCTTAAAGTGGTTGGCACTTTAGACTTTTTTTATCGGTAATATAAAAAAAATTATTTATCAGTTTTTATATGGAAATTAAATTGGTATCTCAATAAAGTAGAGGCAGACAAAACTAAAAGACCACAAGCTATAATATTACGAAAGGGGCTCTATTGCCAAAATAACATTCAGGTGAACCTCAGAATATTGCAAAATTCCGGTAACTTGTCTGAAATACCAAAAGAAGCTAAGATAAGCTGACCAGATGACCTGAAGCGCCAAGCTGCAGATTCAACACCCAGTCACGGGAATTAATGATCTAAATACCTTAAAATAACCTTTTTCATAAGACAAACCAAAATTTGCAGAGTGTATTAAGTACCCCTGTTTTGTATTGTGCTTCAGCGTTTTATTGTTAAGTTATAAACGCAAACCATAGGCGTGTTTGAAAGAGCTGTGTAACTATGTACAAAATTGGATCACTTTACGTGTTGTTACAAATCCGACCCATTATTACAATTCAAAAATAAGTGAATAGAAAAATAAATAAAAAATGTATTTTGATTAACCAAATTCCTTTTCATGCATGTATAAAACGGATGGGCGGAAACAGAGAGTTTAGAGGGTTGGGGTCTGACTTGATCAGAAGGTGCCGTAAAAAGGAGGACCCGAGGGATGGAATGAATAAAATAATAGGAGAGGGAGAGTTGTTTACGGCGAGGGCCGCCCTTTTTATTGGCTGTTATTCCTTATGCCGCAGTCGCCTTGGGAAATACAGGCTGTGACATCAAGGTCCGGATCTATCACCCCCCCTTTACCACCCCCTGTCCCTTAATAATACATCACTCAACCAGACCTCGACCGACAATCTAACCCTTTTTTTACTCGCCCTTCCCTGCCCTTTTTTCCTATTTACATTAGCTATTCGGCAGAGCTAATTAAATCCTTCTAGAAACTGAACATGGGAGATTTCTTCTTGGGGTCTGCAGAGTGATAAGCCTGCAATGTCGTTTCCAATCATTTTGGTCTGCTTCATAGTTTCCTCAGTCTTTCAGTCGCGTTTCGGCCTTTAGCCATCATCAGGGTTGTTCTCTGAAGCTGAGCCGAACTTTCCAAAGTGTGGTGTCCTTTCCATCGACATCCATATATAAGCACTATTAACCATTTAAATTTTTGGTTTATTCTTACTACAACCTAACATTAAAAATCAATTATAAATATATATATATATATATAATATATAAT
>CM077108.1:26120524-26153345 GCA_039619505.1 Cimex hemipterus
ATATATATATATATAATATATAATAAATTAATTATTTGAATAAAAAAATGGAAAAAAAACACTTCACCTGATGATGTCATGTGACAAAATTTGCAGATGGGTTAAAATGATTAGCCAGGGCAAAAGAAGAAGAGAGAAGTTCAAAAAAATGGTCAAATGGACCACAAAAGTAGTGAATTTAAGATCAAAAAACGTTGGCCATTAACAAAAAAATAACATTTTATGGTTGTATATTTCAATTTGTTATATTATTTTATAATTATATTATTATTTATATTATATTATTTTATTATATAAACTAGTCTGTGATATCAAAACATTTCCAGAACTAAAAGACTTTGCCTCAACTACGCTAAAATGAACAAGTCCATATTTATTCTGATTACAAAGTCCTGAATATTGTTGTTAATAGATAGAGCTTTATTACCATAATTTATTTATTTGTTGCATAATTAAACATAGTTTTAGGTTTAGGGTTCCAGGCTGCTTAGTAAGAAAATTTTAGATAATGTAAATATATAGAAAAGAAAATCAAGACAATATAAATGTGCAAGGGGAAACCGGCAAGGGTCCTTTTGTTTTAGATTTCAAAATGAAAATATTGTTCCTTCGAAAACCAACCAGCAGTCTCGCCTTAAGGAAAGATCGCTGGGAGGTAATTTTATCCCATTGATTTGAAGTCCATTAAATATATAAATTCAATTTAGTTAAAGTGTTTGTCTTCCGGTATGGGGTCTTCCTCAGGTGGTGGAAAGGGTTAAAAAATTATATTAAGTGGTATACCAAAGAGTCTAGAGCTAAAACTTTCACTCTCTGGCCAGAATTAAAGATGGCCTAGTTCCATAGAATTTTAATTTTCAGGCCACCATTTGAAATCTGAAATTTTTGAATTTTAATTTTACATGCATGTATTTCTAAAAAAAATTAATAATATATTGCATGAATTCTTGAGAATCATAACTTGTCATTCCGTAAATTGACATTACATATTATTTACATTACACTTTCAAGCCTACATCGGGATTTAAAATTGGAATTTGTTTATCCTTTTGCTTATGAAAAAAATTTCTACATAGACTTTATATAATTTTTTCAGGTCTATTAAGTTTATTGTGAGATTTCACTGTCAAGCAGACAAGTTGAAAATTGTGAAATGCATCTGACAGAATGACTTAGCAGGGATAGGTATATCACAATGATTAGTAACGATAAACTATTAATCTTTTACCAAGCAAACTATTTTACATATTTTTATTTTTCCTAAACTTTAAATCCTTATATTTGGCTAATTTAACAAAAGAGAGTGTTTTCTGGCAAATTAGGTGCTGTGAATAACATAATAAATAATAAAGATCATTTCTTTAAACATAATAGCAAATCATAAAAAATATATTATCAAAAATATATATACTTTTTTTAAATTGTTATAATTTTTAATATGATGGTCTGCAATGTATAATTACAGGAGTCTGCAACGGCAGAGGTGTGCCAGTGTTTTTGACAAAAAAGCCTATATGTAAGTTTCCAGCAGCATTGAGTTCAAACATGGTCCCTTTACCATACTGAGAGTCACCATGTCAACCGTTGTGGCCCTTAAATGAGTACAAGCTACTTTAACAATTATGGTAATTACAGCTTTAGGTCGCCATAAAATTGTATATTATAATTTATAAGTCTATATTATAAAAAATATATTAACAACAAATGAGGCCTTTGGGAACCCACTGGAATTAGAGTACCAGCAAGGAAATATTCAAACTTTTTTTTAAAATGCTTTATTGAAAACAATACAACATCATAATGCTGATTTAAATTTAAAAACATAAATAAACTTCAATTAATTAACAAACATTTCAAGAAATTAACAGACAAAATGCAGAAGCGTGTTAGACAAGCTGGTTTTTTCCTTCTTTTTTGGCGATCAACAGCTCATAGACAGGACGGAAATTTAAATCAAATACACAATTCCAATTCTAGTTCAATTATGACTCGAAATATACACATCTCAAAGCAATTTGGTTATTAAAGTAACCCATGATATGTACTACAGAGTGACAAACTGAAAATTGTATATTAACGGGTAATAAAATAATATAATAAAATGATATTTCATCACAGTAACCACTAAAGACTATTATTTACATTTCCTTGATGTTTACGATATTAAATGTTAAAAAAATTACTTTTAAATTTTCTAATGTTTTATGTAATTCATTAAATATTTCATTATTAAAACAGTGATTTTTTTTTTTTTTTTTTTTTTGTAAGTATAATATCTAAAAGGACTAATTATAATAAAGTTATAATGTCCAATGGTTCTCAAAAGTGGAACTGGGAAATTGGAAACCGGCAAAATAGAATTGCACGTTCTAATAGAGAAACCACTTTTCTGGCAAGACATCACATACAGGCACTTCTTTATTTCCATTGCACACTATCTTGCCAGCCTTTAATTTAATTTACATAAAATAATTTAATATGTACAACTTATTTTCTATTTAAACTAAACAGGTGTGCTGGCAAACAATTGAAAGAAGAAAAAAAGTTAAGCAGTTAAAACATTTTTGCATTAATGTACACAAAAATACATAAATCTTTTAACCTTTTGGCTGTTTGTTTATTTATCTATTTTTTATTTAAATCTTACTAAATGTGTACCAACAAACTAGAAATATTGCACATTCTATACGTCATTTTTCATATAAGTTTTCAATGTTTATTTTTCAAGTTTAATCTATTCGATGTATGTACATAATATGGCAATGATTTTTTTTTTTTTTAATGGTTTAAAATCATTAATCAAATTTAATTTAATAGTTGATCCCCTACATTCTTTTCTCAAATTATATAGTGAATTGCTAAAGCATTAGCATGTAACGAAAACATTTTGGCTGTAGCACGTTATGAGCGTTGTTTTTTTGTTTTGTTTTTTTCCATCAAATATTAGCTACATTGTAATAATTTAACATGCGTGGACCGACAAATGAGTATGAGAATATAAAATACTACTATTACAGTGTGATGGGCAATATTTGTCTTCTTGTCAGTTCGTTTAATTGAAATTTCTCTGAATTCTAATCTGGTGTTCAAATTTTCAAAAATAACTTGATCTCACTAAATTTATTTAATCTCTCACTTACAAACACTCTCCTGTAATTTAAGATAAGGCAAAAAAAATTTTGCCTATCTTTCCAAAAAAACCATGAGTTGGTGGTTATTTTTGTCCATATTTATTAAAAATTATGGTTATTATTATTTTCATTTTATTTTTTTATTCATAGTAAAGACTAGCTTTTTTCATATTGAAACGAAGTTCAGTAATTCAATTGCATGCATAAGTAATTTCGGTTAAGTTTTACTTCCTTGTTTGGGAATCTGTTTCCTAATCTAATTTATAATTCCTGCTTTTATCTGACATTTTTTTCCAAGTTTAGGATTTTAGGTTTTTATTTAGAATTTTCTCCTATCAGTCTTGGGGTTGTTTCGTTATGATTAATTTGGTTCTTTACTTATCGACATAGGCTCAGTGAATTTTCATCCACAATTGAAACCCAAACAAACCAACTGAACAAATACCAGATTCAAAGTTTACATCAAGTTGTGTGATGTGTCTGGCATGCGGAAAAGCGCAACGCCGCCGACCAGGAGGGACAGCACAGAACCAGGTACAACCATGAAGTTATGGAACATTGAGCAAAGACCCATTCCCCTGAACCAGGCAAAGCAAAGTCCAAATCCAGTCGCCCTGAAAATATTTTAAGTATAATAATAAACTTAAATACAAATTTTAAATAAAACTTGTACCTCAAATGAACCGGGAAAGCTTCCACAGTTATAATATTAACTGCATTGAAGGCAAACAAAAATACAAGGGACCAGACGAAATCAAAAATTAGTAGAGACGTTGTATCAGTGAAGAGCCAGCAGGCCAAGGAACCAATGCTGCAAAGCAGCATTCCAACAACTAAAAGAAAAGAAAATTTATTAAATCTATATTACATTCAGGGGAATAAATACCAACCTCCAACTGTTGACCTTTTGAAATTATAGAAGCAAGCAGATGAAAAAAGAAATACAGCAAAAGGACAAAGAAGTTTAACTATATTCTCTGTTATAAGGTCTGATTGCCTTAATTTAAAATCAAGATCTGTTCTACATTGAGCCTCAACATTCATTACTGTGTTGTTTATCATCGTGCAATTCACAAACCTGTCAGGCGTGAAGTCTGTGTCTATAAAGCTAAAATAATAATGAAATGAGCAATAATCAATTTACACTCCTGTAAAATTAAATTTTACCTGGAACCCATTATAAACGACTCCCTGAAATATGTCTTACTCGAAAGTATGTTTGTAAATGACACTTCTGTTATGTTGCAACTCTGAAATGTGATGTGTGAGAGTGTTAAGTGTGCAAAAGTGCTTAAGTGAAACGACACATTTTCAAAACGGATGTTTTCCATGTTTGAGACGTACAAGTGTCCAACTTCTTCAGTCCCTTCTTCTATTTGCACCTGATGGTGGAAAAAAAAAATACAACAAAGATCTTTTATGATAAAAATCTAAAATGTAAATACTTTGGAATTGTATTCTTCATCAGCAAGCTCTTGTATCCTTGTCGGAACCCAAATACTTAATCCATAATAGCTGCATATTTAACAATGGGAACATTTTGTAAAATCTAATATGGCGGACATAATTTCATTTGTCATCGTAATTTGACATTGTGTTTAAGAATCAGTAAAGTATATAAAAATTAGTTTACCTGAATCCCAACGAAGCCCAGACAAGAGAAAGTAGTACGGTGGCAGTACAGTTTTGGCGCAGTCCAAGTTCCTTGATTGAATCGAAAAACTAAGCAGGCAAATATATTCGCTGTGATACCTTATAATGAGACAAAGACTGAAGTACTGTATGGCAAGCATATTATGAAAATCAGAGAGAATAGGCTTGACAATAAGATAGCTATTGCACAAATGGACAGGGAAATTTTTAAATATGCTGAGGTGCCGTGGCGTGGCTCGAAATCATTTGCAACATGACCAAAAAGAAAAAAATGGCTGATTGATTCAACAAATCAATATAATTAATGGAGCAGTTGAACAATCACTTATCTACAAAACAGAGGGTGAATTTTACTTCTGTAAACCCTTATTTTTTATTTTTATTTTTATTTTTATTTTATTTATTTATTTATTTTTTTTTTTTTTTTTGAGTAGAGATTAGTGACTGTTAATTGATAATTATTCAGATATCATGAGATCTGTCGTACTAGACTGCATCTCATGATATCTGAATAATTTGTTTTTATTTTCATTTTTTGGTTGTGTGTGCGTTTTTTTTTTGGGGGGGGACTACAAGGTACATAAACATGTCAACTTCTATTTTTTGCCTAGTTTCTCATGAGCTAATCTGTCGTTTTTCTAAATAATAATGCTCATAATAGTGTTTTGTGAATTATTTGATAATGGTTGCTGCAAAATAAATACCAATTGCATTGTTAAATTCAACACCAAAAATCCTTTTAAAAATGCCCATTGAGAAGTATCATGCTATTTGAAATAGTTAAGCTTAATTAGAAAAGAAATAAAAGTTTCAGTTTCTGAAGTTTTTTTGTTTTGTTTTTTTTCACCAAAATTGCCCAATATAAATAAATATTTAAGGGGAGACACAAATTAAACCAATACTAAACTAAAACTAAGCAAAAATGTTTTTAAGAACCATGGTCATCTGTGGGGTGGACATTAGCTTCCTTTCGAACTTCTCCGATCAACCTACTTTGGTGATGGTGAAACATTTATGCATTTAGCAGTCATAACTTACCATATTAATTAATTATACTTTTAATGTATGGCCTTCGTTGAGATGAAAAAGAAAGTGTCATGAGTGGGATTCGAACTCTTGACCTTTGGCTCAATAAGCCACTGTTCTAACCACTTGAGATATTGGTGTATTGAACCAAAGTTCATGGGTTGACCATGACACTTGCTTTTTGATCTCAAACAAAACCTTAGATTAAAAGTATAATCAATTAAAATGTACAGCATGAAAAACAGCTTAATGATGATTAAAAATATTTCTTTTGAAAGCTTCGGTCATATTGCTTCAACATTTCTGTATTTTATGCTAGCCTTCTTTTTCAACCATTAAATGAATTTGGTAATATAGAAACATATAAAATATAATGGAACTTGCTTCATTGTAAAAGTTTTATAAGAAATTTTACCTGGTTGATGTTATAAGAAATCTGGGCCCAGACTGTTTTCGCCGGAGGAGGCTTAGGTGTTGGGACCTTGCTTGGCAGCTCAAGTTCTGTCAATTGGTACTGTGCGCTTCTTGTTGCATTCCATTTGTACATTTGCTAAACAAAAGTAATGCACTATTTCAAAATATTGTTGAAGAGATGCAAATATAATAGGATAAAATGGTTTGGTATTCACTTTACTTTTCAATTTAATGGATTTTTTAAAATAAAAAAGTCACTGACATCAATATGATGGATTAGTTAGTTTTTTTGTCTTTTATAGTAAGTATAAAAGTTCTGAGTGACTTATAATTTTTAAAAAATTTTCCAATTGAAAGTTGACATGCTTGAGAGATCAGTGTTTAAACATCTAATTGAAATATTTTGGATTCTATTTTTTACTGGTTGGGTTTTCATCAAAATTATAATTAATATATGTAGTAATTATAACAAAGATATATACAAAGGGGAAGAAAGGACCAACTTCTAAGTCTATACGAATATTAATCTGCTCGATGAATTCAAACATTTGGAAAAGGTGGGTCAAAATTTAATTATTGTACATAAAGGGCGTACAATTTTAGCTTTACCTTCCCTCGCAATAAGAAATAAGTTTTATATTTTAGCCCACTATTCTGTGAATATTCTCCCAAAACCTGAAAATCAATAGGTTCGTTTTTCATGGTTCTTAAGCAATTGTGTTGAAAAGACTTGAAAAGGATAACAAAAATATTTTTTTAAATGTTTAAAAAGGCAAATTTTTGTTAGAAAACCGACCTGGTACATCATTATGGCATTGACGTCTTTCCCTGCATGTAAGAGGTATCGTACTGACTCAGAAACACAGCACAATGACGCCAAGGCAAAAACGGTTGGTAGGCAGCTCAGTAGCAAAACTCTGTGCCAGGCACTTTGATGCTCTTTGACTTCATACATTATTTCTTCACCTGGAATGAAGAAATAATGAGTTTTATTTCTGATTGAATATATTACATTACTGAAGCACACCTGTTGTCGGAAGGAGAGCACTTGCAAACAGTACAACATAAGCTCCGCCAAGTGCCCAAAACAGCAAAAGAAACGATATCCTACCACGAGCTGTTTGTGGCAGAAATTCAGCAAAGTAGATACAAGCGACTGGGTAACACATTCCTAGTCTGAAATCAATAATTTAAATTCATCATACTTAATATTATCCTTGATTACAAAATGTTTTACTAAAGTAATTTGAGTTTACCCAAATGAGCTCCCAAACCGGGTGGTCATAAACACACCAAAAGTTGGAGTGAAAGCCGCTGCAATATTGAAAATGAGATGGATTGTCAATGCAAAAAGTAGTAAGCTTCTTCTTCCTATATGATCAGCAAGAGGGCAAGCAAGAGCACCAAGAAGAAGACCAATCATGCTTATACCACCTATTAACAATATAAATTAGTACTGACTTTATATTTATTTAAATTTACTTGTACTTACTTATCCAAGGTTTCTGTTCATCTTCAAGACACATTTCTGCTTGAATACTCGTTTCTAAGTAAGGAGTTATAAAAACCTGGACACCATCTGCCATGAAGCAGAAACCAGCAGTGGCGCATAATAACCACTGGTACGATCCGACCCCAACCTGAAATACAACACTTTGTTTTGTTCTGTTCTATCCGATCAGATTAAAATGCCAACCTGGGTCAGGGCATCTTCGTGGAATTGACCTAATATGTTGTGCGGCTGTGGAGGGGCTTGTTGCGGAGTGCCTTCTCCGTTGATCCCTTCTTCGTCATCGTCAATTCCCTCCCCTCGGTTCCCGCCTTCCTCGGTGTAAAGCCCCCTGTTGCTCACAAGAGCAGCCCTTTCACCATCTATTCCCATTTCTGAAAATTCGAAGTGGTGTTCATATAAGTGCAACAGTTATTTCTGAAATTAAAAGAACAAATAAGACAGCAAAAGATAAAATCTTCATCGACTCAATTTATAAAATACCACCAACTTTATATTGATTTTGATATTTTTTTGTTCAGTAATTTGCTTCAAATTAAAAAAATTAACTAATTTATTGATTAATGTTTTAATCTGGACATTAGAGATTTTTTAAACTAATTGAAGGGTCCTGGTGAAGGATGCGATGACATTTTATGTACATAACAAGCTTGGAGTGGTATATAGTACTATAAGATAGTCAATTTGACAAAATAGCTAACTTTTGACTTTTATTTGTCAAGCAGGTTTTGGTGCTAGCCAGCACACGACTTTTTAATTTAAAATATTCTGAATGAAGTGTTTGGTGGTTTATATAAAACCAAGAAGGATGAACTAACTGTCTCGCCTATTGATTTTAGGTCAGCAATGTGTTTTCCGGTCGCTCGAAGAAGAACTTTATAGCACATTGCTGAATGGGATATGTAAAATAACAAAATCAATATAAAATTTAATAAAGTGGTTGACCATTTGTTCACAACGCCCAAAGGATGATTGACATTATGCCATCCTGCATAATGAGAATTACATTACCTTTATTTTTATATTATTATTTTTTATTTATAATTTATTACTATACTAGCAAAGTGACTTAATCCGGAGACAGAGAAAACTCACTATGCGAAGGAAATACGGCAAGCCTTTGGACAAACGGCTTCAGTCCAGGTGAAATTTCAAAATGAGAACCTTTGCGCATAAGCTCCAATAATCTCTCTCTCTCTCTCTTGTATAATACGAATCACAGTAGTTGAGTCTGATTTGTTTATATAAGTGGGAAGTTTATGGGTCTACAAACAACTTTGGTCATCGCTCGCGCTCTGCGTGTTTTCCTTCTTTTTCTTTTCTTTTGCACATATTTTGTTTTAAACTGCAGCCATTTGAGCGTCTCAATATTGACACTCTGATTTCAAATATATGCTACGTTGATATTCTAGAATGTCTCTTGTTTGTACCTCAGGTTGTCAAATTCAAAATAGAAACAAAGCATACAATATACATATATACACCACCAGACATACAGATGTCTGGTTGTATTCACTCCCCCAGAGTACTCGATATTCCTTGGGGTGGGGTTATAAGCGAGCCTTTCCTTTCAAGCTAATAAATTACATTCATTCCGATAAATTAACATAAAGTCAAACACAGACAATACAAACACATAAAACTATATGCATTTAAAAATCCCTATAGCCCTTAGGTACTGGAACACTGATCTGTGCCCGCTGTTGTGCCTCAATACTACGCACAGGCCATTATCTAATTTTTGTTACCTTTGGTACATTCATCTTGTGTTCTTTCTCAAATTCTCTTCTGCGAAATCCCAATTAATCAAATGATCAAGGAAAACTTTTATATTGTCAATACTACGGTTTTGACAATCCAGATATTATGATGAGGTCCGATGTTATGCCAAAATATTGTCTACATATATCAAGCCTTCTGCAATTGAAAAGGTGCTCGACTGTTATTCTATCCTTACACACATTTAGGTGCCCGTGCGTTATTCTTGTATGACCTATGCATAGTCTTGTCAGTATGGCCTTTTCCCTTTACAAGCCAGGGACTGACTTCTTTCTTAAACTGCCACAGTTTGGCAGGGTTATTTCTATTTTTTCGAGCTCAACGGTTTTTCCATTCTCTTTTTACAGAGTTTGAAATTAGTAGCTTTACGTCCGCGGGGCGTGTAGGTCGGGAAGTGTCGTGGGGCCTTCCAGCGGCTACTTTAGCCGCCCTGTCTGCTTCTTCATTTCCGGCTATACCTATGTGGCCAGGAACCCATGCACAACCTTCTTCCCAACTGAATTGATCCCTTTTAACTGTTCTTTTATCTTGTTTATATATTTCTGTTATTTCGTAACATTTCTTATCATTCCTTCTCATTTGTTTTATATTTTTATACATTTCTTATTATGAAACAACACTTAAACTATTGTTTGTTATTTTTGAATATTTCTACATTTTTAATCATTATTATATGTATATTATTATTTAACCTTTTATAGAACTTGTAAGGGGGTTACTTAAATGAATAAATAATGTTAAACTTTATTCCAAAATACCTGACTGTGACCTCATTGTTAAACTTGATGATTAATGATACCCTGTAATACAGTAATTAATCAATACACATTTGTCTCAGATATATGTATATCTAATAATATTACTTACATAACAATTAAGGAAAAATGTTTTTGTTGATATAGTCATTATATTTTACCATAATAGTACATTCTACCTCAAGACCTCATCCATTGTGAGCAAAATAAGACAAATAACAAACACAAATACACAGAAACAAGATAAAAACATGGTTGGTAAGCATTCAAATTACCCTAGAGTATTCGATATTACTCGGGGTAATTGAGTATAAATTCATGGTAATAAATTACATTCACACATCGGACTACATTTACACTACCGTGGAGTAGAACCTATGGATCATTAATCTGGTGGAACAAAGCTCAACAAAAAGTAGCTACCCAAACATTAGGCAGCTTACAAAGACTTGCAAACCTATGTATCACAGGGGCGATGAGAACAACCCCTAAAAACCTTGCTAAACCTACCTCCACTAGAAATATTCATACAGGGAGAGGCTAGGAAAAGCTCATTCAGGCTCCAAAAACAATTAAATTGGAAAGGAACCAAACAATTCGGGCACACAACCATAATTAGCAAAATCAGACACCCATTACTAGAAATGGGGACTGACTACATGGTCCCGGAAACAATCTTCACAACCACAAAATCTCAACAGACTATAAAGGAGAGGAAGAACATCGGATGATATTGTATACAGATGGCTCCAAAACAAATGAAGGGACCGGATCAGGTGTTTTCTGTACAAGCCCAAAATATGAGCAATTGAACTCACTAGGGAAGTACATCTCGGTCTTTCAAGCAGAAATACATGCCATCAATGCTTGTGCCCTGGAAAATCTTAAAAGAGGTTACACTGACAAAAAAAATCCTTGTAAGATCAGACAGCCAAGCAGCTATAGCACTGGCATGTACAAGGATTACATCAAAATTAATCAGTGAATGCATCCAAAATCTCCAAAACCTGGGAAAACACAACAAGGTATCAAGGGTGCCAGGGCACAGGGGAATTTTGGGTAATGAAGAAGCATACAGACTGGCCAGAGGAGGATCCGCAAGACCATACATAGGCCCCAAACCTATCCTTGGGATATCGAAAACAAACATAGAATCCTCCATCGCAGAATGGATCCAAATAAAACAAAGAGAAAAATGGATAAACTCTAGCAGTGCTAGACACAGTAAACTCATGATAAAACAACCCTCATCAAAACTGGCAAAAACTGCTACAATTGGAGAGGGCAAATCTCAGAGGAGTGGTAGGACTACTAACCAGCCACTGGCATTTGAGAAAACATCTACATAACATGGGCATATACAATGATGATCCCATTTGCAGACTATGTAATGAGGAGGAGGACACAGCCACTCATAACATCTTTGAATGCGAAGCAACGGCTCAATGGAGGTTCAATCTCATGCTTAAAAATGACTCAGAGAACCACATTGAAGCAACAACAGTCAATGACTTGATACTTCTGAGAAAAAGGATCGAGTCTATTGACTAAACCAAGTAACTAGGAAGGTACAAAAAGCCAGACGGCTGCAGTGCCTGGGGCACACAAACCCCACTTCCTAGTACCTTTCCCACCATACCATACCCTGGATTAGTATTTTATAACTAATAATTTTATTATAATACTACTAATTTTTACTTTTATACCTTTTTATTGCATTTATACAGTTAATTTTAAACAGTTTTAATATATTTTTTCTTTGCAGTTCAATGAAGTTCAACAAGTAATAATATAGTAAAATTAATATTATAAACCTATCCATGTTGTTTACACCAATCATGAGCATATTGTTTTTTTTTTACTACTACTATAAGTCTTTATTGTTTAATATATATACAAAGTTTACGGATCGGCATTATATATTACAAAGCAAAAAGACATTCATTGTTTTTTTTTTATTTTTTTGTTTTTTTTTTTAAAGACAAGTTAAGATATTCATATTTTACATTTTAAACTGTATCTTACATTGTATCAAATTTATAATTTATCCATTTAGGCTTAGTGGTTTAATTATTCTTTTTAGGTAAGGTCTTGGTTGAGATGAAAAAGTAAACGTCAAGAACAGGATTCGAACCCATGACCTTCGCCTCTCGGCGAGTTCAAATCCTGCTCATGACACTAACTTTTTCATCTTAACCAAGACCTTGCATAAAATGAATAACTAATATTATTATCTATTTTGTATTTTAAAAGATATGACTATTTTGAATTGGTAATTTAAGTTTATTTATGTTAAGTTTATTTCTAAGTAATTTTTTTTTTTAAGAAAAATTTACTTGCCAACAAACCTAAAAAAATAATATCAATTTTTCTTTTCTTTTTTAAAGTCTATGTTTAAAATAAAACAATTTTTAAATTTAAATTATTAATATAGCATAAATGAAAAGGCATTATGGTTTTAAATGTTATGTATGATTTATAGACTAGGAGATTGATCTTTGATACTTGAAACTTGAATCATCAAATGTTACTTCTTGATGGGCTGTTTAATTGTCATTTTATAAATAGAATAATTTCAAATTCAAGGAGGTATAACAAAATGGTAAATGTGAGGTTTGTGCAACTTTTGTGTTCCTGATATAAATTGACGTTTTACCTTGTCACTTTGTCGGAGGAGCCGGTTGGAAACCGTTTTTGACAAATTTGCATAAAAAAACAATCAACTAATTGCACGGAATACAGGGACAATCAATGGATATTCACACATAGCCATAAGGCATTTTGTGGAAACCTAGTTAACCCAGTTATTGATTTTGTCCGAGAGAAAAGGGTGGCCCCTGCTCGAAGTGGTGAGTTCATAAAGTAGAACCACTTTCAGCTGCAAATACTCTTCTTCGAATGGTCTTTAATTATTACTGATCACCAACTTTCATCAGACAAGGGCATGGAAAATAACTATTATTGTAAATTAATTTAGCCAATGTTTGATCGAGAATAAAGAACACATTTTTTCCTTTTTTTGTAGAACTGGTTTGTTAATATTTTTCTTTTGATACTACACAAACAATCCTTCATTAAACTCTTTAATAATTTACAGTAATATGTATAATGCTATAATATAATAATGAATATAATTCTAATTGCGAGTTTGAATGGTTAACCCTCTTTTAACCAATAACGCAAATTTTTTATTTATTCGTCTACTTTTGAATTATTAGATTAAAAATAAAACAATAAAACTGTGAAAGCAACCAAGTAGAGTTGGTGGGCATCAGAGTCCTTGGCAATGTTGGGACTGAGATCACCTGTAAAAAAACTTAAATTTCTCAATCTATAGGCATATTTAAGATTGTTTTGCCCTGCTTTATTGTTTGTTATTTGCTTTCTTCTAAGACAATGCCTTGATTCAGTGTTTGTGAGTGAACAAGTGGTTGATATTTCAAATATTTAAAGAGAAGCTTTTAAAGAAGAAACGGGTCGTACAAAGAGAAAGTCGTTTCCCGAAAAATAGTAAAAACCAAGTCAAATGCCTGAACAATTTATTCAAAATCGATGAAAGGGATGCTTTCAAGAATATATTAAATGAACCCAGAACAGATTATCTGAGGAGGAACGGAACATCTAATGAATGTTAAATATATAATAAAAATAAATAAAATAAAATGATTATTTGGATATCGTGAGATGCGGTCTGGTGTGATGTTATTTCAAAAAAAACATTTTCTTTATCATGTGACGTTTCAAACTTTATAGAGATCATCTTCAGAGCCTGAGATATATAAACATTGTTTAAATTATACAAATACACGTAAGATGTGAAAAAATGAATTTATGCAATGATAAAAATTTTAGAGTCAAAGTATTTGTACTTGCACATCTAAAAGAAAAATATTTACAAACCAACTTTCTATAAAAAAGAGAAAAAAAATTGTCTTCCATATTTTCAACCAAAGTGAGTACAAATACTTTGATTGAGTCTAAAATTTCTGTCATTTTATAAATTCATTTTTCACATCTTACATGTATTTATGAATTTATACAACTCAAATTTATATTTAATGTTTATAAATCCCAAGCCCTGAAGATTATCTCAAAGATCAAAACTGCACGATAAGGAAAAAATGTTTTTTCTAAAACATCTCAATGTACTTTTGTACTTACTATCTCTTACGATCCCCAAATAATCATTAATTGTTACTAAATACCACTCATAAAATAAAATAATAATACACAAAACATTTCATGTACTTTTATTGTTTAAATTTGTTCCAGAAATGTGGGTGCATTCCTACGATGGAACTGACAGCAGTGTCTATGGACTAGATTGGAGGAATTTTATTATAGAGAGGTTTACAATATGTATAAATCCTATTTATTTTTCCAGGTAAAGGAAAAATTCTCCATTAAGAGTAGCTACATGGGGTGCCCGTTAAAAAGGGTTTCACTTTAGTTGGTTGTAGGTGATTCCAGTATAATCATCACTGATTATCCTGGTCTGCCTTTTCTCATTGGTTTTGCCTGACTGACATGTTTCAGCGTTTCTCCATATTCAGTGGTTAAAGTGTAAAACTAAATTTCAATTTTTATATTTATAAAAAGTTTTTCTCAAGAATTAACTAGTAAATTCTTAATGAACTATCAATATGCATTAATTTGGTCTAAATAACAGAAATCCAAGTAAAGCTGGTGGGCATAAATAAGTTTTAAAATAAATCATAAATGTTGTTTAATTTTGATGAAAGCCAATCAATAATATCGTTAACTAAGTTATATAAATTTTATTTAAAAAACCATTTTGTACATATTTACACAAAATTTCAACAACATAATTAAAAAAAGATTCTCAGTCATCGTCGGACAGATCCGAATCGCTTTTTTTGTTGCTCTCAACTGGTTTCATCTTGTCTATTATCTCTTTAGCCGGGTTGAAAACGCCATTCGTCTGTGTATTGCAAATAAAGCACCTCGTCGACTTTTTGTACTGGTCCAGAGCACATTTCTCACAGAAATAATGCCTACACCTGAACGGAAATTGGAGGAAGAAATAAAATTAACAATCTTACCAATAATTAAGGCATTAATTTAATATTACTTTGTCACGATTGGGTTCACGAATGACTCTCGGCATATGAAGCACTTAAAAGGAAGCTGGTCATCGTCGGAATCTATCTCATAATTGTCGGAATCGTTATCTTGGCCCTTTTGGCTAGCCTCCTGCTCCAACTGCCAACCGTGCTTGTAGTCACTCCTATCATGCAAAAATTTGCAGCTGTCTGCAATAGTTTTTCATCAGTGAAATAACATTATTTAATTATAATGAAGATTAATTATGAAAAAATAATTTTCAATAATAAACCAGCAATGTTTAAATGTTGCATGTACTCTGCATCTCAATTATAATTTTTTTTTTTTTTAATGAACTGATTATATTAAGTATGATTGAATTTCAATTCATTGAGGTATAATTAAGAAGATTTGAACAATATAAATATTTTACATATGTGTACAGTACAATGTTTATGTATTTGATTACTATTGTTGATATGATTTATTTGCAGTGAGTAGAGATGTAAATATTTATTTAAAATCCATAAACATCAATTATAATATATTATTATTACAATTGATGATTATAGTATCAAAAATTGTTAAGTGAATTAAAAAGTACTATTAACATTTACAAACAACAGCAATTTATTTATTTTTTTGTTTTTCTTTGTGTATATTCATGATTATAAATAAATTTGGTTTAATTTTAATTGAAGAGCAAATAATATTGAATATTTACCTCCAAAGCCACAAAATCCAGTTTCTTTGTAATCTTTGCAAATATCGGGCTGGTAATCCCATCTGACAGTTGCTCTCAAATTGGTCGGCGCTCTGATGGGCCCTTTTCTGACCTAAAATGTCAAAAATCATTTGTAAAATTGGATTTACAAATATAAAAACCTGACCTACCATTCCACTGGAAGCGTTTCCTTGAGCGGTATCTCTCTTTTCGTAAAATTGCGTGTAATTGGCCATGCCTCTGTAGATTTTGTCGTCCTCTTTTCCTTTCAGGTCCTAAAAATCCGATTGAATATAAACTATTTTCTAACTGTGGTATATTGAAAATGGGAAATTTGTATACTTTGTTTATTGCCAGGGATTTTTCATAAATTGCCTGAGCATCCCGGTCTAACGGAGTATCAATTTCGACTGTCGCAGTCGCACCCTGGTCAGAAGGGAGAGACGGTTCGGGGTTTCTTTTTGATTTGTATGACACACGGACCAAGTCCTCCTCTGAGCTGCTGCGTTCATGGTCTGAAAGGTGAACCTTCTTCTTTTCCCGAATAGTCTGTAAATAAAACCTTGGTATTAATATTTTTAATGGTCATGGTTTAAATTTAATATTTTTAAGGCTTTTCTTGTCATAAAATTTGGCACATCAATCACAACTCAACCCAAAAAATAAGGAAACAACTGGTGTCTAGTTGGGTACAATTTTAAAAGTTTCCTTGATCCTAAATACTGTTTAACACCACAATTAAGTTTGTACCTAATTTCCAACTATTCATAAAATACATGAAAAATAAATTAGGCAGAAAATCACTCCAATAAGTATCAATGTTCACTGAATAAAGCAATAAAATGTCCATTTCCCATTTTAAACACTTCAATATTTCCCACCTAAACTGTCAAGAGTCTGAGATTTAAAAAAATTCCATCAGCGTTATGAATCTGTGATCAGTCAAGACCATCACGTGTGCAGTATATCACAAATTTGTTGGCAACTGGTTTGTGATTGTGTGATGAAACAAGTATAATATGCAATTAGGGTGATTGGAAAAAATCAAGTACCCTAAGTGAACAATATGTATATAAGAAATATATATTTAAGTAGTTTTAATGTAGGGTCTTGGTTGAGATGAAAAATCAAGTGTCACGAGTGGGATTCGAGCCCACGACCTTCGGATAAATCACAGGTTCGATCGAATCTTGCTCGTGACACTAACTTTTTCACATCAACCAAGACTTTAGATAGAAATTATAATAAATTAAAATAATTAATAGGTCAATTATGACTACTAAACATATATGGAATACTATATTTAAGGGTAAAAGAGTAAATGGGTTTAGATTTAAAAAATCATGCATTAGAGCTGAAATGACCGAGATTTCGACAGCCCAGGATCCTAAAGCGGCAAACACACTTATCTGACGCAGTGTCTCAATTTGGTAGGGTGTGCAATCTTTTCGACATCAAGCGCATGCCACGTATCACAATCTCAAATCATCCATGTAATAAAGTGATAGTTAATTTTATGAGCACAGTTATATAATAAATCGTAAGTGAAATAGTTATTCCAGTGTTTTGATAAATTTTGCGCCAAACCATCATAATTAAATAAGTTTTATATTTAAAAATAAATAAACTACAAAAAAATGTATCTGTTTTTTTTTTTTTTTTTTTTTTTTTTTTGTACTCAACAGTATTCAACAAAAATTTGGCCAGTGCACCGGATTGCATCGCTAGCATAGAGCAAGGTAGTATTGTGTGGCATTGGGCAGATGTGCACGAGAGTAATATAACCTTTATTAAGTTGAACATGGGTTGCATCGACTGCTTCGGTCACGTCACATAGTGTTACATCAGTTAAATGTGTTCCCCGCTTAACTTTGTGCAGCAGAATATATGATGCCAAGGTCTGACCCTGGACTGCCAAATTGACAAGTGACTCTCGCAGCCTAGCAATAGTTTATTGTAAATTTCACAAAAGCAGGAATTGCCAGCAGTCTGCAAGAAGTATTAAGTTCAAATCTATACATGTGCAGAATAGAGCGTATGTAAACCAATAAACAGTATAAAATATGGATATTTAAACTAAACGATTTCAATAAAAGTGACCATTAAAAGAAAAAACCTGTATAAAAAACAAGATTACATTTGTAAAAATTCAAGTCTAAACTGGTTACCGATTGTATCATAGGATTGTGCAGTTGCTTGCGATGCTGCTTCCTCACCACCTGGGTATCATCCTCGCTGCTAGATGCTAGAAATAAACAAAAATTACTCTTCTTCTTATATTTTCGACTGGAAAAAGTCTATTTACAGTCTTCACTGGCCGACACCTGTCTTTTTCTCCCTCTGTTTTTCGCATTAAACTTTCTTTTTTTGAAGACCGGCGCAACTGGATCTTCCATGGTAAAACAACTTGATTTGTTGTGTTTGAACACGGATAACCTTCCAACTTTGAATGGTAGATGTGCGTGCTTTTTTCGATAGGCACAAATCGATTTTTAATCGATAATTTTTGTAGCTTATATAAAACTTCACAGCTTATATACTAAATACCACAGAATAAATATATTTTAAAATTAGAAAATTTTTAACTAAACAGACTATTAATTTTTGTGGCATATATTTTTTAATTGTTAATGCATTTCGGGTTATGTCCCTGGTCATCTCCCCTTCAGAACTCAATATTTAACTAAATGGAGTTCCTTGAATGGCATGAAAATGGTATATTTAGTGTTTTTTTTCTTTAACAAAAAACCAACTTTCTAAGTTTAAAATATTTTTACAATACAAATTAAATAAAAATTATTTAAAAAAATAAAATTTGAATAAATATTTTGTCATATTCTTCTGCTTTCTTATTTCATGTCAAACCCTTAATGTTCTTCCTTCTTCAGGTTTTTTCATTCACCTCCAAAAATTAAAAATTATAGTTTTGTCTGACTATGCAAATGGACCTCTCAGGTGAACTAAAACAACCTTTTGAACATTCTCATTATAATTATCAATGGAACAATGAACTAATTAGTTCACGGTATTTTTCCAAAGAATGTTTCCACCAGGGGACAGGCACTTTCAGAAATAATTATAAAATATAATTAATCTATTTTAAAGGTACAAATAGTGTAATATATAATATATTAGAAATAAATTTAGTTTTATAAACATAGTAAAACAATAATAATAATAATAAAAACGTGAAAAATATCGTTTTAAAAACTCATGCCATAGAGTATAGACCTGAAACAAGCCATTGAGGAAGCAGAATGTACTTCCTGGTGAAGCAAATTCCATTGTCTTGACCCTGCAATTCTGAAGGGTGTGGCTAAAGGTTTAGAAGAGTTCTATTAATCCATATTTGTTTGGCAGTCATAGTTGATCGTAATAACTATTCTTTTATCTACGGTTTTTGGTTGATATGAAAAATTAGTGTCACAAGCAGGATTCAAACCCACAACCTTCGGCTCAATATGCCGCTGCTCTGACCACTTGAGCTAATGTCTTCAGCACTCGAGACATAAATTTTTCATCTCAACTAAAACCTCTTGGAGAAAAAATTAATTATGTTGAATAATTAATATGGTCAGTTATAACCACTAAGGAAATTTAGATTAATTATTTATCTATTTATTTATAGTGATAAGTTCTATAAGAAGTTAAAATAATAAAGAACAATATTGAAAGATACATACTAATGTACATTTACGATACTTAAAACTATAATATTAATAAATATTAAAAAAAAAACAAATACAAATACTTTTTTTTTTTTTCAATTGTAACTTTGGGATACGATGCCGCTGCTCTCATTACTCTAAACTCTAATATATATAATTTTTGTTTTTACTTTTGTAAATGATAGTTCACTTTCGATAAAAAGGGACATTGTATACCTGCCCCCACTGCACAATGTAAACCACTCAATATAGTATATTTATGTACAAAAGGCGGCTTTGGGGAGTCAGCAGATTGCTGAGGCACAAGGAAATGAAGCCAGAAATAAGGAGGAGTCAGCACAAAATTCTGGAGACAATTAAAATAAATGAGATGGCTATAGTACCTGATAAAACGAGAGAAAATCTCTACGTTAACAGACCCTTTTTAGTGGTGGTCATAGAGATAGTATGGAATTTGGAAAAAAGGTGGCACCAGGTTTTAAGAATGAACCATATGGTACAGGGATAGGATAAAAGGGCTGAACTACACTCCAGTACTCACTGGCTCACCACCAGCACCCCGAGGGTTGATATGACCTCTGCTGTCTTGAACTCTTTAAAAAATAATAATAATATATAACTACACCTTAGCAATGCCCTTAGACTAACCCCCAACCATTTTCCAAGTTGGGTTCTCAGTCATGAAGGTATAGAAGGGTATGAACAGGCTGATCTACTGGACAAAAAAGGGGCACTCTATCACCCATGTGACCATAACCACAACCAAGTGCGCAGGAGTATGTGCTTACATTGAAATAAAAAAAAAAAATATATTGAGAAAGAAAAACTAACTGCGTATGAGGCAAGGTATTACAAATCTCACAAAATGGAAGGCAAAGGAACTCCTCTCTTTCAGCAGGTTGGATTTGAGGAAAACCATAGACCTTTATACCGGCTATGGCTCTTTTAACTATCATCTTAAGAAGTACACTAACAAGTACATAATAAACACAAAGAAACACAATACTAGAAATCTATAAAACGTTACATACAGTAAAACAGCCCTGTTTTCTCTAAACCAGATACTAGTTGCATTGTTCAAGCACAATTCTTATATTAGGTGGGATTCCTACATGCTCTCTATATTTAGCCAAGGAATGCATCCTTCAGTTTGGTGAACACATTGCCTTTCTCTACATGCTAGAAGAATTCTATTACTTTACAAAAATATTCACATAGAGAAACTATTTGTTTACTTTATATTAAAAAATGTTGTTTCCTGTTTGGTCAGTTAAGAAAAACGTGTTTACTTATTTTAATAGATAATATATTTTAATCATAAGAAAGTGTCCATAATAAAAACCACAAGCAACTGTCAACACCTTTAAAATAAATTGTGGTTATCTTAAAAATACAATCTTGGGATCATAAAACAAAGTACAATTCTTGAAGTCGCTTTATTTACTTGTTTATATATTGTAACAATAAAATCACATGTCTTAACTTTCTTTTTATATTGAACAACTTTTTTCAAAATTGGTATAAATTATTGAGTTGACCTTTTGAAAACACAAACATTTGTTGCAATACATTTTGTAATGCTTGAAGAACTTTATAAAACTTTTTATTTATTCATTCCTTGGTTAAAAGTTGAAGTTTTAAAGTTCAAAACAATAAGTCAGACTAGTGATTGTTTTAAAGCTTCAGTGAGATCGAAACCCAGAGAGACATTTCCCTACATTTTATCACAGTCGTCTTTTTAAATTAAAAAAAGCGATTCAAGAATTTCGTCTTGCTCATAGATAAATAAAAGATTACAAATTAAATTTATTCAGTGGCGATTCAGTGATTTGTATGCTACAATCATTTTTTGTTGAATATCGCTTTTGATTAAGCCAAGGGTTTTGAGAAGGAACTGATGGTGCACACCATCACACATGATTTTATCATCATTTAAAAAAATTAGATAAAGAAACAAATAAAAATTTAAGCTGAATAAGTTTTGAGATTATACAACTGTAACAATATAAAAATTTAACATTTAAATTGCAACTCAATTTGGTACGATTACTGTCTTTTATTTGTAATACAAATGTGAAATTCTTAGTATAACCTTATGAAAAATAATTTAAAACACAGAAAATACAAATTACATTTGAGAGAATTTTTATGAATGAAAATTGATTTATGAAAATGAAATTGAATCAATCCAAACTCTTGGGAATATCAATGGATTGTTTTTAAGTATGTCAAATTAAAAAAGTTGCAAAACACAAGAACAAGCCAAGACTTATCAGAAAAATTTTTGGATGCAATGATTCGGATGAGTTCTGTTTTATTATCCAATCCCGGTGAGAAGCAATTTCAGTGTAAACACCTGGTATGTGAGCCTCTCCACAGCCAACTCCAAATGAAACTATGCCAACAAGCTTGTCTTGGCAGACTAGAGGACCACCGGAGTCACCCTTTAAAAAAAAATAAAATAAAATAAATGTGATTGACAAAATTAGACTTTTTATTGAATAATGAAGGTGCGAATTTCTTATTGTCAAAAATTTTCTATGATCATAGTAAAATTAAAATTACCTGGCATGAATCATGGCCACCGTTTTCATATCCAGCACAAATAACTCCTGTTGGAAATGAAATCTCCATTAATTTGTAAATAGTCTGGCATTGCTTTAAACTGTAAAGTGGGACTTCGGTGGACATGAGAAATATCGATGGTATCGCTAAACCTGAATTGGGGGGCTGCAACATAATAACATAACTTCTATGATTGCGTCTAAAATTTGTCTCCCTATGAGCCCCATTAAATCAACAGTCAAATTAAACAAATAAAACTCATTTATACATTACAATATGTTTGAAAATGTATGGACCTCAATCAGACTTCCCCAGCCGCTTACGATACAAGGAGTTCCATCCGGAGGTGTACTGTTCGCCAAAGTGATTGCTCCAATTGTGTAATTATTCAACTGTATCTTGTTTTTTGTCTGGAAATATTTCCGAGTTTTAAAAGACAAGGAATTGAAATAAATTTAATTTAGCTGAACGGTCATATAACTGCAATGTAGATAGCAGAAAAGAAGCAAAAATTAAAAGCTAAAACAAATTCACATGGCATATACAAACTGCCAAAATTAAAAAAGGTTTTTTAGTTTCTTGGATAATTTCATTGCAGACAATATGTTTGAGTAATATTAAATATACAATTTTTGTTGAAATGTATCTTCCCTTAGATCTCCAAGAAAAAAAAAAATTGTCAGATTATAAATCACTTTACTATGTTTATATTGTTTATATTTTATACAGCCACATAGTTAACACATTAAAAAACTTTAATTTTCTTAATTAAAGTAAACCATGATGAATACATTGAGAAACACTCACTAACAAATAATCACAGACGGGACGAAAGCTTCCATAGACAAACTATTGACTTTATTGATTTCCACGCTTACTTTTAACACGGCTACATCATGTTTTATTGCACTTTTGTCATACATTGGATGTACAGCAACGTGCACGACTGGGTTGAGCTGTCCTCCTGTACTGTAGCTTTCACCAACGACACAAAATATATTTCCTTTCCTTTTCGCCCTGATGAATGATATAAACAGAAGTGGTTAAACAATAACATATATAAATATATATACAATAATATATCAAGTAAGCTTTGGTTTATCTAGCAATCCGCATTAATGATAGAATTCCACAGTGACCAGGGAACAGAAATAAATTACATTATCATCAGGGCTGATGTTCCTCAAGGAAGCGTCTTTGGCAATTTCTTTTCACAATAGTACACAAAATAATGGGCTTATGAATCTTAGCTGTAATTTAGATCTTTATCTCTATCTGCCGAAATATGCAAGATCCAAAAATGGTGAAAGAGAATAAGAGCGTTCAGGTTCTGTCAAAGAGTATTCTTCTTTACTATGACTAACTCAATACATATCGATTGAGCAATATCTTGTACTTTTGACAAATATGAAGTTCTGTGACAAGACTTCAGAAAAGAAACATGCTAAAATGACTAAGCCTAGTTGATACATCCTGGCAACCACTACATCCAAACATTTTAAGCAAAAATACTCCTAAAACAAACTCGCGACCGCGGGTCTACTAGCCAAGAGTCTCTCACGCTAACCACTCGCCCCCCCCCCACCCTATTATATGTTGAATCAATTAATAAATAACCTTCAATCCCATTGTCAAGACATAACAAAATTTTTACGAGCAATTCTGCAAGAGAGTATTTCAAGACACTTTAAAGTGAAATTGGATAAAAGATGTAATAGACCAGCAGTCCACCTAAAATTATTTTGCAATGTAACTGTTGTGGTTTTGTAGGTTTTGGTAGCCGAGTGGTTAGCGTGAGAGACTCTCGGCTCGTAGACCAGGCGGTCGCGGGTTCAATTCCCGCCGTCGCCTCTGGCCCTTTTTTCACGATACCCTTCCCCCCCCAAAAAAAAAACAAATACGCAATAAATAATTACAGAAAGTCTGGATAGATATGCAAAATTCTCGAGGCCATTAAAAAATAATAATCATTTAAAAAAAGAAAAAAAATGTCAAAAATTTTAGGACAAATTTTTAGTTGAAAATGAACTGTGTAATGTGACAGCCTTTCTGAATTTTAGTTCAAGATAGTTTTTGAAATTCATTATTTGGTCATGATTATTGTTTTTTTTTTTGTTCTTTATATTGTTTGTAGTTTCTTTGTATTGTATTTATATGTAGTTATTTTTGACAATGTTCATACCTTTTGAAATTCATGGATTGTCACTGAATAAATATATTTTGATTTATTTATTTAATTGATAGTTTGAAATTGATAGAGAGAGCTATGAGCAGTGGCAGCTTCGTCAAAGCAATTTTTGATCATATTTACGCCTAAATTTTTTTTGCTCCTTGGGCCCATTGGCCAAAACCCTAGGGCATATATTGAATATTTTTCAATCTAGTACTATTAAAAAAAGTTTCAATGAAATTAGTGAAACTTGTAAGTAAAAAAGAATTTGTTTTAAGACTTCTACTCTGATATGGCTTTACGTCTGTCCAAGTAACTCTGCTCAAGATGATTTAAGCATTTAACAGGTAAAACTAGCATGAATTGAATCAGGATGCTCATAAAACAACCTACCCTGGACGTTTGTTGAACTTATTATTTTTAAAAACTTGGATAAACCAGCAATTGAAGAAACCATAAAATATTAAGGATATTAATAAATTGAAAACATTTAAAAGATTATTGTCTGAATTTTTCAAAAATAATCAACGTATAATAAACTATTCAATTTGAAAAGGATAACAAATTATATGTAAATGTGAAAATTCACGTACCTAGTAACACAGTGGGCTGCTGTGACAACATGGTATTCATTAAGTATGGAACCTCCACAAAAATGGTAGCCTAAACCATCACGGATAGATACCTGTAAAATTTGAATACCTTGTTATTCAACAATACAAGAAAACTTAAAACAACAAAATAAAATAAAACTTTTTCTGTTGTTGATGACAGGCAGTGCTTATTTCCAATTAGCTTTTTTGAAAATTTTCTGTTATTAATTATTAAAACTAAAGTCTGGACTACTTATGAAAACCATTTTTTTATATGCCAAGAATTGGACAGTGAGTATGGCAGAGCTTCTGCTTACCTGGTATTTTACAGCAGCAATGTCAGTCCTGTTCCCTCCTATAATTTTAACGATGCCCTCTGGGTCAGTTTGATTGCATTTTGCTTTAAAAAAAAATAATTAGAACATGCAATTATTTTAGTTTTCACTCTAAAATCTTTACCTTCAGGGGTAACAACAATAAACAGAACTATTAGCAGGTAATGCATTTTGAGACTGGGCCGTGTATCCACACCTTAACGTTATCTTATCTCAGGTGAAACACGTCACGGAAGTAAAGTACTCAAATCAGACTTCAAGATTACAAAAATTTCATTCAAAAATTTTATCATATGAGTATTTCGCAAGATGGAAGTTAATTTGTGGGGAAATTAATAATAACAAGTATATGATTATTCACATTTTATTTACGAACAAATATAATTACACATATTTACAGCAAATTAATATTTAAAAATAATAAGATCAAATATAATTATGACAGCAACATATTTCTGAGAGTGTTGACATCCTCCAAATAATCACTACTAGAAGATTCATGTTTTATCATCGATTCAAGATGTGATTTTGAAAACAATATACTTCTTAGGAGAGCATTGTAACTAAGCGATGCTTCCATCTCATCCGCTACGTACTCATAATTTGGGTTAATCTGTAAAAAAAATAAAACCAAGGAAATAAAATAAAAAATTCAAATTGAAAAGAAGACAAATTACCTCGAATTTGGTCCAGATGTATCCCTTACATTTACGAACCCCAGGTGAGCCCTGGATTAAGTGATGTATCGTCGGATGGGATATGCCAAAGAAATCAGCACCGCGGCCCTTTGCATTGACAACCTCGGTGCCCAGGCATGTGTTAATGTGAGAAAGTAGCATCGAGTGGCATTGATCAATGGAAGCACTCATGATCGGAACATCCAGATCTGTATCAGCAACTATTTCAAACCTAAAATCATAACATTTTATATAAGCTTCATGTTATAATTATATTACTTGCTTACATTCTTATTTATACGTTATAGTCCTAATCAACTTTAAAATACCCGGTAGAGCAGACTGGGAGATAGAAATTCCAGTTATTGCTCACCATATCTGCTATAAACATGGCACGAAATTAAGCGTCAGTAGCTGGTATTTATGAAATAAACCAAGGACTAGAATTCATAAAAGGTTCGGACAATATGTCAATGTCTTTCAGGCGGAGTCTGAGGTTACTGAACAATGCACCAAGCAGAAGAAAAGGCTAGTTCAGAAGAATAACCATCTTCTCGGATGGCCAGGTGGTACTGAGGGCAATTACTGTATTGGTAATACAGTCCAGAGCCATTTGGGATTTCATTAGTGCTGTCAGACATTGGGAAAAACAACAAAAATACTTTTATGTGAGCACCAAGACAAACAGGCAAAGGGGCAACAAAGAGGCCGATAAATTGATCAAGGAAAGTTCACTCTGGCCCTGAACTCTTTTGTGGCATACCAAACTGCCAAAAAAGTTAACCATCAGACAATTGATTCTGTGACAAAAATAAGTTCTCCATTCAATGGGAATGAGGCCCCGGACTTAGGTATGTGTTCATTAAAGGACCACTGCAGAAACTAACAGTAGATCTACTTAACCTAGGAGGTGTTAGGACAAGAATAATAGTTGGACTGCTGGATGCTGTACACTCCAGAGGCATATGTATCAATTCAGAGCAGCAGATACTGTGCAGATATTGTAAGGAAAAAGAAAAAACCATGGAACAGCGGTGTATTGGTGCAAAGGCTTTGAGATCTGGTTAAAAGCCTTACGTTTAACGATGATAACAATGGAGATGGCCCAATAGACCAATACAGGTCATGGTGCATGGGTCGCAATCCTGTAATCTAACCTAATCAACTTGTTAGATCTGTGAAAAACTTCTTTGCTCCGCAAATAATAGTAAAGCACAAAGCTGTCGATCTTTAAATAGTTTTCATTTAAAATTAATTAAAAAAATTACCTCGGTGCAGAGCCACCATCCATGACTTTACAAGTATAAACACACTGTTTCTCTGGGTCTTTCAAACTTCCGTAAATCCTCGTCGAACAGTAGCCAATGGGATAAATGAGATCTTCAGTGTGATAATCAGGCTTTTCACATACCTAAAAAAAACACAGCCGAGAAGTGATGCAGAATTTCAATAATTATGCTAATAGCCTTACTTCGCCGAGACTGTGCACAGTGAAATCGCCGAGAACGATGGGGAAAATCGGTTTTCCACTTGCGTCCAACGGGATCGACTTAACGATCTTCTTCTTCCTTGGAACAGGAGGCTTTTTCAACTTCGAAGATTTAAACATTTCTAATATTGTTAAAATTTTAATATTAATTAACTGGTGAGAGATAGAGAGTGAAATCAATAATAATTTACCAGGAGATTCTATGAAACTTTTCTCATTCTTCTTTTTATTTGTGTTGGGCTTTTTTGGAATCACATCAATGCTGGTTGGAATCGGCATTCTAAACCCTTCAAAATCTAAAAAGAAATAATAAAATTTAATATATATATATATTTAGTTTTTTGTTACTTTACTAAGATTAGACTAGGTAAGATGTTATACATATTTATATTTGAGAAATATAAAAATAATTAATTATCCATTTGTCAATTTTTTAATTAATCCTGTATGCCTCAAAATTGGCAAAATATCTGTTTTTCTGTACAATTAAAATTTCAACAAGAATTGTTTAACTTAAGAATGGAAAATGATCTCTGCATAATTCATAAATTCGCAAGAATTCGGAATAAAATTACAACATCTAGAAAAATGTTAACAATATAAAAACTATAAAATTCGTCATGGGTGTGAACTTCGTGGCGATGTTTGGATTCAAAATAAATTAATTATAGGAGGACTTAATGTGACAGATGATACTACGACCTGGAGCATCTCTGCAAAAAAGTTGTCGTTGTCTGTGTATCCAGAAACTTAGGTCTAAAAAAGGTGGATGAGGTAGCTATGGCAAGGACCACACTCTAGACTAACCACCATGATTCAGCCCTCCAGCGCTGATGAAATATACATGATTAAGAGAAATTGGCAGCGTGGATGGGCCGGATCAGAAGAGAAGCTCTCATGTATCAAGAGCAATGTCAATAGATGGCCCTCAGAGGATCTGACTCATAGAAGAAGGGTCATCCCACACCAAATTAAAGATAGGCTAAGCAAGGGATGTTTCTGACAAGAAGGGCTTTCTTTGGCTCCATATGGAGTGCATGTGATATGAGAATTGTGCTTGAGCATGGCACTATCTGCATCCCCTGTTTTGACTGTTGGAGTTAAACAGGATTGTAATGATGTATCAATGATAGTTTTGTGTCCTTAGCATGTGTTACGAGTAAATGCACTTATTGGCGTAATTTTGTAGAATGAGAGGGCCAATGACGGAATATTAAGTACCCCATTGACCTTCAATTAGGTAGTTATTATGTGATGGCTGATGGGTAATAGTTAGGGATGATGGAAAAATTTCAAGTACTCCACCGCCCTTAACTGAGTGGCATGAGAAAGAATGTATTCAAGAGTGAGTCAGAGTGTGAATGGACTATTCCAGGCAGAATGAGCAAGCTGTGATTGCCTGGAGTGAGGTTGTAACCAAGGTCTGACCATAGACTGGCAGCACCCAGGATTTGTAATTCTCGAGGCCACTGGTGATTTACTGTAAATTTAACAAAAGCTGGGATTGTTGGTGAGCTGTGAGAAGTGATGCAGATGTGAGCTCGTATAAATCACTAATCAGTAATAGTCAGTGACAGTCACAGACCAACTCAGACAGCTTTTGGTGCATCCATCATTTATCTGATATCGTTTAACAATAATGCTCGACTTATCACCTATAATATTAACTCGATTTGTTGAATCAATTTTTTATTGATGTCAATACTAATTTTCATTGCCTTTTCATATCATAATAGAATCAGAGAACAATTATCAAGTTAAAATTTGCTTTTTTTATTACTTCATCACGTTAATGAGATATTTTATGAGGAGAAATCAGTAAAGTAATAAATACATGAGCAAACAAAACTTATTTATCACTACCATTTAGCAAGTTTTCTTTACTGACTGTTCTTAGTTGCATTTGTTAATCATGCATAAAATAAAATCCTTATTACAGTTTTTAAAGTTACAGTTTAAAGAAAGAAATTACTTTACATGATACAAAAAATTATTTATTTTAATACATATATATTACAAAGATTTCTTGCTTTGTTTACAATACTTTACAGTGCGAAAGCTGTAAAGAGAAAACGCCCAAGCTCATCTAATTTTCCGAATTGTTTCAATTGAAAAAAACAACAAACCTTGAACATTTGTTTCAAGCATGCAAAATAAAAACTCAGGGAATCGCAGACTTGCCTCCTGAAGGGTTGTACTGTTGAAGCTTTTTGAATAAGAAACTACGCTCCTCGATGAGGAGCAGCGTCTTCTCTTGGAGGATCGCTATCTGGTCGCAAAGCGCTGCATTTTCCTGCAAGGGAACATCGCATACAATTGTCATACTTGGCAAAACTTGGAGAGGCTTGCTCAACCATCTAATCATTGCAACAAACAATAATAAAAATATATAACATAAACATTAATAATAGGAGAAGATAGTTTATTTACTTTAATTAATTTTTTGTTACTTTTGTTAAGTTTTCAAAGTTTGCACTCCTAATAAATGTTTCAGGAAAAAAACCAACTATATTCATAATATGTACTTAATTTTAAAATAAAAATAAATAAAATAAAACAATTATCCCGTTATTTTGTACAAAATTTTTAGTTTTTTCTATCAAAATGAATTTTCACATTTAAAAAATGTAATAATTTATTTAATGAGCCAGACAGAATTAATTTGTTTCCATATTGAACTGTTATAAATGTATGTTTTGGTACTCCAATGGGGAGGGGGGAATTTTTTTTTAACTTCAAAAATTTATTACAATGAAATACTAATATCAATTAGACTGATGGTAGCTGATGAATCAATTGTTTTGGCTTTTGTTAAATAGAATTAAAAATAGTAAAGTAACTCTCTACATCGTTCCATTTTTAGTATATGTACTGTTTAAATGAGTATTGTAGTAAGGGCATCCTGTGGTCAAGAGACCTAGAAGCTGACCAACCTTTCATAGGTTGATAAATGTGGAGAATAATCAACAGAAGCTAGACAACCGTAGGGTCTTACAAGGGCTGTAATACTAGGAGTCATGGATGTGAGGTCAACTCAATTTACAGTACTTTTTTATATTTTGCTCAATAAATTCACGAATTCCGTGGTCTGCTTGACCAATTAATATATTACAATTAATTACGGTTTTTAGTTGAGATAAAAAAAGTCAATGGCACGAGTGGGATTCAAACCCACGACCTTCAGTTGAGATGGGAAGTTGGTGCCCGAGTTAATCGAGGTCATGACAGCTCAAGTGGTAGAGCAGCGGCATATCAAGCCAAAGATTGTGGGTTCGAATCCCACTGGAGCCATTGACTTTTTTATCTCAACTAAAAACCGTAATTAATTGTACTTTACTCAATTGAAAAGTCATGTTCTATGCCATATTCATACATCCTAACCACTCAGCTACTGTGGTCTCTTAAATAGAAAAAGAACTTGTAGTTTGGTTGACTTCGATCATCCCAGTCTGCTAGTCTTGCTGATATGAACTGTCAGGTACATTTTGCTTCTTCCAATATAACCCACCAATGAAGACGAAGAAATGCCATACTGCTTTGACGGTTAAAACCAGCAAGGAAAGAAAAGGCAGTATGATTGGAAATGACTAATTTGTTGGTTCATCATTCCACAGACTTTAAGAACAAATCTCTATGTAACCCACCCACAAATATGGCAGAATGCAGAAATGCGCCTGACACCCCAAAGCAGCAAGGACATGAAAAAAATATGATGGAAATGGCCAAACTAAAGGTTCATCACTGTAAAGTTCAAATAGAAGTCCAATGATAAATATACAATATCCGCCAGCATTGAATATGGAGAAATGACATCAAAAACAAACAGAACAAATCAGCAATGGTAGGAAGACTGGATGATTAGAAATGACCAAACTCTAATAATCATATTTCCAAATTTTATACAAAGATAGTTCAGAAGAAAAATTAGAGTCACAAGTGGATTCAAACTCACGATCTTCAGGTAGTGTAACACTAATTTTTCTTCTCAATCATCTTTGCGTAAAAATTGGAAATATTAATTAATAACAAACAGATAACTAATTAAATAACTAAAATTGTATATTAAACTTGAGAGACCACCATAAGAAATTTCAAATTTGCATCCTATTCAAGCTACCTCCAACATCCAATCACCTTGAACTAATCGAAGGCTAGTGCAAAACGTGGAGGACAAGAATGGATGATGAAAAATGCAAATGTTTGTTCATATCTATCAACAACAAATACTGACTTTCATTCAAATCAAATAATTAGGATTGTACCTAGCAAACTGACATGTAACCCCCAAAAAAGAAAAACTTAAGAGACACAAAAACTCCTAGGACCAAAATCTGCCTTGACTGTCAAAACTAAACTAACCTTATACAAGTCTACACTGTGGTCACTTTGGATATATACAGATTGGTCCAACTGAGGGGTCCTTTCCAGCCATCTAACATCCAGCGCATCCAACCTTCCAATCAAAAGTCCTCGGACTGAAAGTCAAAGCTCCTTATCATCTCACTAACCACAACAACCTCAACATTTTTTCAACGAACTGATCCATTCCCAATTCCAAGAGTTTCGCACTACCCACTCAATCCAGCCTACCCCTACTGCTCGAGCCTTGCTACACTCTATCCTGAAACCCGCCATGTCACCTTCATAATTGTCGAATTCACCATCCTCCACACTGAGTGCCAGCAATGGCTAATTTCTCATGGCATGTCCTCCAGATGCAGTGCTGCTGGTATTAGTGTTTGTGAAGTGACTTTGTGAGAAAAAAAGTTTTGCATCAAATTCGTACTATGCATACGGCAAATATAAAATAATTTTTAACAAATCTACTTTCATAAAGGTACGTTAAGAGGCATGCAATGGAAATATGCTTTTGATTTTCAGAGGAACTTACGAAAATAAGTTCCTTCACAAGCCTTCGGATCTGCTTGTACTTGGCCTTGTATTTGTCCGTTTTTCCGATGGACCCGACTGGACCTGGGCGGATGTCCTTCCGCGACGGGACGGTCGCCTTTCCTTGTCGGAAACCTAGCATCCTGGGCCGCCTATCTCGACCATCCTAAATAATTGACAACTTGGAAACAGTCGGCGGTTCTTTTGTTTTGGGGAGCAGGCGCCGAACCCTCACTCCTCAGGCCTCAACCCCACCTTATGAGTTTTCCCTCCTTTTGCCATTTTTCAAATGTCATGTAATCGGTTTGGATTCTGGACAATTGAAAAGGCCTAGTTGTTAACATAATAATAAAAATACAGATATATATATATATATAT
>CM077108.1:26158345-26191524 GCA_039619505.1 Cimex hemipterus
CCAACCGCTTGGCCGGCCTTGATTCCCGTACTATTCTCTCTCCTTCCCAGGCCGATTGGTTTTGACTTGCCAGAAAACTCGTACAGCCAATTGTTTAAAAAATGCCGCCGAAAAAACGAGGTAAGACGGAATTTGTTGTATTTATTAATTTGGAATGATCTTGGTTTGAGAAAACACTTTTCCTCCTTGTCGCGTTTCTTCCAATTCCGTCGCTCCGCCTAACCTTGGGATGCGTCGTCGGCTTCACCATCTTAATACTTTCAAACAATTAACATTTTGCCGGATTTCTTTGTGGAAATGTAATTTCACATTCACAGGACATTGTCGTTTAATTCGTTTTTTTTTTCTCTTTACAGTTCATCTATTGATTTTCCTTGCAATTCTCTTCAAAATATAATTGAAATATCCAGTTCTTTTCAATTATTGTTAAAACGCATATTTTTGAAAGTTCACAATCCTACCATAATATAACCTCTATTTAAGTTTTTAAAACAATTTAGTTTTAAGCTAAACAAAACCAACCAGAAAACTAAATAAAATTGATCTATCAATTGATTGCAATGGAGTTTCACGGATCCGAACTAATTAGACCGTGTCCCTGTTCAGTTTAACTGAAAACTACAATAATACAGAGAAACAATCTGTAAAACAGATCTGGTTCTTAAGAAATGACTTGTATAAACAAAAGGTGGGATGTTGGTTGTAGTTGATGGTCTGCAAGTTGGTAACTACATGCTATTTGATCAATACTGATCATTGTGGCCTGCCCTTCATCAGTGGTTTGCTCTGTTAGAAAAGTTTTGACTTCTTGCCATCTTTGGTGGTAAAGTAAAAGAGTAACTATTGACAAAAAGTCATTTGGAAAAATTTCTGGCTAAAACTGCAAAGATAGGCCCACAAAAATGAAACGAGTAAACTACAGGTTCATCACCATGCAGACCCCCTGAAGAAATCTCACCAAGGCCTCAATAACAGATTATGATTTACATTTAAATTCTGCTGGAAATTTCATATTTTCCAACTTAAAAAATTGAATTGGGCCGTCAGGGGTGTTTGGTGGTCGTTTGGTCTGCAAGTTGGTGAACTAAAATGGTTGTTACCTTTCATGACTGGTTTGGCCTGTTAGAGATACGCATTGACTTCGTGCCATCATCAGTGGTCTATATACTCCTAAAACAGACACTATTGTCAAAATAAAATTAATTTCTAACCACAACTGAGGATAGGTACACCTAAATGATCAGAAACGACCGAACTGGTAACTAATACTGTAGTCAGGATGCTACCCCCACACACCCTACGGAGTAGTATTACTCCCAATAACTGACAATGATTTTCATTTAAATTCTTCATGAAAAGTAAAACAGTAAAGTCATATTTTGCAAATTTATGGGTCACCAACGGAGGTACCTTGTCAGGATGGACCGTTAAGTACCCTTGGACCCTAAGAGGGCATGGACTTTTTCATAATGGAACCAGTTTAAATAGCTTGTAACCAAGTTCTTGAAATAGGCTGTTGTATGCTCAAAATAATGGCTAAAACAATTAGATAGAGAATTCATAAGCTTCTGCCAGCCGGCATATCTTGGCTTCCTTTTGATCCCATACTCTAAGTTTACACAAACTTTCAACATGACCAGAGTTTACGTGAACAGTAAGATGAGTGATGATTGAATAAGGAGGCTTATTGTATAGTAGTGAGTTGAGTGGTATTAAATTCCTTAATCTAAAAATTTCTATTGTAGGAGGTGCAGCTGGAAGGACGGCGACACCAGTGAAGGGGAAACCGGCACCCGCTGCAAAGGCTAAAGTCGAGGAGTCTGTGGAAGAGGAACCACCGAAAGTCGAGTCCAAAGAAGAGGAGCCTAAAGTTGATGTAAAAGACGAACAGGAGGTTCTTCAAGAAACAAACAAAGATGAGTCGATGGAAGTGACCACTGCTGAGGAGGCGAAGGTGGATGCCAATGGTTCACATGCTGCAGAGGAGGAAGATGAAGAAGAAGAAACGGCTGAAGGTGACAAGACCGTCTTGGATGAGGAAGACGCTAAAGAAGAAGAAAAGAGTTTGATCGTCAAACTAAAAGGATTTCCCAAAATGGTAAAAAAATCAATCTAAAAAATTACAATATATATGTAATAATAATAATAATTTTGTATTTTTATACTTTAAGACATTGTATAGAATGCATTTGATGTTGCACGATCTTTTTACCAACGAACTCAAGATTCCCCTACCAAAGGTCAAGTTGCCAAAGGGAAAAGAAAAGTGGATTTACGCTGAGTGCCTGACTTTAGAGGACAAGAAGAAGATACTAGAAACTCTCAATGCTTCGTACAAGTACAAAGATCAACACCCCCTTCAAGCAACAGTTGAGTTCTTGTTTTTAATACAACGCTACTTTATGTTATTTTCCTCCAATCAAATAATTTTAATTTTTGTTTGTTTAGTCTGGGTGGGTTGCAAGTGAATACAAAGCTACTGAAGTTCTTGACAAGGAAACCGCTTTGGACCTTCTATTCAGGCATAGAAAGCTTCCGTACAGAGAGCAGGTAATTTAAAAAAATAAATTTTTACCTTCACATCCGTATCATTCATTGTGCTTCCAGTTGAATGTCAAGAGCGAGGAGACTGAAAAGATGATGGATGAAATTTTCAAGAACTTAAAAAAAATTAATCCTAAATTCTCAAAGATAATCAACAAGTATCCGGAAATAGGAAAAATCGTACCTTTAGTCCCAACCTACGGTTATTCCCTTGATTCTTCATTTGCCATTGGTAAAGTTATTTATATTTAACAAGTGCCATGTTATAGTTATGTTTTTGTCATTTTTTTTAAAAAGAAATTGTTATTTTCATTTTTTAGAAATTGATCCTGAGACAAAAGAAGTTGTTGTTGGCCTAAGGGCTTGCAGCAAAAATGCAGAACGTATCATCCCCATCGATGAGTGCCCTAGTGTCCCAAAGACAATGGCTGAAGCTGTTAAGGTTCTTATTATCTATTTATTTTATACATTTTTCTGTTTTATAAAAAAAAAAGTTTCATTTATGGTCTATTAATTTCTTAAGTCTACAATTAATTAATTTGTTTATTTTTTAGGATTTTGTTTCGCATTTGAGTGAATATGGGTTAGAGCCTTTCAATCGAGAAACCGAGTCTGGAAACATTCTTGGTGTTCAGTGCAAGATGAGCACAGCATGTGAAATCATTCTTTCAGTCCTTGTGCCGAAAGAGAATACATTCTTGAAGGAGTTTGTCAACATCAAAACGCCTGAGGAGGTCAACAAATTGAAGGAAGAGGCCAAGCAGAGAGAGGAGGCTAAGAAAGCGGCTGAAGAGGCCAAGAAAGCTGAAGCTGCTAATAAAGCTGCAGAAGAGGTGAAAAAGGAGCCCGAGACCACAGAAAAGAAAGAAGGTGAAGCAGAAGAGGAAGAAGCCAAGAAGGAAGAAGCGCCTAAACCAACCGGAGAGAAGGCCGACGAAAGCGTTCAATTGATTGAACTCGAAGACGAAGACGTCAAGGCGACTGACGAAGAAAAGGCCAAATATGGACGTCAGCTCAAAGAAATCAAACCTGGTCTTATCAGATATTTCCAAGAACGCGGAAAAGCCCTCGGAATCGTTTCTATCTTCTCTAACTGGATTCTTTACAAGTTAGTCCAAATTTGTCCTATTTCTTGACTTACAAAACAGTTGGACAAACAATTCTCGACATAAATTTTCACAATTTTTAACACTTTAGTTTGGTTACAGGGATCATCTTTCACCCATCCTCCTAAAGATCTTTTGTAATTAGCTTGAAAAGATCAAAGAGACGGAGAGATGTGGTACATTCTTTGTCCGATCCAGGGATTGTACATGTTGGCAGGATCCAATACAACATTGAGTTCTGGTCATTCAGGCCGAAACAATATTTCTTACAAAGCACTTATGCTTTTTTTTTTTTTGTTTTTTTAATTAGTAAATTATGGACTAAATTTGATTGGATAAACTAAATTATATGATAAAAGTAGTAACCCTCAGTAATTTGTGCCACGTTAAAACATAACAGGTTAAAATCACAATAATCTGTAGACTGCCTACCACCATTTTATAAAATACATCCAGTTACTTTTTTCTTTTTCTTTTTTTTTTTTTTTTTTTTTTAAATTCTATGTTTTCAGTTATCTAAATCTTTTTGCCCAGATAATTTGCAACTAATTATCGGGGTTTCGCTATATTTTCTTATCTTAAATGTGTAATGCTAAAAGAATTTTTTATTTTTTTCGAGAAAAACATTGCTATGACATAACACATACTGACAAACTACCAGAACAAGACTTATTCTTTTATGTTTTATTTTTATATTACATTAATTTACTAATTTTGACTTAACAAAATTACATTTCAAATTGGTACTCAATTTTTATAATCATTTGTAGAAATTGTGAATAACTTTGTCTAAAAAGTACAAATTGAAATTGTTGCAAAATGGTTTTTAAAAATATCTGCCGTGTGATTTTAAGTTATAAAAATTGAGTATTCAAAATAATTTATTAGAATAAAAATAATTAACAAAAATTAAGGAATAATTTTCCCAACAGGATCATTTTGTGTTTGTCTTCTTTTATTGTATCTATTTTTAAAGAAATAATGGTGGTATATGTGCTGGATTATGTCCTTCCTTAGATTGTTCAGTCTCCAGTTAGTTCAAAATACGCCATGAAAGTACCAATAGCACGTACTGTTTTATATACCAAAATTAACCAAGTGAAATTGAGGATTCTTATTCTTTGGTTATTTGACTTTTATGAAATACAGTTTCAGGCTCAATCACCAGTAGTGTTAGTATATTGTTTCTTCCATAAATACATGTTGAACAATAAACCCATGTTTCGTTTTTCAAGAAATCATGGCATTTGAGAAAATAATTTCTGTTTGATTAACGAATTGCACTCACATTTGTCTACATCAATGGTAATTTTGGTTGATAGTAGAGAGTGTTATTCATCAAATTTTCCTCATTAAATTTTTCTATTTCTCTTAATATTATTGTTGATGAATCGTAAAGGCTGCATTACAACCTTGCAGTTTTTGAGCATTTGTTTGTGACAAGTGTTTTATTTGCACTATAAATGCCTTCGTTCTCCCATTTTATTCAGTTTTTTAACCATTTTGGTTAAATGTACTTAAAAAAAAAATATTTTTTAATTGTACTTTTGTATTACAAAAAGAATCAATCTGTTCATTGCAGCCGTCGTGGTGCCTGGGCTAATCGCCAACATTTCTACCATCATATATGCGGAGCGACAAGCGTGAAGGAGCAAACCCTAAATCTGCATTACGATTTGTGGCCATACAAGCAATGGAGCCCTCGTACATCAATTTTTGGAACAATTATCAATACGATTGACAGCCTTGTTCATCTTGACAAGTCAACATCAGTAGCAGTAGCTTCTGAGTACCGCTTAGTGGCATTGTATTATGCCAAGGTTTGTTATTGAATCATGTTATACAACCATGTCCAGACGGCCACAGAGAAAATGTGACGGTTGTCTTATTTCTCTCTGCCGTTTCTTAGCCGTGGCTTTGACCATTTTTCAGCATATCGCTGAAAATGCCAATGCTGTCGCTCTATTTTCCAGCCCACAATTATTATTTTGTTTATTAATTGATATGTTATAATTAATAAACCTGCAATTAGCCTCAACTATTTACAAAATCTCTATTTTTCTCTTACAAGTGTAGAAAATAGAGATTTTGAAACATTTGAAAATTGAAATGGCAGTTCTTTTTTTTTTTTTCTTTTTTCTTTCTTTCTTGTTTTATATATACATATTTTTTTAAACTAAAACTCCACGTTACTAAGTTAAATAGATAACCAAGCCAAACACCAGTTTGGAAGAAGCACTATTCTCATTGTTAAAGAATAGCTTCTGTTATATTTAAAATAAAGCCAAGATGAATAAAGGTCAGTGTCTTCCCAAAACGTATCAAATTTCACCTTAACTAAAACAAGCAAGGGATATGTGAACTGGAGGTAGAGACTTTGTGCAGGAAACATTTTTTTTTTCTTTCTTTTTTTTTTTCCTCCTTTCAGTTTATTTAACGTCACTTAAGCTGGCTAAATTAAATTGTTCACGTTTTCATCATGGACCTCCGTTTATACAATTTTTCTGTTGTTTAGCGTTGTAAAGACGTCATATCTATTCATTTCTGGTCGATGAAGAAGTCCAACATGCATAATCGCGGTGGCTTTTCTTGGTGGATTCAAAAGCAGGGTGTGAGAAACATGGAGTTTGTCGCCACCAAGGCGTCGGCGCTCTCGACCCTGGACAGGACCAACTTTGCGCGCTCCCAGGCGCCCAAAGTGGCCATCATTTGGGGATTCACAAGTAAGAAAAAATAATTTCTGACACCTTGTAATACTTTTTTAAAATTTATTTACACCAATATTTTTAAAGGATGTTATAAATTTGAAACGCTAATCATTTAATCAAATTACAATAGGTGGGGCCTGGTAGATTATGGATCTTAATTTTTTTATGGTTTAAGGGTATATATTGAAGGATTGCAATTTTATTAACATAATGGTTAACATTATGGCAAATTCTGTATAGTAATAAACATGTACATAGTTCTATCGTCACTTCTTAGTGTTAGTTTTTTGTGGTTTTGACTGCCAGATGCTTCCATGAAGATGATAAAACACAAAAGTTCTGGTTCATCACTCACCACATCATTAAATTGTCGTAGTTCTCTGACGACTGTCATTCCAGATTTTTAAAAAATAATTTGTTTTGTAGAAGTTGCTTTGTTGCGCAAACTTACCAGCTTGGGAGTGAAGCGAATCGTGACGGTTTTTAACATCAACCGCAACGTCCAGAACATACAGTCTGATATTCAGAAGTATTTTGAAGCCATTGCTCCTAACATAGCAGCAACCAAAATTGTTCCGGTTGACATTCAGCCGCATGGAAACCAGTATACACTGGTTTGCTATCTTGAGGAGGTGAGTTGACCGACAGTCTTGCGTTTTGAACAATATGGCTATGGTGGACTTTTTTTTCAGGTAATGGGAATGACCGGCGGGCAAGTTGGAATGAAGAGGAAAGGGCCAGTCGAGATGCTTCACGGAAATGCAAAACGCAAACGACTCCCTTCATTACTCATGCACGAAGGGCCGAAAAAGGCATGGGAGACAGCTCGTCCTCCGCCAATGGTGCAGAACACAATGGATCCTATCAACTCGACCATCAATCAACTGACTGGCTTCATGCAAAACCAAATTCTCTTCAATGAAATGGTAAAGGCTGGAATTCAGGAGATCTTTCCACAGAGGGATCAAAGCCGGCCCATGAGTCCACCAAGGTTTGTTTAAAAATTGTAAATTAAAACTAGCATTGTTTTAACTTACTTGTTTTATTTAGGTTTGGTGGAAGAGGATCAGGTGGTGGTAGTGGTAGTGGTAACTGGGTAGGACGAGGTGGAAGAGACGGTGGTGACAGATTCGATGACTACCCACAGAGGTCCGATAATTTCAACGGGAGAGATCAAAGTCCAAACCGCTGGAACAAGGGCGATGATGGCAACTTCTCCCGTAATAGGAATCCATCGAAGCCAATGAAAGACAATGTATGGGGCAACCAGGGGAACAGCAGTGGATCGTACGGCAATAAACAAAACTGGCTTAACACTGGCTTGGAGAAACAGGGCTTTAACAAACAACAGAACTTCAACCGCAGTGATTCACGTGGTGACTACAATTACGACCGCAGGGATAACCGAAGATCCCGTGGCCCAAATTCTAGTGGGAACTGGATGTAAATCATTTACACCGACCATCCAGACCTTGTGAATTTGCTTCTTTTCCTTAATAACCACGGCCCGCTTTTAGGGTTTGTAAACTTTATTTTAGACAGTTTATTCTAGTAAATATAACTAAAGTTTTAACTACCGATCTAGTTGATAATTCTAGATGTACAATTCTGTCATTCCTTTTTAAAATTTATTATTTGAAATGATTACAAATATATTAATTAGGCTTTGACACAAGTAATTCTATTATATAATTTTCGACTACATGATCCATGTATTTATACAAAATAAATGTTAAATTTTTTTTATAGTTTGTTTATAAATTTTCCATGCTCCCTGCAATTCTAGGAGAGAATCTGTACATTCTTAAGAGTTTGGTTGTTTCAATGTTGAATGTGGCGCCTGTTCTTACATACCCCCCACCCAAGCAGAAAATATTTTCATGAAAGAATATGATGTCATTTCTTAACATGTTGGCAACATCCTACGCCCCGACCATTTTGAACCCAAATACGTTTGTTTCAGCACTGATTTGTAAAGATACTTCCAAAATACAAAAAATTATTTTTTTCAAAAATTTGAACAAAAAAAAGTTAAAATGTCGTGTCACAGCAATGTTAAATCAGTGATACCAAAGGCTGACATTTGATTGGGATTTTACAAGTTTTGAAATCCGCAGGAGTACTTTCTGAAAGAGGTGTGTCATTCCAGTATAACAGCCACAATGAAGGTATTAAGATTAGCTCTCGTACTTAAAAATAATAAATTATTTTTGTATTCTTTTAACGTTTACCAAAGTGATCAAAATTAATTGACGCAAGAGTTGTGGCCGCGCTAAATAAATGAACTAGGCAACCTGCAGAACATTTGTTCAATTTAGGTGGATAGTAATTGAATAAAATCATTTCTTTCATAAATAATTTTTCTTTTGTCTTACACAATCATAAAATTGGTAAATGATGAAATAAAATAATGCATATAAATCTGTTTCTCTCTCTTCTACTTTTTCATGTTAATTGTAAGATTGTTTGCTATTTAAATTTGAGAGATTAAAAATTATATTTATTCGTTCCCTTTTATTTGGTGGTTCAAGGTTTGGATCCTATCCTCACTTTCATTTGAGAATAATTAGAAAAAAAGTACTCACAAATGATCTGCCTACAGTCGACACCCAATAAGCAGCTGGACTAGGAATTGACTTAGTTTCCTTTTTGAACACAGGCCCAATTTCCATCCAAAACCACACACTTTTACCACTTCCTGTGTTAGTCCATTTTGGTTGCTCGTGGTAGAAACAAATTTTCTGCCTAAATTAGGCCTCTGGAACTTAAAAGTAATGTAATTTGTTTACCAAATTGAAAAAAATTCCAAATTATGCAGAATAGAATTTGTAATTTATTCTTATTTTAATTTTAATTAAATTGATTGATGTGTTCCTAATTACGTGGGTAAAACAAAATAGAAAATAAAACAAAAAAAATTTAATCCTCCAGTTTCTTCTGATAACATACAGGCAGTAGACCAGTGAACATAGCATTCCAATTGGTGTACACTTCTAGGTGCTCACTGCTCTATTTTCTCCTGAGTTGGTGGTGATGTTGCAGATTTGTTTCAAAGGGGCATATAATGTGAGGCTAACTTCCCATGTTGATAAAGGCCTTGCTTTAGGATCTTCTAGACTTCGTTTAGGATCTGGTAGGCGCTATGGAAGGGGTTCTGTCTTCCAGCAATGGCAGTATTTCTGTCCTCCCTTAGTGTCAATGTGCTGAGATCCATTACAAGGTCTCCTATTGGCACTTCCATCTTGGGAGAACACACTGAGAAACGAAAACTGCCTCAGTGATATCCACTTGCCGGCGACTTTGATGATACGACCAATTAAAATGTGTTTGTTTTCAAAATGAGTAATCATAATCTTTAAAATCTTAAGTAAATGTGTTATTAAAAATGAGGATCAACAAATTGTTTTCTTTTTGGTTTGTATTTTATATTTTGCTTTACCCAATTAACAAAAATATATTGGTTAATTGAATTAAAATTATTTGAATAAGAACAAATTACACCCACATTACACAATTACCCCATTCATTTTTGTGTAGTTTATGAAACAAGAGCTAGACCGTTCGAATTTTCTCACTTTTTGCCATATTCAACGTAAATGCATAAAAATATAGTCTGGTCATGTTCGGGTTCACCTTCACTCGCAGTTTGTGTACTTTTCTGTCATCTAGTTTCTCACTGAAGATGTATCAATGCCAACATGCATTTGAATATTCAACAAACTGGGAAAAAACAAATCGATAAAAGTGACCCATTGCCGGTTCAGCATAATTTCTGAAACCTATCATCAGTTCAGTTGAATTTCAACATGTTGTCTTCTCATCATCTTCAATGGTGCTGTAGAACGACAAGAAAAAATGTCCCACTTGTTATTTATGCATTATCAAAATAATTTTAAAAAAGCGTAATAAATTCAAATATACTTCATGCTTTGACGGCTAGTTTAATACTAAACTCAAGACAGATCTGTTGTGTAATTTGCATATATGCTCATTTCAGGGGCGCATGGAAATAAAAATGAATTTAACAAAGCATAATTAAATTTTCAATTTAATTCTTATCCTCCTGTGGTCTGCAATTTGATCCTTGCTGATCATCTCGATCTGACTAAGCTTGAAACCATCTCCCTGGAGTCAATAAGAAAAAAAAATCTCCGAATTTGACGTATTTGAGCAAAACAGCCAAATCAGACGACGCCTCCAAGAAAAAAGGCAAATCTACCGTCATCTTTTTTGGACAATTTTCGATTGAGCGCTAAATTAAAACTTTTGGCTAGTGCACGTAAAGCCTGACGAAATGACAGAAGTTAAAGATGCCCTACTTCTCTCTCTCATACTCTTTCAAAGGCAATAACGATCCATTCTCGAAGGGCTAGATAATGAAAAGTGAATTCTCTATAACAACAAGCCTCGGCATTTTGATCACAAAGAAAGGGAAATCAACTCGATCAGCTAAAGCCGGACTTATACCAGAAAGACTTACTCAGAGTGGAATATTTCCAACGTCTACTTCCGCAGGAACGGTCAATTCTACAAAATGAATCCAGTACAACAAGATATTGAGAAAAGGCGGCCTACATTTACCGAATAGAAATGAGTCGTCATCCGTCCTGGAAAAAAACCATCATATTTTGCTCATGACTTGGCAAAAATGCCCAGTCCATACAAGCTACGAAATGCTAGCTCACCCAAAATCCGTACATATTTTTGATTCGGATAGTATTGATTTAAGATACATTGAAAAAAAACAATTTGAATTTTCCATAATATACGGGAATGTAGGAAGGTACTTTCAAGAGAAAGGGTAAAGAGGGATCATTTTGTATGACATAAAAGCTAATAGACAATTTTAAATAATAGTTGCAGAACCAATAGATAAATATATAGAATATGTCTAGAAATTATGGTTTATAGACTTGTTAAAGCAATTTTTTGCATATGTGTCACGGGAGAAAAGGAAGACGCTCAGGGAAATGAAGAGGTCCAGACTCTTTGTGGCCGAAATCGATTGGTTTCGCTATTTTCACATCGTTCGTTTTCCTTATGAATAACAACGGCAGACGGTTTTAGGACACAATAACACACATAGAAGTACAAAACCGCCGCTCTATATTTCCAACACTTTCTTACCGGGGTGCTGTTAAAGATCCGTTATACATTTATCCCTGATATCGTTCCGGTTCGGTTATATTTATCAATTCGTTTCTGGTCCGGATCTTAAAAAATATTTCGGAGATAACTTCGATATGGCACTGGAAGTCGTTTAGAATGGGAATTTTTTAACCGTGTCCCGAATAAAACGAGAGTCATGCTTGTGACTGTCATTGAAAACCATTTCGAACATAATGAAACCCGTTATCAAAAAATATAAATGAAATAATATTACAATAATATACAATTCTTGTAAAATACTGGATCCTGTTTGTTTTTATGAATTTTCACAGCATGGTCTTAGTTTTCGAATTTTATGTAATATGATATGTATGTAATATGACATGTTACAAGGATCCGAGATATTTAAAATACAAAATTACGGCATTTACTCCAGGAAATCATATTTTTTTGTAAATAAACTTAACAATCATAGAAAAAACTGTGTTCGACTTACAGTTGATACAATGGTTAAAATATATCGATTCTTTAAGCACGTTTAAATATGACCAACAGCGAGGTTAGGCTGCGAAACAGCCCAAATGTAAAAACTTTAGACCAGGAAATCTTTTTTTTTCATAAATAAACTTAATGAACTTAGAAAAAACAGTATTTAATTTATAGTTGAAATTACACGTTAAAAAGCTGTCAATGCTGAGAATACGTTCAAGTCTGACCGACAACAAGGTTAAGCCATCAAATAGAATAAATGTTAAAAACCTCCTTTATACCATACAATCGTATTTTTTTTTTCATAAATAAACTTTACAAGCACCCATAAACGATATTCAACTGACAGCTGAAATGACAGGTTAAAATATGTTGCTGCTTAAAGTAAATTGAAGTCTGACCAGCCGCAAGGTTAAGCTATGAAACAGTTTAAATGTTACAAACGTTAAACCAGGCCATCTTATTTCCTTCACAAATAAACTTTACAAGCACCGAAGAACTGCATTCAACTCATAGTTGAAATGACAGGTTAAAATATATGCTGCTTAAGTAAGATGAAGTCTAACAGACGGCGAGGTTAAGCAATCGAACAGCTTAATTGTGAAAAAAAATCTTTAAACCAAACAATTATTTTTGTTTCATAAATAAACTTGACAAGCATGTAAAACTGCATTTAACTTATAGTTTATATAACAGGTTAGAAATATATCCATGTTTAAAGTACATTGAAATCAGCTTCACTGTTAAAAAACATACACTAGGGAATCCTATTTGTTTTTACAAATAAACTTAACAAGCGTACAGGAAGTGTATTCATCTTACAGTTGGTTTAACATGAACGTCAGGGGGGGGGGCATCAACGGTTTAGGCGTTGGCATGGCGCTCATCACTGTGAGGTAAAGGTCCCGGGTTCGAATCCAACCCGACATACTTACAAATGTTTTTTTAAAACCGGCACGCTGAGACGGAAAAATATGAAAGACTGTAAAGTTATCAAAACGTTTATTTGTTCAAAAATTGACGCTGGGCAATAATTTTTAATAAAAAATAAATAAGCTTTAATAAAGTCTGCACAGGGTTCAGCAAAGAAGTAACATATTTCGTAAAAGATTAATACCGTTTAAAAGTGGATCATCTGGTGTCATTTATTTATTTTAGATCTGCTTCATATGTGTGTTGGGAATTAAAATTTTTAATTATTATTTTATCTGTTGTTTTTTACAAAAAGTTAGTCGGGGAAAATTTTTGTTTTACTTCTGGTATACTAGAAAATGAATCGCCTTGTAAGAGTCATCTTGTCTTCATACAATCAACCTTATGACTAAGCTCTACTTTCACTCATGTTACGAAATAAAGTCAAATTTACCAAAGCCCAGCCCTTCAGGAAAAGATGCAAACTGGAGAAAGTTTCTCATTCCTGAGTTATCCGGGTACTCGATTTTAAAAGTGATCAAGACGGCAAATAAGAATAAATATTGTTTTATCTTGTAAAAAAAGGGATCTTCGATGAGGACACAACAGAACGACAATTCTTTAAACTTTTGCCGAGCTTTCCAAGTTGGTCAGCCTGGATTTTGGACCGTCTATTTCAAATGTCGTGTTCATATTTTGCCTTTCACCCACTGTGTGTAAAAAAGATCTAAGAAGAAAAGAGCAACCTGTAGAACAGAAAAGATAAATTACCATCAGAATCAAGTTCTTTGAATTATTCTTGGATCCAATTGTGCCTTTTTGCAACCGCAGTCTCCACTTACCATTCTTATTATTTTTCTTGTTATTATTTCTATAACGGCAAAATAACACATAGGCCAACCGCTCAATATGTCGATATCCTGAAACATCCCTGACAGACAAAATTCCGAATAAACCAAAATGATTGAAGATAAACAAGCTTTTTGTTTAAAATGTGCCTTCTAAAAATAGCCTTTACTCTCCCAAATCAAAAATGTTATTTTATCACTATTATTTCCGATAACGAGCTTTGATTCATCTTCCATTTTTCCTATTCCATGAGGAAGCAAAATCAAAGACCAAAACCCATACAATTTTCATAACGATTAAGTAAATAAATAAGGTAACAAACTAAGCTTGGCAAAAATTTGACATGGAGCTCTCCCACCCACCATTTTATTTATTTTAATGCAAGTCGCTAAATGCTACTGCTGGTAATAACATGCCTCCGGAGTAACTTATTTAGGGAGTTTCTTTACCGTTCTAAAAGGCCCAGGAGGTCATTGGTTATGTTATTTTTCCTCCGTCCTTTCTAGTTTGTCTATCGAAAAACGTCTGAGCCACATTCTTCATATTCTTCGTCCTCAAGTTTACAGAAAAGATCGATTTTATCAATATATTCTTATATTATTTTAATTTTAGATGACAGCACCTTACAAAAACCCGGCAGTAGTGAAATATCGTTTTTACTCAGATAGATTTTTTCTAACGCCTGGATTTTGGATTCGACGAGTCCGTTTATAGATATGCTGACTTCTTTTGTCCAAGAAGATTGATTGATAATGCAAAGTTACTGAGATTCAAATAATGCTTCTAGCAGTAGATCCTTTTCCTTGGCAGTATTTTGATTGGTTCATTTCGTTCATATTATCACTAGAGTGTTTTTCATTTCTCGTTGCCCAGTTTTTTCTTGGTATTTTCTGATTATTTAGTCCTACCTAACCTCGCTGTTTTAATCTGTCAATACGTTTCAGTGGCTGTAGGAACGAGTGTAGGCTGGACAAATAGATCGGGAAAAGAGCAAAATACTCACATACTGTTTATCAACCCACTGACCTCATGAGGAAATCTCACGCAGATGTTTTATTGAATTATGCTTAGTTACTGTGTCAGTAGCTAATTTATACATTCTTCCTTTAGTTTTGCATTTATTTATAATGCAAAGCTTTCAGCACCGGTAGTTTGGTAGTCGTCGATCACTTTGTCCTTCTTATGTATAGGCATTCAACTATTGTTCTGTAATGATGGCGGAAGACCAGAGAACATATCAGGCTTACATATTTCATAGATTGATCCTTTTTTACCGTGTTACGGCACCCAAGTAAATGAAGACGATATTTGAATTTTTTTCAACAGTTCGGTTTTTATTTTATAATTCAAGGCTAACAGCACAACGTGGCTAGTTGATCTGTTCCTTTTTCAAATAACTCTTCTTGGATTTTGCGGAGTGCTAAACCAATAGTTTGCTCATTACCGATCATATAGACGACAAACAAACCAAAAAGATATTAGATATACCGACATGACGAGAAAAACCAAATTACAGAGTACTCGTAGACAATGTTGTTACGAAGTTTTAGATGCATTTATTATTCAAAGTTTAATCAAGCACATCATTAAGCATAGTTTTTTAACAGTACAACTTTTGCTATTTCCACCTGGGTTTTGTGAGATGATGAACTTGTAGCTTGGCCATTTTCAATCATTACAACTTTCCTATCTTCGATATTTTGGCCCGTCTTTGTATAGTTACTAAATAGATAACACTATTTTTGGCTGAAAAAATATCAAAAACAATACCACACAGTTATTTTCAAAACTACCAACACACAAAACCTATACATATTTGTATTATTCATTAATATTTAAATATTCTAATTAAATATTCTTTTTATCTAAGGTTTTTGGATTACATGAGAAATTTGCGTCAAGACCCAAGACCTTCGGCTCAATTCGCCGCTGTTCAAATGGTTAGAGCAGAGGAACACTGATCAACCGGAATAAACAAAACTCCAGTACTGGGTTTGCTTCAGAGTCTTGCCTCGCTTTACTTACAACCCTGATGTCGCCGTCATGTCACTATTTCTCAGGGCAATGATAAATTTGAGAAATATATTAGAAAACTGATTTTTTTCCACTGTACTCTCACACATTTTTAGAGAAGAGCAAGAAGTGCGAAGAAATATATGCAGTGGAAGGTGAAGTTATTGCATTATACTACAACAGCCTTGAAACTTGTTTTCTTTGAAGTTGGTGGCGTCCTGGTTTCGAAACCCCTCACAGCCGATGGCTTGAAAAACGTGGTTTGACCTCTAGACCACAACATCCAAAAGGTAGTTGAACCTCTTGTATGACAGGAATTACTTTACTTTTGGGACCACGGACACGAGCGGTTGAAGCGTCTGGCTTGTATTGCCAACCTAGCAGTCCAGTGTTCGAATCCCGCTGTGACGCTAATTTTTCACCACAACCAAAAACCTTAGATGAAAAGAATAATTAACATGGTCAACTCTGACCACTAAGCAAATATGAATGTTTAAATATTTATATTGATTTGTGTGGTGTTTATTGACCGTTAGTTATTCGGAAATCATGAGATGCGGCCTGATATGACGAAGGTTTTAGCAAAACATTTTCTTTATGTGCCAACGTTTCGATCTGTATTGAGATCATCTTCAGGGCTCAAACTGTATCGATTTTACAAATGCATGTAGGTACAATGTTTATAAATCCCAGGCCCTGAAGATGATCTCAATAAATGTTGGCTATATAAAGAAAATATTTGTCTAAATCCTACGTCACACCAGACCGCATCACACGATTTCTGAATAATCATTTATATTGATTATTTATTAATCATTTATTTATCAATTGATTTATTGTTAGGTGAGGAGCCTGGTTCGTTGTGGGGGCGCTGGGTTGGGTTTTCTACAAGGGTTCTCCACATGCAAAGGCTGGTCTCCGGGAAACGAGGAGTATGTGTTCTTTTCCTGCGTCAACTGTTGCCATGTAAGGCTTTTATCCACAACCTCATGAAATTACCGAAATTAGGTGTATACTCGAGTGAAAAATGAGTGTATCGGGTAGTGCCCTCAGGGTGTGGGCCCGAATCGTTGGGGGTAGCGAGAGGTTTCTCACCAACAAAATGACATTGACCCCAAGAAAAAAAACCGAAGATTGACATCCACGAATGATCGGACACGACCAAACAAGTTAATCACTCCAATGTCCTTAAGTCTCATGCTTACATGTTTCATACATTTATCATTATTTACCGTGCCATCGCACCCATGATAGCTTATGGTTAGTTCTGCACCTTACCATTAATTTTGTATTCACAATATAATTCAAAATTCGCAGTACAATCTAACTGTGTTAGTTTTTCTGATAGTATAACTTTTTGTCATTTCTTCTTGATGTCTCGGAACCTATAGCTTGGCTGTTTTCCATCATTACACCTAACCGAAAGAGTTTTTTTAAATAAATAAAGACATTAATGAGGTTTTCTTTGGTTCTGCATCATTTGAGTAAATTGTGTCTGTCAGTGATAACGCGACCCACCAGAACCACCGTTCGCTCCGGTTTCGGGTTTTCCGCGACCGTCCGATTTCCGGTGGCCCCTCTATCGTCTTATAGATTATAGGGTCAAGAGCTGAAAGCCACCGAATAGCGCCCAAGAGGGACGAGTACCACCTCCAGTTGCAGGAAGGCGGTAGACACCCCTTTCCGTACCCCCTCTAATCTTGAGTCTCCCCCCTCCGTGAAGGGGTGGACCGACGGGTCAACAGCCTGCACTTCTTCTCACTCTTCACTCAGCTGTGATCAAGGACACAAGTCGGCTCCGTAAATCGTACCCAAGTCAAAAAAATTTCGTGTGCTCCATCCACATTTTGGCTTACCGATACCAGGTAATTTTAAAAAAAATATTTTCTTAATATAACTTAGCCGTAAAACTCAGGTTCTAGGCCTCCTCGAAAACTGTGTTCTATACCCAATTTCATTTTTTTTTTAAATGATTGTTAAGTAGTTCACTAATTAAATATGCCTACTATGAAAGCTTTTTTAAAAATAAATTTTGGGAATAAAACTATATTATCATTTGATTTATTATTATTACTATTCATATGCAGTCTCAACTTGAAAAAAAACTCAATATTTCTTTTGAAGATTTACGAACAGGGGAAATATAAAATATGTCGTAAATGATCAAATCAAACTTACTTTACAGATAAGGTCCTAAGAACGTTATTTTTTTAATCGAACAAAATTTGACCAAAAATGTCAGAACCCCCTACAAATACGCTAAAATCCCCGTATTAACAGAAGAAAAAATATAAAAAATTGGGTTCAAAGATCATAAAAAGAAAGTTTGGTTTAATATTTTAAGTTTTGTAGGTCACGCGCGTGTGTAAATTTTAAATGTGTTGTAAAAAACCTCACACGCGCACAAATCATTTTCCCTGGAGCCTTATCATGGACAGCTGGATTCTTGCCGATTTGAGTCGTTGAACTTTGACAATCCATAGCAACTATTTTTTTAACATGGAACATCGTCCACAAACTAACAATATCCAGTAATTAAGAATCCTTTTTTAATAATTGAACATTAATAATTTTTAAAGATCAAACCTCATCATTTTGTTATTCTGCAATAAACTCGAACTTTTGACCTTAAAAAGTGAAGTTATTTTTATACTTTAATGTGTAAAAAGTGTGACATTCGACTCCCGGTGAAAACGTGGGTGAAAATTGATTTATAAAAAAAAACCTCTGGATTGGATTTATATCCGATTTATAGCAGAAACCGCTGAAAATTAATTTTGTTGGCCCTTCCGGTTTACATTGTAGCCGGAAGATGTTAGAAAAAAAGTGTTTATGTTTATGAAATACTATTTATAAATAAATTGCATAAACCGTGCGCATAATTCGATTAAATTAAGGGAAAAATGCGTGCAAATTAATCAGTTGATTACCCGACTTTTGTTTTCTTCTAAATTGTCAGAAAGAATAATATATTTTATGAAGGCTCCACCTTTGATCTTTATGAACTTAAAAAGGAAAAGCGTTTTGAGTAAAATGTATCATATTTGATTGTATCACAAAGCCAGTCAAGTACAGAAAGTCGCGAGAACAAACGGACCTATTTGCCAAAAGTGTCACTTATGTAACACAACTGTGTTCAGTTGTCGCAAAATAATTAAATTGATTTGATTTCGTGTTGACTGTAAATTAATTGTGAACCGTTATGGCTTTTTAATATGTAGCAAATAAGTAAAATATGAAAATCAATCTCGATTGTGTTAGGATGTCGTCTCTCTTTCGAAATTTTAAGTCTCGCTTGGTAAAGGAAGAAAGGAAATGCTCCTTCATCGGCTGTTAAAGAGGTCTTCTACCACGGGTACGGTCGGAAAATCGGCGTGAAAATTATGAACCGTCTCCTTCCGGGCCGTCCCCAAGGGCAAGGCTGCCAGGACGTTCTGGTCTTATCAATCGGCAGTTTTTCCGTGCCGGCGTCACAAGATAAGCAGAAGGGAGCAGGAGAGCCGGGTTAACTGTTCAGATAACTGTATGCGGCATTTTTGGAACGAGCCCTCTCCCACCAACTTGCTCACCCTATTGGGTTTTCATACGTAGGTATGTAGGTCATCCCCTCTATCTCTTGAACCGATGCGGGCTTGACACCGCTTCCAGAAATCCAACCCCCAGCCAATTTAATAATCGTGCCGACGGGGGTCGAAATTTCGCGAAGTCAGTCCTCCTTGCCTTCAATTATAAATTTGGTTTTGAAAAACCCTATCTTCTTAGCCATTAGTACACCTTTAGGCATCACCCAATAATATGGTGGTTTATTGTTTTTGGTTTGTTTCTATCCTCGATGTTTTTGTCTATCAGGTTCGTCTCGGTCCTTCGCCACCAGAATAAGATCTATACAAGATATGGTAATATATATGCAGATAGTAAGATCTGACCAAAGATGGCAAATTGTATCTGACAGCCTAAACCAGGCAGGTATGCCATAATTCAAATTGTGGCAACGAAAGAATGATCGTTCCTGATCAATCTGGTCCACCTGTCTTTGCTGTGACTATCAGCGTTTCACCGTTTAGCAATTTCAATCGTTAAGTTTCATCAACATTCATCTGTTTATATGAACACTTTAATCAAAGAAATATCTCAAACGGGCAAAAATAACATAATTTCAATTGTTAGATTACCACGTCAGGTCTGCAGTGTGATGAGCGTGACTAGTCTTTTCCGATCATTCTTGTCCGCCCGTCCTCGCTCTGTTTGTCTTCAGTGCTTTCTGAGTTATTTTTTTATTGTTTTTGACTGTAACAAGGATATCGTTTTTTATGGCCAAAACGCAGTTATGACTAATCAATAAGTAATATCCCCTAAGTCCAAAACAGCAAGGATAGGCAGCAATCATCGAAAACGACTAACCTACAAACTTTGTACTGTTAGGAAAAACCATCAAATCAAGTAGTCAGTACGTACAGTATCATCAATATATCAATCACTAGTCACAGGTTTTGTATCATAAATTAATGCAAAATTACTGAAGAACATTAAAATTATATTAAACTACTTGGGTACCATGGCAAGTAAATCAACATAACTATAAAACACGAAAGCGGGATAGTTCTGTGTTAAGTCAGTTCATCATCCTAACCTTAGTCATTTTTGATCATTCAGGTCCGCCCGACTTCGTCGTGTCTGTCTGACAGTTTTCAATTCCACCATATTCAACGTAGGTATTGTGTTAGTTTAAAAAAACTAATATATCATTTTTTCTATTGTTTCGATCAAAAAAGTAGTTTATGACTAATTAATAACTATTAAGTGCCTGATAAAACAGCTTGGATAGGCTATAATGATCGAAAACGACCAGATACAGGTTCATCACCCTGCAAAACCAAAATCACACGAAAGATGTATTATTAGAATAAATATCAAAGCAGGTAGGCTGCTAGTTTTCAATTATAACTACAAAACTAATGGAGAATGCATAAATTATGCTAAGCTACCGTGTGTATCATAACACAGTAAATAAGATAATTCTGAGATCGTGAGATGCGGTCTGGCGTGACCTAGGGTTTAGAAATACATTTTCTTTATCATGCCAACGTTCCTATCTTTATTTAGATCATTTTCAGGGCCTGGCTTTTATAAACATTGTAGGTACCCCCGACCCTGAAGATGATCTCAATAAAGATCGAAACGTTGGCATGATAAACAAGATTCCTACGACACATCAGACCACACCACGAAGTAAATATCGATAAATATATAAAATATGTCAGCTGCGTTACGAACCTGCAATTAGTCGTTTTTCGATCGCATTTCAACCTTTCACCATCATCTGTAACGCGCGTTACACTAAGATAGCAAGGATAGGCAGGAAACAAAGCTATTTCTTGATCAGCCTGCGGAACCCAAGACCATCCAGACAAACTTGTATTATTAGGAAAATTATCAAATCGACTATTTTGGTTCTGATACTAGCTTTCAATAATAAGAAAATAAGACTACATTATGAAATATTAGGGGTAGAACCTGTATCAAGCATTAGCTTTTTTATCATCGTGAAAATTCCTCTTTAGCTGAACTTGTATATTGGTCGTTTTTCAATCATTTTGGCCTGCCAATCCTCTCGTTTTGTCCTGTCAAACGATTTTCGGCCTTTCACCATAATGAGAGACAAAAATCACTGAAGGGCTAATCCAGCCAAAATGATCGGAAACAACCAATTACAAATTACAACAAATTTGGTAATAAGAAATGGAAACTACCTATGTTAATGTGTAATCTCTATTTTTAAACATTTTCATTGTTTTATTTATATATTTTCAGACATTAGGTGTAGTTTTGTTATCTCGACATTTAATGGATCCCTCAAAATCATTTAGTTGACCCTGTCATTTATTATAGTTCATTTAGTGTGAGAGATTAAAGAACAGAAATTTCTTTCCAGACAAACACCCCAGGACGATTTTTGTTTAAATTTTAATACAGTTTTTCTAACATTTAATTAATTGTATATTTTATATTTCCCGTTTTTTCCCCTGTTTTGCTTGTTCATCACGGTAGAACAGGTGGACAGAATAAGGCGGTACTTTGTACGTGGAGTGCCGTACCTGAGGAGAATCCAGGGTACAATAATTGATCCCCTGGTTAAACAAGGTTAAGCCCCGGGGCCTTTGTCGATCAGATCACAGTTCAATACCCATTTTGAAAGTGCTGATTTTCGAGTTATTGCACTTACTTGGACTTTACGACTTTACGTTAAGTCTACTAGGCGTTCAATTGTCCTCGGGTGTGAGTCGAATCCTTTGTCGGCGTTTTGTACCTGGACAGAAAAGGCTCCTGATTGACAAGTATAAATCCCATTTTCTATTTCCTTCCTGAGATTTTTTTTTTAAATTGTGGGAATGTGAAATAACGGGCTCGCTTTGTTTTCAACTTCCTCAGTTACCTACTCACATGACCTCCAGACATAAAGTCCTATTGTCGTCTGATAAAGTTAAACTTTTTTTACACGGCAAAAAGTAATGTGTAAAATGAAAGATGCACGTACCGCGGCGGCCGTAAAGGATCTGTAAAAATCTCAAGAGAAGAAGATGAGAAAAAATTCCCCGTCTATGCTAGACCCAGGAATCTCAATTAAAAATAATTGTGCTGAGGTTTATGTTCCATCTATGTTTGTTATTTCTGTTTTTGCACCGCGCTCTAACCAGTCTTCTTTTGTAAAAAAACAAAAACAGAAGAAGCCTTATCGAAAGACTATTACTCCAATAAAGCCTCATTTGTCTTTATATGCTCTGGTGAGCTGGGTCACATGATAATTACTAAATCATAGATTGTTATATGAAAAAACTCGCCCCAGTGGTTGAAAGCTGTCCAATTGCCTGGAACGTTATCACCTTCATTAGTCAACATTACGAACGTACCAATTTTTCCTATCTTTATATTAGTATTATTTAAACATATGAAAAACTAATATCATTATCATAAAACCTTTCGGCTAGTTTATCAATTATTATAGATTATAAACCTAGCCTGGAATCCTGGTAGACTGTTCCAAATTTTTTTCACGGATCCAGGCATGAAGGACCATTTAGTTTCATGAGCTGGTGAATCAACCTCAACAAATTGTTTCCTTTTTAAGAAAAAAAAGGGAAAAAAGAAAAGTTTAATCATTTCAATTCTACTGCTTTATGGTTATAACTATAATACGGGAAAATTAACCTTTTTAAAGAATAGAAGAGGTTGTTGTCCTTTCGAGTTCTTCTGGGTCATTTGGAGCTGTCATTTTCCAATCGTTGGTCACCTCAGAAGGATCGTTTAGCCTGAGCGGTTCAGTAAGAAGAAAACAAATCCAAAAAGTTCTCGGGAAGTTCATGGTGTGATGAACCATTGTACGTCGACCTTTTCTTGTCTGTCCTTTGAACTCTCTTGTGACTTATTGCGGTGGAAATTGGAAAAGCGAAGCTTGATCAACTTTTTACTAAAGGATAGGATAACAGGAGTCAGGGGACTGGTTAGGACTGAGAAGGTTAAAGCACTTAAGAACTGGAAGACTTTTTTGGCTCCTTTTTAAAAAAAGCATGAAAATTATTTTTTTTAAACTATACATACACTTTCATAATATATATATTTTGTGAATAAATTGATGATGGTCAGAGGGAAAGATTTTAATTAATGAAATTGAACTGCACCAGGACAAACATCGGTTGCTAGAATTTTCAAAATTTCGTCCTAATTGCTTTCTGATGGATCACCGGGGCGTAATTTCATAAGTGACCATTAACATAATTGTTCATGGTGTTTAAAGTCTTTTTAGAAAGGTCGGGCTTTCACTATTTCGGATTTCATTGGAAAAAGAAAATCTTACGAATTGGTTTTAGTCAAAGGTGAAGAATTCTTAATATTGAGATTTGAAATTACCTATTTGAAACTTACAATTACAGTTGTGCATTAGCCAACTTTATAATCCTGTTTTTATTAAGTTAGATGAATTTTTCTTTTTGTTAAATGATAAGAATCGCAGGCTATAAAATAGAGAAATAAAAGTTTTATGTAAATAACTGAGATCAAACGAAACGATACAGCGAAGCTGGGCGTACAAGAGTGCATTTTTTTTCAAACAGCTGTAAACAATCCTCCTAGCCTTTTTTCCCAAAACATCGTAGAAAGTTTATTGTCATTTGGTTGCATTTGCCTACCTCTGTTGATTTGGCCTGCTTCTCGTTATCATCATTTTGTGGTGTTTAGTGACAGTTACTTGCTTGTCGTGAGATGCGGTCTCAGTGAGAAAAACATTTTCTTTATCGTGCCAACGTTTCAATCTTTATATATCCCAGTGTTTATAAATTTCTGAATAAATTCTCTGAAGATGATCTCGATAATGATCAAAACTTTGACAAGAAAATGTTTTTCTAAAACCTCAGGCCGCATCTCCGACCTCTAAATAATAATTATCATCTATAACACACTGATGGTAAAAGGCCAAATCGCACCTGACAAACCGATCCTGCAAGGATAGATAGACCAAAATGGTCGGTAACGACCAAACTACAGGTATCACTCAGCAGACATCCAAATTTTTAAAAATGTTATTTACATTCTTTCCTTTAAATCCGCACATGGTATAACTAGAGAGGATTTTCGAAGAGCTGTTGAAATAAAGGAATTTGACATGTCATTAAACTTTTGTTAAATTAAGCAGGAATGTAACTTCGTAATTTGGCCATAATTTAAAGGTATGATAAAAACCCACCGGCTTAATCAGTAAATTAACCGTCCCAAATTGCTTGAAGAAGAGAAGAAAAGGTTGAAATGACAAACGCATTGTTTGTGGCCGCGCAATTAGACCGATGTCTCAGACACGATCCTGTTTTTTTTTTGTTTTTTCTGCCGCATCGTGATGACTTTTTGAACTGTCCATCATCCAGGGGGATCTGCTGTGCTTTGTTAATGATTTGTGAACTCTCCTTTGTATATTTCAATCAAACCGATTCGGCAGTTCGACCAGAACAAGAGATGACTGACATTTCTGAAGTCATGGTCTGCAAAGCTGGATGGTCGGGAGTAACGGTCCGGTTGAGCAGCTCTGCTCGGCTTCTGGAAATCTGATTCCTCAACAGCTTTATCCAGTAAAACCGCATCAGTTTTGATTTATTTTCACGAATGTTTACGGCGCGAATATTGACGTCCTGAGACCAAGAGAAAGAATCGCGATGTCCCTCCTTCCAACTAAAATCCCTTTCAGAATTCCAACAGGAATCGATGTTTATGTTGTCAGCCGGCTTTCACAAACTTTACAAGGCTTTTTCAATCAACGGGTGAAGGGGCTGGTAAACCGTTATGACCCGATAGAGCCGGTTGGATTTCGGTTTAACCACAATGGTAAATGAAGAGCATCATATGGGGTCTTTGCCTCGGAAACATCTTTCTCACTGGGTCGTTTTCCGCTCTGCCGGCGCCAGCCGACCGGCTATTGGCCTCAGTTCCTTTACGTAAGTCTACGGAAAAGATCCTCTGGCTGACAGTCGGCATGTTTAAAACGGGAAATTCTCTGTGTAAGATGTGATCTCTGGCCTCATTTAAACGCATCAAGTTGCAGAAAGCTTGCGCGATTTTTAATTCTATAAAATGTAAAGTTATTTTTCAACATAGAAATCAAGTGAAGACAAGGTGAAGCTAAAGCGACAGAATTTACCTAATACCTAATGTCCATTAGTACTCTCCGGAAAGAAGTTGTTTTGCCAGAATGCCAAGGGTTTAAACTAATTTACAGCTTTTTAGCTGGTACGATCTTTTTTAAAGTTCATTATCTTCGGAAGTGGGCCGGGTTAAAAAATGTTATCTCTTGGATACCCCCGGTACATTTAGCTGTACCACTCCTTGAAAGATAGTCGCGTTTATGTCGGGAATTCCACTTAACCGATGCGGTTTCTTGGCCTGTTGAGAGGTTATCTGGGTTCGCTCTCGTAATCCGTTTTTTCCAAGCCGAACATGGTTTTTTTCGGGTTTTCGAACCCGTATGTCACGATCGACGTGTAACCCCCCCTGGGGCACTCACTATTCAGTCCGTTTCATTATGAGAAAAACCACTGGCGAACGGACAAAGCGTCCAACAGCGGGACGTCGATAATGATTTTCTTTAATTTTCAAAAGGCAAAAGAAAACTCTGAAATCACGTTTTGCAACTTTTCCACTTTTTGACTCTTTTATGGTGTTGGAGTGCCATCTTCCTCGGTTAATTCAGCCTAATAAAACTGTGCGAAACGAACCGGCATAAAACTCAGTTTCACATCATTTAGAATTTCTTATAATTGTATTCCTCTTGAACAACGGGCCTTTGAGATAATTGTTTAAGAAATACGGACGATCCCGTGATGATTCCCACGTTTTCAAAATTTGCATTTTTGCAAATTAATTACTTCTATTCGTCTTATAAACCGTTATTCAGGGAGTTCAATAAGATTTTTATTTTCTGTATAGTGCGTGAATTCCGGTTTATGACGTGCTTACTAACAGCCAGGCGGTTTGTTGATTTCTTTGATAATCCTGGTTCATTTATTCTTGCAGTATGAATCGTAACCGAATTTTCAAAATTACTTAAAAAATTAAAAATTATCTATTTGATTATTTAGAAATATGAGATGCGGACTGGTGTGATGAAGGTTTGAGAAAAACGTTTTCTTTATCTTGCCGACGATTCGATCTTTATTTAGATCATCTTCAGGGCCTGGGATTTACAAACATTGTTTACATTTAGCAAATACATCTTGGATGTGGAAAAGTGAATACAATTCTTTTTAACGGTCACTAATCACCAAACATTATCTATATGAATTACTGATTGCACAAAGAGGTCACGTCCCAAAAACTAAATTTTACAGGAGAAGCAGAAACTATTTTAATGAGATATTTTCTGTTTATGAAATTGTGAATAAATTATAGAACCTCAATTAAGCCATTGTACAAATATATTTTGAGATTTTCCTCTAATTCGCCAATGCTTGTGAGCGAGTAGTCACTTTTGTGGTGTGGACATGTTTCTGTTCTTCACTTTTTTGTCGCTGAGAAAGGAACGCTTTCTCCAAAGAATGAAGTTACCGTCTCCATATTTAATACAATTAAAGAATCATTAAAAAAAACATGAGACCCAAAAGAACAATATTAACTTAATAGTTTGTTTTAAGGAGCGTAAAACGACCTCCAACAAATGGGAACTGCCTTTTCTGGGATGTACAGCTTGAGTCTCTTCAAATCCTTCATTTTCGCAGGATTGACTGGAAACTTTGACATGTGCAACTGTGCAGTTTGTAGCGCAATATTAGGAGTATTTTTCTTCCTCAATGAACTCAGACGTTTTAATAGTTCCTGGTGATTGGGATGATACCTTAAAGTAATGGCATGATGAAATCACGAATTTCTTTTGACCTTTAGCAAGTAGTCTTCGTGTTTCCAAGGGCGTAGTTTGTTTAAACTCCTTTGCGCAGATTTGAAGGTCCGTTTTTTCTGTATCCAATCAACTGAAAAGTCCCATATTAACACAAAATTTAGTTCTATTTGTAACATAGAAGATAGCGGGAAAAAGTAAAAAATGGACATATTCCATTCCTTCAGTAAGTGATTGATATTACGTATACTCTAAATGAGTAAAAGAGAATATAAATCGTGCCTCGTTTGTCGGTCAATGAGTTTGAAAAGGAAACCAGCACACGGGCCCGAGCAAACTGCTAACAAATATTCATACTCTTGAAACTTTTCTCCTAAGACTTTTCCATCAACATAAAAAGATATTTCTTTTGTAGTGTGGGATTTGATGAGTTTTTTCAAACCATGAACCATCAATCATGAACACTAGGAACACCATGCAGTGGTCATGACCATTAAGGGTGTTTTCTACTTCCTAGTTAGCGAGTAATAACAGCAGTTGATATTGAAGTTTGTTAGTTTGTACGTACGAGTATACGAATAGAATCACTTAATCTTGGGCCAGCTTTAACGTGGTAGGGTCAGCGGATATTTTCAAGTTGGGAAGTTGTTATAAAGGATTTGTCAGGGGTCTGCCGAGGGGAGACGATTAACCCACTTATTTTCCTTGGAAGGTGAACTAGCAATTAAATCGGCAAGGGCCGGCAAGGGTCGGTGAACCCACGGGCATCAAGGTTATGGACTTTTTCTCAAGGTCATCCCGTGACTTCAACGCCCGAGGTGTAAATAGCGCGTAATGGCGTTACGGATCCTGAACCCGACGGCTTCGTTCTTCTTCGTTCAAATCACTCAGATTCCTCGTTTCAGAGGATCGAAACCCGCATCGGTCGGATCGTCGAATTGAACTGAAGCGCTTTTTGTTTCAAGTAGATTAAAATGATCCAGTAGAAATGTACAATTAATAATCTATATACTTCCATAGTTCTTTTCTGAAGATACCGTAAAATAATGGTAACATGGTAACGTTACTGTTGAAATTTCATGAGTTCAATATAGTGTTTATATCTGATTTTCACAATAGAACCAGGTAAAGAATATGGGGGAAGAATAATTTAATGCAAAACTTGTATTTACAACATAAACCAAATTCAATAGAGAGAAGAAAAACAACTGTAAATAGACAATGGATTGTAAAATCCGTCTGTCGTAATGTTCGCCAGCAGCCAAATACAAAATGGCTCCGACGAATACCACCAAAGATAGGAGATACAATTAATCAGAAGATAGTTTCGGCACCGACGGGAATGTAAGATTCCCCATTGATTAGGAGATGTTAGATCAGGAAGGATTAAATGAAGGAATAAATAACGTACAAAAGGAGTAACTGAAGACTCACCGTTCAATGCAATTTCTGTAGCTTACAAGATGGATGATGATCGTATTGAAGATCTAAAGGCGATGAAGGCCGGAAAGCGGTGAATTTTTCTGAAGGCGATATGGTTGTTCGGCGATGACCAGGCCAGGGCACCGGCCTGATTCCAACAGCGTAGATGATGAAGGGCGATGAAATCCAAATGGCGATGGCAAAGAGATGATGCAATATAGGTGAAGAGGTCAGTGAGATGATGAAGTCTTCCGGGAATAATGATGAGATATGGCAAAATGGCGTTGATAGATTTGGAACCATGCGATGGGGAGATGGGGTGCACGTGGAGTTAAAGTTCGTATGGCTTTTTGAAGGGGATCCGCGAGGATTCGTGTGGAGATGAAACGGCAATATTATACGGTGGTTAATTACTGTTGTGCTCCAGTAAGGGTCATGACGGAGTGATAGATGTGCATGCTCCGAGAGCTGGCTGAGAAGAGAGCCAGAAAGCTGGAAGGACGGATTTTTGAGGAAAAAGGAAGGAAGCGTATTGTGTTTGGTGGATTTTGAGAAGATAGGGGTTGTTGATAAATGGGTACAGTGTACGTCATAAATCGGGCGCTTCGATGACGGCGACATAGGTTGCCGTGTTAAAATAAACGCATTAAAAAAAATAGAGAGAGAAAAACTAGTTACTTCAGTAATAAAATCAAAAATTAAATGCTTCTGTCAGCTTGTATATGTAGCACCATGTCTGAACCACAAACCCAATCACGGCTTCAAAGGATCTTGAACCAGCCAAAAAACCCGGAAGTTCATCTATTGTCAGAGCAAAGCAACCTAGGCGAAAATGCGGATCTCTCAGAAATGAACACTGCCAAAAAATGAAAAACAGATTGAAGGATGCGAATTGCAAAGTGAATTGCTCACCACCCATGTACAATTATACTGTCTTGTATATGGTGTTATGACCCAACACCAGAGGTCCCTTTTCTCTCTGAAGGGGAGAAAGGATTACTTAAATCAAACCACAAGACGAATAGCACCAAATAATAAGAACATATATTTTATAAAAGAAATAAAACTTAATGAAATCTGCTTGAGCGTTCTCCTGATCTGTCCTTTCGCACCAGCGTCCAGTACACACCTAGCCTTCTTCTTAATTCCGTACTACTCTTCAGTCCGGCCTCTGTGACGTCGAGGGGAGGAGCCTCAGGCGCGGCAAACCTCTGAAGGTATTTCAATCCCTGATTAGCATTACTCGCCAATGCGTGTCGTCCAAGGGGTGACAATGGGGAAAGTATAAAGCACGTAATTACGATTCTACTGATACGGGGATAGCGAAAGTACGTTAAAAGTTAAAGTTTGACGAACGGCAAAGTTCTTCTTCTTTCTCATGTTCGAAAGCATAGATGAGAGAGAGAGAGAGAGAGAAGAAAGCGATTGTTCCAGAATTTGATAAAAACGTGTTTTACCGTTGCGGGAATGTTCTCCCCCAGTTGTAAAAATATACAATTAATTATAATGATAGCCCATTTACGTTATAGTGGCCAATTGACCAAGTTACTTCTTTCAAATAATATTACTCTTCCTATGTAAGGTCCTTGAGAAGTTACGATAGCTCAAGTGGGAGAGTAGCGGCGTATTTAGCCGAAGGTTGTGTGTTCGAATCCCGTTCGTGACAGTGACTTTTTTATCTCAACCAAGACTTTACCTACAAAGTATAATGATATCGTTGATTTAAACATTTTGAGTGGTTTTATGTTTTTGAATGGTTCATCGTCCTCTTTTCTTAAGAAGCTGAAAGGAGTGAGCTTTTATAGATAAAAAATCAATCGATTCAATAATAGCAATCAGAGTGATTGAAAAAGAAAGAAAGAGTTTTAGACTGTAATATACGAAACAAACGTTTGACAACAAAATTTAAAAAATGTAGTTCAAACACTCGAAACCCTCATTTTCCCATGATTTTCTCCCTAAAAAACGCCTCTACAGATCAGAAATTTCAAAACATCACTCGACCTGAAATCTTTAAATTTTCAAGCGATAGAATCCGAAATGGAACTGCCAACCAGTCATCGTTATCCAGAAAAGGCGACGGCTAGTTGATAATTCAACTCACAGCGTTTTGTTCCGCACGTCCGATTCTTCGGAGTCTCTTTAACTGATGGTTGAAGAATCTTCATTTTAAAATTGCCTTCAGTCTTAGTTTAAATTTTGAATATAAACAATGAAAAGCTGTAAAAAAGAAGAAAAGAAGGAGACCATTTACAACTTCATCACCCTCAAAGTCTCAACAATTCTGTAAATTTCAAACTCAACAGACAGACTGATAGATGGTAGGACTGGTAGAGAAAGATAGATATATGGAGAGAGAGAGAGAGAGAGAGAGAGAGAGAGAGAGAGAGAGAGAGTGATGAGAGAATTTGTATAACAGGAGAGGGCAAATTAATTTTCAATTTAATATTGGTATTTCATATTTTTCCATCTGATGAAACCAATATTTCCAATTTCCACCAATCTTTATATATGATGATGATAATGAATAAAACCGTTATACGCGCACACTACGGGAAAGGAAGATTATCACTTCCGTCTTTAGGAAGAATCCGGAGGAATAAAAAAAAACTTGTTTATCAATTTCTAGCGTTTATTGCTTTATTTTTGACTTATTTGCTTTACCATTAAAAACCGTCTGATTGGACGAAAAATCCACTTCCAAAAAGAACAAAAGATACTTTTTGAATCTGATCGTAAACGTAAGGCTCGGCTTCTTCTTAATTATTTCCGTTTCGCTAATCAGGCCGATGCCCCTGGCTCTTCCTAAAAAATATAAAAGATTCTAAAAATAAGAAAAGGACCTTATACAATTCTTCTTCTTCTTCTTCTTCTTCCGAACGTGGAAATTAGTGTCATAGCGGTTCAAAACCAGTTCCCAGTCACCAAATGTGTAAACAGCAGACGAGTTTAACCAATTCCCCTGTGTGGCCGAGTTTGACTAACGTGGAAATGGGAGAAAATAGTTCTCTTACTATTAAAGCGTATGAAAGAGTATAAAATGAATATTTATTGTTTCCGTGTTGGCCGATATGAGCAGGTGCTTATTTTTCGCTTTTTGGTATGCTGGCGGCAGGTGCACCCATCATGTTTATTCAAAATCTAAAAGCGGCTGTGTACTCAGAAACCGCCCGATCTATCATCGTCAGTAAATTATCATACCGAAAGGGCCCATCATATTAAAATTTCATGTAACAAATTTCTCAATCAAAGCCTTTACTAAAAGGTTTTCAAATTAATAACAGTTCAATCAATTTGAATTATCTAAAAAAGAACGTGTACGTTTGCGCGTGTGTGCGCCCGCGCTTTTCAATATGTTATGTGAAATATCGGATGTTGTCCAAATACCAGCTTAGTTTTGAACGATATTTACACACTTTATTTACAACACAATATTTACATTATATTATCGCCTACGAACACTGAATGTAGGTATGGTATTGAATAAGAAGAAAGCAAATTTAGTTGCTTATGTCAAGCTTTCGACTTATTTTAAGGTCATCATCAGGGCAAAACAACGTTAAACATGTCTGCCGATTGAGATATGTAGATAAGTTTTTTTACATTGCCAAGGACTGTAACAGTATTAACAAATAGTGGCAGTAACAACTAAATTTGCTTTCTTCTTATTCAATACCATACCTACATCCAGAGTGGTCGTAAGTGAGAAATGATCGATACTTCTAACACGGATAATTGTATCATGACACATTATTTATCAAATATATAAATAGACAGAGATAATTAAAAAGGGGTAGAGATAGATAGATGGCAAGGTAAAGAGTGAGATAGATAAATAGATAGGGAAGTAGAGAGATAGATATATACAGAGGTATATACATACATACAGACAGGATAGATAGATCTATACAAATTTATTTATTATAACACCAACAGAAAGAATCTACAAGAGGAGTAGTCAAAAAAAGGCACATAAAAAACAAAAACAAATGAACATTTAAGCAATAATAACAAAAACACAAGGCTTAATGATTCAAGGCAAGTAAACATTTTAATTTAACTTTAACTGAATTCAAGGAATCCCGAAATACATCTATTTCATTAGAATAGTAATTCAGCAATCTCATTATCCACGGTAGGGGTGAATTTAGTCCATGCTCTGTTTTGTCGTGTGGAACAAAGAACAAATTATGGTTCCTATGTGGTCGCTGAGGCACACATAGCGATAAGTGTAAGTTCGGGTTATAAATGACCCCATTCCACAATGTCCAACCCCAAATGAGATCGGCAAAAATACAGCGGGAGCTAAGCGACTCAAGAGCAAGCCAGTTCAGTATTCCCAAGTAATTCAAGACCAAATCTGAAGGCCGTTATCCTTATTGCTATCTTTTGTACTTTTCGCTAAACGCTAATCTCACCAACGTAGTAAGGGGACCATATGACACTTGCATATTCTAGATGGCTACGAATGAGGATTTGATGTAATATTTTAACTGCCAAGATGTTTTTAAAATCTCTAGAAAACCTAGTAGCAAAGCCAAGAGTGCGTAAATCGAATCTGTTTGGTATGGTCACCGAAATCACCCTTTCTGCTATAGATAGATAAATAGAGAGAGAGAGAGAGAGAGAGAGAGAGAGAGAGAGAGAGAGAGAGAGAGA
>CM077108.1:26191534-26218982 GCA_039619505.1 Cimex hemipterus
AGAGAGAGAGAGAGAGAGAGAGAGAGAGAGAGAGAGAGAGAGAGAGATAGAAAGGTAGAAAGGTAGATAGAGAGGTTGATAGATAGATAGATAGATAGAGAGGTTGATAGATAGATAAATAGATAGATAGAAAGGTAGATAGAGAGGTTGATAGATAGATAAATAGATAGATAGATAGATAAATAAATAGAAAGGTAGATAGATAGATAGATAGAGAGGTTGATAGATAAATAAAATGGCCGATAGATAGATAGATAGATAGATATAGAGGTTGATAGATAGGGATCGATAGATAAATAGAAAGGTAGATAGAGAGGTAGATAGATAGATCCAGAGAGAGTGGGTGAGGGTGAAAAAGAGAGAGCTTATAAAGATGAATAGGGAAAGCAAGATTAGGTACCAAGTAGTAAGTAGATCAGTAAATAGAAACATATTGAGAATAGTGCATAAATAACGATAAAATGAACTGGATTAAGGGGGAATGAGAGGTAGAAATGGAAAGATAGAAAAGAAAACGTACGTATCATCTATTCGTGATTTTGATCATAGATGTTTTTATTAATCATTCTGTGGAACAACTAAATGGCCACTGGCCAAAAAGTAGATCAATGTGCTGTTTTGATTATATTGCTTGAGTTACACCGAAGTGAGCCAAAGCTGATTTTTTTGTCTCATCCAACTAGTGTTACGTGTGTTGCATAATTTGACCTTTTGGAAATAATTCTACCCTAGAATAAGCGGAAGAAATCCGTCGGGCTTCCCCGGGCGCAAGGTGGGCGAAGACTTTCTCCAGACACTTTCTGGGTGACGCACGATTCTTCGTATTGTTTACATTTGCGACAAGTATGTCAGTATGCCCTCTAACGGTTCAGCCGCACCCACGCTGCTTCCCTTCTTGGGCAAAACAAAAGGGAACTTAACCTTGCCCACTCTGTTTTTCTATCGAGACGTAAATAAATTGGGTTGGGTTAAAGAAAACGATCGTCGACAACCTTTGGACACCAACATCTTTGCAGAGAACTTTTGACTACATTGAACTGTTAGGGTTGCAGCAGTTTACCGTTCTATCAGTGATAATGTAAACGTACTAGCAAACATACAAGCAAAACTTGCATGGCTCAAAAGCTTACTTTAAACGCCAAAACACGAATTTCCAATGAAATTAGTGTTTATGACTCAATGGCCTGCGTCTTTCTCATATGGAGTCTTCAAATCCAAAAATTTAAAAATCAGTGTTTAAATCAAAATTGTGCTTGTTTGTGTATATTAAGAAGTCGTTGACTTTATAAGTATTTCAAAATTCTTATATTTGAACGGGCCAGCAGGTACAAACAAGAAAGGGCATACTTTCTCACAGGCTTTGTCCATAAAGCGATTCGAAAGTCTCAAAATATATATGAAAAATTATTAACCGTTTTGAAATATTGTCCTAGGCCTCATTTCACGAGAGTTCACACCGTTCCAGATGCCGTTGAGCAGTAAGCAGTAGCGCAGACAGCAGGAGAGCGAGTGAGGAGTTGAGAGTTTCAGCAGAGGAGCTGCTATGTCTAAATCTCGCATTGGTGTCGGTGGCGTCTTCTTCTTGTATCTTCTCCACTCGGTATTGACAACACCACTTTGGAATCCACAAGGTAATTTGAAAAAATGTATTCAAAACAACCAATACAATTTAAAAAAAACTTCGGATGTTTGACTTAAATCTATTGAATAAGTTATGAAGTCCTGGTAAACTTTAAACCAATCAATCACTGGCCAAATATTTATTAATTATGTAATAAGTCTTCTTGAGATCTGCTGGGAGATGTTGTGATGTCATTTTCGATCATCTTGATCAGCTTAGTTTCGCCATTTTCATTGTTTTTTTTTTTAAACAAAGTTAAGTTTATCTAGCCTTTATTCCAGTTCTGAAAAAATCTGGGAAGAAATAATTATGTATTTGCAAATAAAAATATTTGTAAACCCGACCCATATTATTATACTTCGTTCTATCTGTTTATCAGCATTTAATACCCCTTTCTTCTTACAAATATTTTTAGTCATATACAAAAGACAGAGATACTACCACTTTCCCCCCCCCCAAAAAAAAAAAAAATCGTTAAAAATCCCAATAGGTAACAGGAAGATATGGATTTGTTTGCCTTTCTTGAAAAAACAAACTAAGTTCCTACTTTTACCCAGAATTATTTGTACGAAAAGTTTAGAACGAGACATGAATTTTTTGTTTTACTAAAAGAAAATTAAGTTCCTTCCTGCTTTCCCACAATTCTGATATCATTTTTTCTCACCAAGTGCAGAAGGGTATGGATTGATGATACTCAAGAAAAACTATGCTTCTTCCCGATTCTCAGAATTCTGATACCACCTGTTTCTCACGTTTACAAGAAGTTGTGGATTTGTTTGTCTCACTTGAGAATAAAAAAACTAGTTCCTACCTACTTTCCCACAATCCTGATACCACTTTTTCACAAAAAATTCCACCAAGAGACGTGGATTATTTTTGCCTTATTCAAAAAGAAAACTAAGTTCCTTCCCGATTTCCCAGAATACTTCTTCCACATTTTTCTCACAAAGTCTACGGGGACATGGATTGATACTGAGAAACTTAAGAAGACTAACTAAAAACAAAAATTACTTTCTGATTTCTCAGCCTTTTGATATCATTTTTTTCACAAAGTTCATAAGAGGATGCAGATTTTTTGTGTCTTTCAAAAATTCAAACTAAGTTCCTTCTTTTTTCGTAAAATTCTGAACTTTTGTCGCGCAAAAATCTACACTTTCCAGCGTATTCTATTTGTAAATAAAAGTTTTTCATTACAAACGTTTTGTAACAAAAACAAGCAAATATTGTTTTTCCAATGTTTTTTTTTTAAATATATATTGGCCAGTATACTAAAACATGCTTGATAGACTAATAAAGGCGAAAGCATAGGCACAAAATGTTGCCTATAAGAAGAATTTTAACATAATATTAGATTAAAAGACATCAAAGAGTACCTCGTTTGAATAATAAACGTTAACAGCATTATATTGAATCGATTCATCAGTTATAGATGGAAAAATTAATCGTACCCGAAAATAAGATTTATATCTTTCGGATGCTTGTTCAAAAGCGAAGGACTGGATAGGCGTAAATTCCACTTGATTTTTTTGCGTTTTCGTGACTTTCTGGCTAGTTGATGTTACACCGTTTGAAACTCTCTGATCTTACAACGCCTTCAGGTGGTGTTTCTTTTTCACAGGAACACTTTCCCCGGTCGCGAGTCTTTACTTTCAGCACGATCGCGACCCCATAACATATTATGCTATGTCGACCAGAGGCCGGATAGATTTTCGGTCTACTGGTAACGGTCTTCAGATGAGGAGCCGGTGGAGAGATGTAAGATGCATATGCTCATTCACATTCCCAGTAACGGTACTTGTAAAGATTTGGGTCACCGCCCTGGAATCCTCCGGGCTCAGGTGTGCCCCGGAACACGGCGAGAAAGGGAAAACACTGATGTCACCTCGGCCACTCTTTTAACGGGACAGTCCCGCTAGTCCGTGGGACTTTCTTGGTGGCCGGCGGCCTAGCAGTAGAAACTGGCCGGTGTTACAAAACCTCAACTGAAAATCCGATCCGATGTCGATTGATCTCGTGACCTTACCTGGCCGTTGCCTTTTACCAGATGAACGGTGCCTTGCAGGCAACGACACATAAGCTGTAAACCTCAGCTTGTCTAATTTCAGAACACAAACAACGGAAGCAAACAATAAAAATGAAGATATCGAGAACGATCAAGAAAGACGAAACGTCGGAAACATGAATGAAAGGAAAAAATGTTAAAAATTCACTAAGTTTCAACAATTTTAAAGTGAAAAAATATCCATTTATCAAAACTTCATCGATAGGGTCTGCAGTCATCAGTCTTCAGAAGTTGCGGATCGAAACGTTACCCGGCAAGAATAGGCCGATCTAGGATGATGAAATTTCTTAAGGTTGCCGCTATGTACCTATAGCTTGGTCGTGTCTAATCATCTTGGTACGCCGATTCTCGCTGATATATCGGACGCGTTTTCGCACCATATTCAGTGGCGTACATTAGACAAAATGACACCTATCTGGTACTTGCAATTATTTACCATTGAGATTACTTAAATTTTTTAACCATGAGCCAGTGTCAAGATCGTATCTTGAAGGTAGGGTATGTCAAAATTGACTGGAAATCGATTAACAACCAAGTTTCGGAATGATAAACAGTGATAAAACAGAAGTTCACCCATGAAGCTTGAAAAAATGAAAATGCAATGCTTTCCCATATCGCTGCCCAAAAATCATCGCATTTAATAGAAACAAAGTAGAAGGAAGATTTATTTTCGACATATTTCTTCAGCCAAAAAGACGAAGACAGTTTTATAGCTTAATTAATTTAAACACAATTCCAACCTAAATTGATTCTTCCTTGTACGGATCAAATGACCAATTTGTCATAGTTTTATCGTCGGATCAAGACTCCTGTAATAGCGTCTTAAATGCGGTTGCGTAACGAGGTCACAAATTGTTGGGAGGAAGGTATAACGGTGAAATAATGAGCATATACAGTCGAATGATAGAAAACCACTCGATTTCTTTTGAAACCCCCGAATAAAACTTCCAAGGTTTTTTTCCGTTTCAATTTTCCGTACAGAAGAATCTATCCTCTTGGAGATTTTCCCATAAAAGGATGTTTTTTCTTTTGGGAAGATGGGAGAAAAGCAGAGAGGAGGTTGAACGTGACCCGATCACGGGACGTGACCCCTCTACAGTTATTCCCTTCACACTATAACATTGACCCCATTCTCGTATGCATTATTCTACTTTTTCTTTCACGCCCCTTTCACGTCAGGTGCATCGTCCACTTGCATCTTCAGCATTTCATTTCCGTGAAATAAACTAACTTCGGCGGGTTTTTTTCCATCGTCCACATTTCCAACCAACTCTGATGAATCGGGAATCAACACAAACGTCGTCTTAAAGTTTGTAATCCAAACGGCATCTAGTCTGATTTTTAATAAAGACCATCCTATTTTCTAGGACTGACTATTTCTGGCCAAATATTTTCTGCTCGGTCGTTTCCTAAAGTACTGTTTTTTTTTTATGTCAAACTTGTTTTGGCATTTCATCACCCTATCCAAAAACAACTGTAAAAACAAAACAATATATGTTAGGTTTTTCTGTTTTGTAAGTAATCATATAATAATTAAATAATAATATTTAATTATATAATAATAAATATTAACAAAGGACATTTATTATTGGAATTTCTTAATTAGCAATTCCAGTCTGGACGAAGTTATTTCCCTTTTTTGCCAATTAAATTGATTATTTTTTCACGAAATCCTCAAGGAATTCTTCAGATCATCAGGACACCTGTTGAATTTTTTCCTTCTGCTCGTCCCATCGATAAGTATAGATGGTATCACTTCCTTCATTCTTGCCCAATTCACGGCATATTACTATTTTAATAATAACGCATCTCTTATTTCCTTTATTTTCCATTTAATTTTTTTTTTTAACTGCTAGGCATTATTTGAGCAACATTCTTCATCCCATCGCTGACGACCTTTCAACCCTTTCCTCTTGGGACACGTACAACATGGGCCCATATGCTTTACGCCCATCCTCTTCTCGAATATAAATTTAAAGCTTAAGAATTATTTCAGAAGAAGGATTATTACCAGGAAATGCCAATGGCGATTTAATTCCCTTGTAGGCTCCTATTCCTTTTCTGTTTGTATCGCATCTCTTTTTTTTCTTTCAAATTTACTTAAAAATTCGTTATATTTAATACCTGGAGAATCTTGGAACACCTTCAGCAAATGGTGATTTATTCACGAAATTTTCAACAAAATCGACGTATCGTCAAGCCACCTGTTGAATTTTTGACTATAAATCTGCTTGAAATTGAAAAATATTCACTAAAAAAGCAATTTTTAGTGAATTTTTTTTTTCAATCAAGCTAATGAAAAACTTCGTGAAGATCTGTTAAACAAGGGTGATGTGATCTCCCCGTTTAATACTTATGATTTGGGCAAATTCACACCCAGGTTTGTCCATACAAACAGAATAGCTGTCACGTACGGTATCAAGGTATCAATTTTTTGTAATATTGTGCAATATTACAATCACTATTTTGTTAAAAAGATGGTTGACTAGTGAACTGTATAAGACTACTAAACCATAAAGCAAGAATAACGGAAATCAACGCATCAAAGATCACAAACCATGTTTTGACCGTATTTTTTTGGCTTCAGTGATTAGTTAAATTTTCCTGATAAATAACTTCTATAATAAAGGTACGAATGTATCGTGCAATAAATTTAACATTATAGATGTTACATTTTGTTCATCTTTTCACCTCATTGTTTATTCATTAAGACTTTGTATTTAGTTATAGGAATCGGACGAAATATAAGAGAATTGCCATGCGTAAGCCGGAAAACTGGAGAAACTGGGACATGCATGTTTGCGTTTTCTTGCGCCAAAGCCAATGGAACGCACCTCGGAACGTGCATCGATAGGTTTTACTTCGGAAGTTGCTGTAAGGTTCCCGAAAGCGATCTAGATGCGGTTCCTCCGGTCGAGGACAACCACTTGGGTGAATGGGACAGCACTACAACGCCCAGGAACAGGCCGGCGATAACTCAAAAACCTCAGGAAACCACTGGAAGCGAAAAGCCCCATACTTCGCTAAAGCCGAGGCCGACTTCCAGCAAGCCTCCTCCTACAACGACGACCTTCAGGCCCACGAGCCTCAAGCCTTCGACTCGGCCGTCAGTCAGTTCATCCAGACCTCAGCCAAGCAGTAGCAGGCCAATAGTCAGCGGGGTAAAACCTTCTCTAACGACCCCAACCCCGACGTTGGTAACTTGGACCACTTTAGAAGAATCGCCATCTAAGAAGCCCACCAAACCTCAAGGTAACTAACCTAAACCTCTTACTATATTAAATATCGTCCAAAAACGAATTCAAATCTGTTATGTACTTGTTGTTGCAGCGTGAATTACTATAAATTAATAAAAGTACTAATGTTTTCAGTTTCTACACCGTCGGTTGCAACGCACAAACCGATATTAGTCAATTCGAGCTTCTCACCTCCCAAGAGACCCTCCACGACTCCGATTCCAGCCAGACCACCCACGAATCCAGCAAAACCGTCCACAAATTCTGCAAGACCGTCCACGAACCCTGCAAGACCGTCCACAACTACGACGAGGCCCTCTGTCGCATCTGTTCCTGTCAGACCGTCCACGGTTTCGGCACCAGCAAGGCCATCTACGACTCATAAACCGATTACGGGCAAACCGCCCGCTGCAAAACCGCAGAAACCTGTGTCCGCCAGTCCTACCAACACCACTGCCATACCGGAACAACACACCACAAAACCACCTTCGACGACTTGGATTCCCGTTTCGGTAACAACGCACGCTCCTTCTCCACAAACTACAAGTACGTATTTTTCTCGGTCAAGCAAATATGAAATATCTAATTGTACCTTTGCGCAGAGATACCTTTGCCTTCGAAGAAGCCAACACAACCACCGACTAAAAGACCCACCACGACTTCACAAAATGTAGTAAACGTTTTGCAAGTCAGCAGTACGGCTAAACCGGTAACGACTTCGGGCAAACCGCCAGCTAAACCGACGGCTTCTAACAAGCCGAGTATCAGCACGACATCGAGGCCGGTTACTCCAGGTAGCAATCGACCCCAATTGGTGACATCTTCTACTGTCCGGCCCCCGAGCAGACCTCCGATTATCTCCACAACCCACCGTCCATCCTCGACCCAACGGCCGTCATCTACACAACGACCTAGCACTACGCAGCACCACACGACTACTTCTGTTTTCAGCTCTCCGGGTACGTCTCGTCCGACTACGCACGGAGAACCGAGTGAAGTGTCAATTGGATCCAGCACCGCCCTCCCTGTTATCCAAACCACCCTACCGCAATCTACCACACCTTCGGCATCGTCGTTCACTTCGACCTTATTCTCCTCGAGCTCCACACTCTCTTCCTCCTCAACGTCTTCATCGTCTACCACCCCATCAGCCACAACAGCCTCGACTCTTTCTGTGCAAGGATCGTCTTCCTCGACTCCTCCTCCAGAAATAAACGAAGTGGAATCCTTCAACAAGACTAATTATAAGGAAGGTGAGTGAAATATTCTACGTTTTCCATGAAAAACATATATTTTAAGCGTAATGTGTAGAGATTAGTGACCGTTAATCGATAATTATTTAGATATCGTGAGATGCAGTCTGATGTGATGTAGGTTTCAGAAAAACATTTTCTTTATCATGCCCACGTTTTAATCTTTATTGAGCTCATCTTTAGGGCCTGGGATTTACAAACTTTTCACTTTTCCACATGCTAAATGTATTTGTAAAACGTAAACAATGTTTGTAAATCCCAGGCCCTGAAAATGATCTCAATAAAGATCGAAAAGTTGACTCTATAAAGAAAATGTTTTTCTGAAACCTACATCACACCAGACCGCATCTCACGATATCTGAATATTTAAGCATAATTATAGCATACATTTTTGGTTGGGTATATATTAACAAGTATTAAAAGAAAGACAAGTAATAAATATTAATATTTTTATTAAACATGTTTTTGGACATAATTTCGATTTATCAGATTCGTGTGAAAACTTGTCAACACTTCAAAACATGTCAGGACATTAACTGCGAAGAGGTAGTGTTCAGCCTTGGGACGTGGTCATTAGGAAAATGATTGCGGCCAATTAGTCGTCGGAAGACGTTGGCCAAAACCAGAGGTCGTTCGCCTCAAGAAGAATTTCAAATTAAAAATAAATACAAATCTAGGATATTTGGTTAATTTTTATTTTAAGTTTATAATAAGACTTGAACAATATTGTCAAATTGTTTTCAAAACCCTGAGGATATAAAGAAAGTCGGGATTACTTTCAAAGAGATAGCTATTCATTTTCAAGTAACTGACCATTTCTCTTTAAAGGATAGTAGTCGGATGAAGTAAGATCTAGATTAAATAAGGAAATAGTCAACTCCTTACCCTTCTCTTTGGAGAATCATTTACGCTTATAAAGATCAGATTTAATCTTTTAAACAAAAATTTTCTCCTCCTACAGGACTTACTTGCAACACACTTTGCTTTTTGAACGCCTGAGTTAATCATTAATTAATCATAAAACAGTTGTGCACATTTTCTGATCCTTTTCCAAACATTAACCATTTTTAATGTACATTTTTAGTACAATATTCACTAATAAATAATAAATAATGATAATTATAATATATGTTGAAATTTGATTTTTTTTAAACTTTGTTGGACCAAAACAAAAACGTCCTTCAGTATTTTCCGATTGAACTGGATCTTATGGAAATGAGATGCGAACAAAAACCAATTAGCCTTTTGACGCGAATTTACTCACATTTTTGTAAATGTGCCTTTAGTTGGCATAACATTCCAGGGTCGTATGTTGAAAATAACGCCTTTTTGCCGGTTATAAAACTACTAAAAATTTTAAACTTATAAATAAATATTACCTCTATTTCAAAAAGCAGAAAATATATTTAAATTTTTAAATTGACGCTAAAATATCGTTTTTATGCCTTTTTAAATATACGAATACTTTAAAATGTCTAATGTTTCCGAATATTAGTAGGAAATCATTTTAAACAAAAGTAGAAATTATTCACCAAATAATGGTAATCAAAAATTGTCTTTCTTTCGTTTTTCTGAAGTTATTTTGATTATATAGCAAATATGTAAATTATAAAATTCTTCACAAATAAACAAAATGTGAAATCATTTCTTTAATGCTAGTTTATTATTTAGTAATATTTACTATTATGGGGACTGCCATGAGTTTATTTTTGAGGGGGGGGAGGTGAAACTGGAAATTTTAATCTAACCGTAGCTCTTCTGATAATTTTAAAGTGGTAAAATACTATTGCTCAATGGCTCACTTAATAGAAACAAATGGATAAAATATAAAAATCGAGTTGATAGGTCGTAAAGAAACGGGAAAGGTTTTTTGACAATTTTGAATTTTTTTGAACCAAGCCAAAATCTTGTATAAGCTTTGGTTTCTGCGCTCTAGAAACTTCTGGATAATTTCCTCATCGCCTCGTTATATCGCATGACGCTTTTTGTACCTGATAAGTATTGATTTTTTTAATATTCTTGTTGTGTTTTTTGTGCAAAACCGCAATGGGTCACGGCCGGCCAGGATTTTGGACCCGACCAACACGTGCGATGCCGTAGTGGTTTGGTGGGGTCCAATTCTCGTTGATCGGCGAGCCAGTCTGTGATGGTCGCTCTGAACACCACCCTCTTTCTGCTTACAGTTTGCGGTCGTCGCCTTTTCCCCGAGGCCAGGATCGTCGGAGGGCAGGTCAGCGGCTTCGGAAAATGGCCTTGGCAAGTAAGTATCCTCAGGACTTTGTCTAATTAACAATTATAGGACACTAACGAAAAATAGGGTTACTTTGTGGAAGTAATGAAAGTAAAAATCCAGAAACAAAAAGGAAAACCTAAAAAAGAACAGGCTTAGTACATAATTTTCCAGGTCGGGCAAGCTTAAAGTATAAAATTTGATCATTTGTTTATAAACAAACGTGCAATTTGAACTTTTCGAGGTCGCGTGAGTGTCAAAGCTTGGAACGCTCCCAAAAGACCTTTTGCCGGCTGAATGAAAAGTTCAGTACTTGACGGGGTGCTTGACTCCAGAGGATGTTGTACTAAACGTACCGGGACGCCCACGCAGCAAAAATCCTTTGTGGCCCCGATGCGGATTTCAATAAAGCCACACCTAAAATAATTGTTGGAACAATGAATCGGGACCAGTAATGGAGGAAGGAGGGCAAGGCGTACTATTCTACCAGAAGTTCCTGAATGCTATTTAAAAATAAATTTTACAATGGGTCCAAATAATTTGCTTCTATTAAGACGCTTTTATTTTATTTCCATGGTGTTCTTCACTTTGTCTCTCTTTGAGAAAATTACTTCCTTTGATCAGATTATCAAGGAAGATAAGAACTCATTCCATTCGAATTGTACAAAATTTTCCAGAATTCTTCACAGTAACTGGTTAATTATAAACATATTGAAGCTGAAATTGAAAATCATGCCTTAGTGTTTTTGATCTGGTTTTTAAAATTAAAATTAAATTATATTTGGCCTTTAAGAAAATAAACACTGTGATTATAGGTTTTATAGTATGCTAAAACTAAGATCAACAACATGTTAAGTAGTGTAAAAATGGTATAAATTTAGTTTTCGAAGGATTGGAGAGTTGAGGCAGACTTTTGTTCTTGTGTTCCATAAAGCTTCCACCTAATTCCGAATTGTTTATCCCTTCAACGATAACATTTCAAATCCGAGTGTAAAACACAATAATACATTAATTCAAAAAGTTATTTACAGAGCTTAGTCTTTACAGAGCTACAAGTAAATAAATATAATCAATCAAACGATGCATAAAAGGTTTACACCAACGAAAACGAAAAGTGTATACATTTTTTTAAACTTTTAATCCTGAAAAAAAAAGTTTCTTGATAAGATTAAATTTTAACGTTATATTTGAGATTATCTTTTTTATTTTGTCCTGTATTGGCTGGATTGCGCAATTTATACGTTACTGAATGGTTCAATTTTAATTCTAACTGAAGAATTAACTTTCATACTGTTTCTATGCTGGAATTGATCAGTTTTGAGTTGTTTCAATTGTTTTGTTGAAGTAGTGAGGAGCTGTCAAGAATGAGGTAGTTTAGAAAAACACCTTTAATTTTTTTGCCGTCGTTTCGACCTTTAATCGGGTCATCTTCAGGGAATAAAGTGTGGTGCTATACTTGTGATATATTGGTTTTGTGTGAAAGTGTTGTGAACTTTATGTGTGAGTCACAAAACTTTCATACAAAACCGATATGACACCACAAGAACAGCACATATTTTATGCCCTGAAGATGACCCGAATAAAGGTCGAAACTTCGGCAAAAAAATTAAAAAGGTGCTTTTCTAAACTACTTCTTGATCGCTCCTTACAACTTCAACAAATTATGAAAAAACAGGTCTATAAGAAGCATGCATGTTTCAGTAAGTTCATCTCTTGGATTTGGAAGTACCAGTTTTAAATCCAAACAAGTTTGTGTTTTGCAAACGCAGCGTCTTAGTTTTACCATATTGCTTCAGTCACATGCATTCTTAATAATTCCTTTATAATTTAAAAATTCAATACTAAAACAATATAAAAATTAACTTCTTTGAGTTCGTTTTTCAACTGTTAAATTTTCAATTTCAGATTTCTTTGAGGCAGTGGAGGACCTCGACGTTCCTCCATAAGTGCGGCGCAGCCCTGCTGAACGAAAACTGGGCAATAACCGCAGCGCATTGCGTTGAAAAGTAAGTATTTACAAGATTTTTACTTAGTTCTAAAAGGGAAAATTAATTTTTGCCTAATGTATTTCAGTGTACCGCCAAGTGATCTTCTCTTACGTTTGGGCGAGCACGACCTGTCGACCGAAGAAGAGCCGTACGGTTACGAAGAAAGGAGGGTGCAGATCGTCGCCTCTCATCCCCAATTCGACCCCAGGACTTTCGAGTACGACCTCGCACTGCTGAGATTCTACGAGCCGGTGACATTCCAGCCCAATATCATCCCAGTCTGCGTACCGGAAGACGATACAAATTTCGTCGGCTCCACGGCCTTCGTCACCGGCTGGGGTCGGCTTTATGAAGGTACAACTTGAAAACTCCCATAAAATCTTCTTTATTTAAGTTTCTTGTTTTTGTTTGTTTTAGACGGTCCGTTGCCGAGCATTCTCCAGGAGGTCTCAGTCCCTGTCATCAACAACACACTGTGCGAGACGATGTACAGGGCCGCGGGTTACATAGAACACATACCGGATATATTCATATGCGCCGGTTGGAAAAAAGGAGGCTTCGATTCTTGTGAGGTAATTGACATTTTATGCCATTTCTTCATAAATCTTTAAGGTTTTCAACCGAAAAATTATTAATTGGTATGTTTTCTAGGGCGATTCGGGCGGACCGATGGTTATCCAACGGCCGGACAGAAGATGGCTCCTCGCCGGAGTGATATCCTGGGGGATCGGATGTGCGGAGCCGAACCAACCCGGAGTCTACACAAGGATATCCCAGTTCAGACACTGGATAAACCAGATCCTTCAGTTTTAAGCGACCTTCCTGCTCCTGAGCTGAGAGATTTACTGGTCATTATGTTAACTATGTTAATATAGAATGATCGATTAAGTTTTGTCGTTTAAGGAAGAATCATATCTCGCGTGCAGAGTCTAATAGTTTTAATTATAATTTTTGTTTTACGGTTCGCCTTTTTTCTCCAATTGGTCATCCTATATTTGTGTTCTCAGACCGTTTTCAATCTAGAGAAACTCTGCTCTTCCTTAATTGAAAAAAAAATGACCTGGAGAGAATAAAAGAAGTCTGTTCGAATTAAGTAAATCAAGTTAAAAAATACGCCTACTTTAAGTCTACTTTAATTTATGAACAAGGACAGCAACAGAATATTGTTCTTCAAAAGAAATTTAACATTGTGATATTGTGTATGTAAATATTGTTTATAGAAAAGGCAATTAATATATTTAATTAAACTTTATTTATACCAAAATTTCTAAATTTAATATGTCCTTCCATGGACAATTTTTATGTTCTTACTGTTTGATTGATAGCGTTCCTCAGGGTTTTTTTAAATATTTTTATTATTATTTTATTTTGGACGTCTACTGGGGTCAACACAATCAGACTTTTGGAAATTGAAATTGTCTATAATACATGGAGATAATCCAATATTTATTTATATTCGTATTTTTTTATTTAAATCAACAATCGTTTTATAGAAATGTGTAAATAACAGGAAAATAAGTGCTAGTGTGATAAAACGTTGTAAAAGATGACAAATTATTTATTTAAATTAAGTATAATATTTTTTACTGTTATTTTTTTTCTAGTCTTAACACCCCACATCCTCAACAATTCAGACAGTTTAAAAATGTGTAGAGATTATTGACCTTTTGTAGATAATTGTTCAGATATCATGAGATGCGGTCTGATACCTACATCACACCAGACCGCATCTCACGATATCTGAACAATTACAGTTTAAAAACTTACAAGCGATAAAGGGCGTCGGTGTTTGCAACGGTTTAGGCGTTGACACGGCGCTCATCACTGAAATGTCCCGAGTTCGAATCCAGCGGGCCTGCATACGAACCCTACATACTTAAAAATGGGATTTTTTTTCAAAAATACCGGCACCCTGAGGTTGATACTCTGCTATTGCAAATCCTCGTAAAAATAAAAATAAATACAAGGGATAAAGCCGTTTTACAGAAACTAATGAAAACCAAGCATAAAGTTGTCAAAATTATATTACATGGGCCTTTGTAGACACAGCATATTCAGATTACATGTTTAGTTGACTATTATTGATTACAAATCTTATTGATAGGGATATTTTTTAAGAAAACATTGAATACGGTTGTTTGGCAAAACGTTAAAAATCCTACAAACGGCCATGTTGTAAAAATAATTGAATAAATAATTAAAAATTAGCGGGTCGATCACCCTTTATCCTGTAATTTTTTTGAAAATCCGTTTGGTCAAATTGGAATATTTAAAAATGTATACAGATTCACAAAGCTTTGAAGTGCCGACGGTTTTTTCCCCTTCGGCTAGATGTGCCCAGAATCATTCAAAAATAGAATGGTTTCAGAAGGTTCTCTCTCGCAAGATTGAAGAAAAAGTCTTAATGTCCTTCATCTTGAAAATGTTCAAGATAAAATATTCAACGGCTAAAGCGCATTAGTATACTTAGAGGAAATACGCGTTTGTACTGATATTTTTTCGTGAATATTCGTGAGAGGTTAAGTATACATTAAAAAATCTAATGTTATAAATAAAATTTATCATCAAATATCAAGAAATAAAATATATGGAAATATGCCAGAAATGTTGCAGGATTGTCAACATATTTTGACATAGCATACAGCCAAAATACTAGCATACAATTTTAAGAAAGAAAGAACACCGTTTTAACTCATGATTTTAAGCGCCAATCGAGCAGCGATGTCACTCTATGTATGTTACCCGGTGGTCGGTAAATTAGCAGTTTCGAAAAGCGTGTAAGAAAGGGTGCCGAAGGCCCTCACGGGGTTCGTTCATGAGGATGCGGGATTTTTCTAAGAGTTCACGTTCTTGTTGTCTTTTCTCTTCGATCCAGTTCCTGTTTTCTTCCGCTGCCCTTCTTTCCAGCTCTTTCTCGTATGTGGTCTGTTCCATCAAACTGGCCAGGTGTTTTTCATGCATATCGGCGACGTCTCTGTCCTTGGCTTTGTCCAGTTGGTCGTTCTGCTGCCACCTGAAATTTGAGTATTCGGCGAGGAGGGCTCGTTCTTTCTTTTCTGTTTCTGCTTTCATCTTGTTTTCTTGGACTTGTTTGGCCCTGTTCTCATATACATCTTTCATCAAAGTTTCTCTGGCTTTTTTCGCTTTATCTCTGTTGATTTTCCTCATGAGGTCGATTCTTTTCATCTCTTCAGCGATCAGGACTTCGAGCTCTTTTTCGTCTTGCTGGGCATTCCGCTTGAACTGATCCACGGATTCTTTGAACGTGTCCAATTCTCGCCTTTCGGCCATGCGTTCGTCCTTGATCTGTGCCATTTCTTCTGCGATTTCCCGGTCATTCTGCTTCCTCAGCTCCAGATCGAATAAGAGTTCTTCCTCTGCCGCTTTCTTCTGGTTCCTCTTGTTCTCCTCGATCTGGGCGAGAATCGCCTGCCTCCTCTTCGTTTTCGCCATCGCGTCCCGCTTCTGAAAAATGGCCTCGTCCTCTTTAAACATTTCGTTCATCTTTTTCCAGAACTCCATTTCCTCCTGTTTCAACTCCTGTTCGAATTCCCTCGTCCTGCGTTGGCCCAGCAACTGTTTCCTCAATATGTCATCGCTATGACCGTAATTCTTCGAAACTGATTGCCTTTTTTCATAATCGAGAACTTCCGCCTTTGCTCGTTCCCATTTGTCCATCACATAGGACCACATTTGGTCCTCTTCCTTTTCTTTCATTTGGGCCAAAACTTTGTCCTTCATTTGGAACTCGTTGATTTTCGTGCAATATCGTTTATTTTCTCTAAACAGAATCCTTCTGTATTCGTCCGAAGACTCCTTGAGAATTTTTTCGTAAGCCTCTTGTGCTTGTTTTCCTCTTTCTAGTTTCTGTCTTCCTTCAATCTCGTTTGCCAGAGCCACCTTATCTTGGTAGATGCGGTGAGCGCTCTGCTGGGCCTTTTCGATAAATTCATGTGTCAGCGATACTTCCTCTTCCAACAAAGCCACTTTAAGCTTGTTTTTCTTTTCCAACAGGTCTTCGTCTGCTTTTTTCATCCCGATGTCGACGAGACTTTTTATTTTACTCATTAGGATGTGATCGTCCGCTCCTGCCCAAAACCTGACCCGGAAATTTTCCATCTCTTCTTCCTTATTTTTAGCTAAGGTCTGATTTTTCAACGCCCTCTTTGCTTCCCTGGCGGCGATCGCTTCCAACGTGATCCTGGCTTGTTTGTTCCTCAAAACCACTCCACAAGCTCCCGAAGGCCCTACGATATCCCTCATCGTGTAATTTGAAATTTCAACGCCCTTCATCGGGTCGCTGCATTGCCTCTCGGGGCTTTCCTCGACCTGGCTAAAACACTTCATTATTTCGCTCATTTTAAAACTATTACTGAAACAAGGAGCTGAATAGAGGAGTCCTAACAAAATAAAATAAAAGTTTATTGTGTAAAACAAATGCCATCAGCAAATACGCTCGAACCATGTGTTAACGCGTTTCTTGTATTGTATAGGTTTTTGTCAATTCTTCAAAATATATTTTTACTCGATAAACTGCTTAGTATATCAGATCTTATTCGCCAAGGAAACAACTATTCTAAAATTATACGATAAGAACTGGTACGTTCTTGAATATTTCGGCTATGTAGGACTGAATTCCGGTTCTACTATTGTTTAAGACTATCAGTATTTTATCTGCATCACCGATTGGCTAGAAAATGATGCAGGACAAAAAATTTGGCTCTTTAACAACCACAAGAAAATATTTGTATAAGGCACGTGAGTCACACATGAAGGACATGTGTGAAGCACTTTGAGTTTACAGAATATCATCCAATAATACAGTTACAGAAAATTCGACACATTGAGCCTACCGTCAACGTTGCACAATTTCATTAAAGCAGACCACAACGAGGAACAAATACAGTATAAAATTAGGTAAGACAAAAAAAATAGTAGGGCCCTTGTTTTACAAATTAGACCAAACTATGCCACTGCCTTGCTTATTGTTTACATACTTTCATGAATTTACCTACGCTTGGAATATTGTCATTAGACAAAATGCTTATACTAGCTTCTCAAAATTTGTGAAAGGTTGTCAAACAAGTCCGATATAGGTAAAGTTTATGTTCAGCCATTTTCCAGCACTTTTACGTTTTATTTTTATTTATGTTTTTCTGGCTGACGCCTTGCGGTATAAAAGTCAGCCGAGCACCACGTCGTGACTATTGACTTCACAGGTGCAGTTTTTGCTTTACTGTGCGACCGAGCGGATCGTCGGGATCAGCCAATGTCCCGGTTTAGCGCATCGATACGGCGAGGAGAAAAAAAAATCATTTTACAAGAATTACCCGCCATATATTTTATACAACGGTGTTTCTGCAATTTCATGAACTAGTTACTAATTATCCTACGTTTTTCTCTTAAATTCAATTGTTCGAAATAGCCATGGAATGTATGGTCCAACATTTTTTGTCATCTTTATATATGAGTTATATATGAATGAGTTTTTACACCTTCGTTCGTTTGTCTTAAAAATTTTACATGAAAAAATATTGAACACTAGAAACTAGCTAAGAGCCTGCATACATCCTTTAAAAAAAGTTATAAAATGTGACCTGCAATTTTTTAATTTTGTGTTTTGTTTGATTTAACTAATTCAACATAATAACAAAACGTTAGATTCCAAAAGTTAATCGAAATTAAAACATTTTATATCACGACAAAGATTATTTTCATTGTTACAAACGAGCATCAGTTAAAAAAAAAAAACAGTGTTGTATGGGTATGGCCATTCCTCTAACACCAAAACAAATTACAAGAAGTTGACTGATCGTCTGATTCAGGATTTTTGCTAGTGGGATTTCGTTTATCCTTAAAAACAGTTTCCATAGTTACTAATAATCTCAAAAGACCTTCATATCTAAATTGATTTTACATGTCGTCTTTCTACAAGTAAATGCACACAATTTACATATAAAAATATTTTTTTTTAAATAAATATATAAAGAGTTTTAATTTTCTTTAACATATTCAGAAGCAAAACAAATTGTTTGATTTAGATAGCTAAGAGTTTTTAAAAGTTTTGAAGAACTAAACAAGATTCCGTTGCCTAGGAAGGTAGTAAATATAAACAAGTCCTATTGTAAGTGTTTTCTTAAAAAAATACAAAGGAATTAGTGGATTGTATAAAGCAAAGTTTATTACTTGTATGTAAAAAAAAATTAAAATCAATGACAATTTTTTCAATAACATAATTTAGCATTAATGTATAATCATTGTTAAATAACTACAATCTACTTAACATAAAACAAAAATGTATGTTTAGCCGTGTCTATGTTGCGTTTCCATTCGGATGAGATAGACTGTGAATGAGAATAAAACCAAAATGACAAAGAAGTGTCAGTCTGATAATCCTTTATTTAAAATCATCGTGACAGAGGACACCAGTTTGGTTGAAAATGGAAAAACTAGGTATGCTTCAAACGGCCGTTTACCATGGTTGTGGCTAAAGTTTTTTAATCCTTGTAGTTATCATTTGGGGGCAAGGGAAAAATGTCCCAAAGAAACACAAAGTGAATTAACATTGAACACACTGAACATGGGTTCAGGCGACAAAAGTATCAAAGAGAAGAAAAATGTAGCTGTCGGCACCTTTCAACGAGTCTTGAAGAAAAGTTATATCAGAAAAGGTAGGTCTTGCATATGCTTGTAACTTTTTTTCTTTTTACATCTTATCAAAAGCTTCTAAATTAATCCAAGGGCGATAGCTTAAAATAAAAACATAAAATTAAAAATCGTTTAGCTGAAAATGAAAAATTCTCCATTAATATAAATATGAATCATAAGTATTACCATATAGTAATCATATTTTAAAACATTTTAAAATTTTGTTTTATTTGCACAATAGAATTGATGAGTTTGTCTATAAAATAAATTATAGTTTGCATTCCGAATTAAATAGAAATCAAATTTTTCTTGTTTAAAACCAATAAATTTTTGCTTTTATAATTTTTGACAGTTTGAAATGTGAATGGTTTTTCTCTAAATTCTGTGTTGGTGAACAAGTCGAACAGAGCTGGAATAGCGTCTTAATTACTCTATTTGTTGCGTAACAAAAGCCAGAATCTTCAAAATGGGTATGTTGCTGAATAATAAAAAATATATTGAGGATAGACAATTTTCAGAAACATACCTGTCCATCTCCTTTTATTTCCAAAAGGTTTTAGTTAGAAAACACACAATTGCAATGGCTTTTCCTAAGTCATATGTGACACATTTTTATTATAAACAAAAACTACAGCTTTCAATTCAATTTTACAACACCACAGAATTGTGTATTGATAAGTAAATTTGATCATACATTTATTTCAGATGAATAAATATATAAAAATTGTTACCATATGCATGTTTCCCTAAAAGCTTTATATTTATTTTTATTTATTTTTCTTCTTTATTACTACTTCAAAATATTTTTCAACTGCTGCGTTTGTTAAATTGATTTCTCCTGGTACTAAAACAAAAATAAAAATAAAAACATTGTTAAAAGTGTTAATAAATGTATTTAGCCAGGTTCATTGGCAGTTTACCAAAGTTTTCAACACATGGCGATAAAGATTTTTTTTTTAAAATAGTGTCTAGGTGGAGCAGGGCACACAACATTATACGATTATATAATTTATTAAGAGATTCCTTTTTTCTCAAAGCAGGGTGTAGCTTGGTAATCAAGCTTTAAGTTCAAAAACTTCAAATATAAAGTCACTTTTTATTCTGTTGAACCATCATGGTTATTGCTGGATATACAAGTTAGTGCTTTCTGTGTAATTTCAGTTTCTTTGCTTATTGTTGCATTTTAAACAAGCCTAGATGAAAGCTATACTTGTATTGGCTTTTGATACAATTTTTTGAATTTTGTTGTTTAATTCCTTGAAATTTGATTGGATAAGCAAGCTCTTTCTAAATTTATTTTCATTTTTCAGTACCAAACCCATATCTACGGAAGCTGGCTCCAATCGGAATTGAAAAAAAGGCTTCAGAGAAGCATTATGACTCGATTAGAATTAAGGAACTTCACAACAAATTGTTTGAAGTCAAATCACAATTGGAAGTGGGTACAAACCTCTCTTTGCAATTACACAAAGGACTGATCACATTTGTTTTTCCAGGAGGCGCAAAAGGAGAATGTCCAGCTGAAAACGTTACAGAAACGGCAAGAGGTCGAAATAAAAAAATTGGAGGACTCAAAGGCAGAGATGCCCAGGATGGTCAAGGGTTATCAAGAGGATCACAGGATAATGACCATCAAACTGAAAGAGGTAATGTGAGAAAATGTGACAAAGGCGTAAAGTGTTTATCGAGGAAATTTGTGCAGTTCAAACAGAACAACCGTGAGCTTGAGAGGAGGATAAAACAAAAGGACGAGGAGATTATATCTCTTAAACTACAAAATACACATCTCGTAAAATTGACCAAGGATAGAAACCTGTTGGAGAGGGAAAAACTCATGAAAAAGGTTCAGCAGCTCGAGGCTCAAGTTTGTTCACTTGAAGATGCAAATAAGGTAAAAACCAAATATGTTAAATATATATTAATATAATTCTTTTTTTCTTCCAAAGAAACTAAGTAAAAAATTGGAGCTTGAAGAGAAGCGGATGAACTCAATACTAAGGCTAGAAATAACTAAACACAGAGAAACAAAAAATCATCTTGCACAAGTCTTAAAATCAATGGAAGTTTTACAGGTCTATATTTTATGTTATTTTTTTAAATATTCCTTTATAACTAATATAACTTTTATTTCTTTATATAAGGGGAGAAACAACATAAATTATATTACACAACAAACAAAGAAAACTGCACCTGCCAAAGTACTTGAGGAAAATCCTTCAGCATCATCCGTCAATATTAACAAAGGAAGGTAATATATTTTTTTTGTGTATATTTCTCCATGTCTGCGGTGTGATGAACCTGAAATTTTGTTATTACGATTATTATTCCTTATCGTCATTTTGGTCTGCCTAGACACAACAAATGTTGAAACATCTGTCAGACCAACACCTAGCAAGTAAAGGCAGAGCAAAATGGTTGATGTATGACCAAATTTCACTAATTTGTATAAAAACTAAAATGTAATAAAAATAAAATGTAAGTTTATTTTCGCTTCATTTTCGGATGCATCCTTTTTTTTTCTTTCTTGTGGCAAAGTGCTAAGAGGCACAGCAGGATTTGGGGCTTAGGGAATTGATATTGGCTCTTTTTTGGTCAAAATTACATTTTTCATTGCCTCTTTAACCTGAGGTCATTGGTGTCACTACTTCTGCCATGCACTCCACAACTTCATGTGCTTTTTGCCTTTACCTCAAGCCTTAACTTTACTCCGGTCAGAGAAAAATGACCACTTTTCTGGAATGTAGGATAAAGGAAGCCTTCTTATTTCTTTAGACAGGGTTCAATTGCGATTATTTCAGACTGAAAAACTGTATCGTACCTAAGTTTAAAGTCAGTTCGGTCTTCAGATACAACTCAAGGACTCCTGGTAGGTATAACTCCTGTTATGTACTTTTGAGCTGTCAGTATACCTGTACATATTGACCTTTAGATGAGTGCTTTTGGCCCATTATTACCGTTTTGGGTGTAAGTTCTTGTGGATAAAGTTGTACTTGGGAGTAGTGGCATTGTTTGGCATACTTGGAATGGCATCTCCAGTATCTCTTCCCTCAGTTTCTGCTGTTCATTGTAAACTGCTGCTCTGGTGTTTCCTTGGATTAGAATCGATTAGCAATACCACCAAATTCACAATTGTGTGTCCACAAATCTTTGAGTGCCCCCTAATAGTCTAATCATCTTGCATTAGTAACTCTTAATGTTACTAAGAATGTGTACTGTGCACTCATTGTACCAACCAAACAAAACTTTCCTGTGCATGAATAATACCATAGAGAACAAATTGTCCCATCACCGCTTGGTTGCCATTCATACCTTGTGTTGTTTATGTTTGCATATACATGCTTTGGTGTGTGAAAAAAAATAATTATCTGTATATATACAAAGTTATACTGATAAGTATAACCAATTATTTTCCAATAGTAACTGCCTAATATAACTGAATATTTTAATATAAATCATTGTTAAATATTAAAGTGTTTTTTTTTCTTGTTTTTTTTGTACAGAACTAAATCACGTGTAAAATTGGAGCGTAAAACTGTATCCAGCACCACATTAGATGTTACAGTGGATGCACCAGTGCAATCTCCCAAGATTTGTCTGCCAGTAAGTAAAACTAAAAGTTTGTGTTTCTGTCTGGAAAATAATATATAAAATGAACTGCAGAGTATTGTACAACAAGAAACGAGAGAGTTGACAAAGGAAGAGACGTTAGAACTGCAACCACCTGTGATCGAAGAACGAGTGGTAAAAAAAATTGACAACATCCTTCCAGAGAGTAACAACAGGATACAATTCCCCGAGCTTGAATGCGATACGAATCACAACGGGGACATCTTTTCTGTAGATAATCTTGACTGGGACGAAATCAAAAAGTACGTCCATCCGAGGAAAGACGAACTGATTGTTAAAATTGAGAACATGTTTGCCAAGGAGCAAAATGATAATGTTGGCATCTGTGACTTTGAGTACGATGAGCAGGTCAGTGGGTTCTTGCCGTCAGACCTGGACAAGAAAGACAGCATGACAAACTCAAGCGGGTTTTCTCAGATTTCAAACAAGCAATCGTCAAATGACAGTGTAAAGGATGACATAGGTAAAATCAATTCTCCTAGCAACCATAAAGACACCAGTTTGGAAAACCGCAAATCGTTAACGGCTATTTTGGGCATTCAGAATGATCCGTTCAGTGACCAATTCAGTCGTGACAATAGTGCAGGTAGTGAAAGCACGACATATTCTGTTAATAAAAAGTTAACGATGCCGCAAGAACTATCCACAAGGGATGACAACATAGGCGTACCTAAAGATGATAATTTGTTCAAAACCGAACAAGATTTCAACCAGGCTAAAGCTAAAAAGAACAAGAATGCAGACATACTAAAGTATATATTTGGGAAAGAATTGTTGTTTGAAGTCAATCCTGAATAAAATACTATGTAACATGGATATTTTATTTTTATATGATAACATGTTATTTATATAAATTGTTTTACTCAAATGCAAAATTCTATTGGAAGCATTATTAAACTAAATCTATTGTTTTTCTCCAAGTTATGAAATTATCACCTGTGTGGGTTTTTGTTTGATTGTTATTTGTACATTGAAAAAAGTAAAAAGTCTTTTCTGTATGTGTTCAAATTAATGAAAGCACAATAAATAAATGTTTATCATTTTGTCAAAGCATACCCGATTGTCAACCTTTCCCTTACAAAATTAAAAGCGAGAAAAATATAGACAAATTAACTAAACAATATAAGTTATAAAAATTTTCAAATTAAAATACCTGGTGGAGAGGACTGGGAGAAAGAGAGCCCAGTTAACGCCATGCCTGATATATGTCTCCAAAACCGAGTAAGAGACAGGCTGTATTTATGAAAATAAACTAGAAGGACGCGGTAGCCAAGTGGTTAAGGCGTCAGACTCTCGGCTAGTAGACCCCCGCGGTCGTGGGTTCGATCCCCACCGCAATTAAAAGAAATTGACACGGCACTCTTCAATGGAAGGGGCGGGACTGGATCTCGGTGAATCTGGTCCCAACCCCCTTCAAAAATGAGTTTCTTCGACGGAAAAACACTGGTACAACGGGGGCTCAAGTTCACTTTGTGTTGTGAGCCCTCCCCCAAAAATGGGGCCAGGGTATAGTACAATAAGCTGAACAGCTGCAGTGCTCAGGAGGGAACTCCTCCAGTCCCTGGTATGTATCCATCCATCCATCCATCCATAGCCATATACCCAGTCAGCTATACAACACTGAGGGGAAGTAAAGTCAGTGTGGGATTGCATGAGAGTCGTCCGACCTTGGGGGAGGGGGAAGCAAAACTACCCTTGTCATGGTACCAGGCACACAGGACAAAGGGGCAGATAAATTGACCAAGGAACGTTTGATGTACCAAACTGCCAAAAACATGGATCTATTGCTAATTGATTAAAAATAAGTCTGCTATTCACTGGGGATGAAGTCCTGGGCAGAGGCATCCAAAAAATTTATAAAAGACCATCACAGAAACTAAGGACAGAACCACTAAATCTAGGGCATGTTAGGAATAGAATAATTGTTCCTCTAACTGGCCACTGCAGACTCTGGAGACAATTATGTAATATAACAGCAGCAACAAGGGTAGTAGTGCAATGAGGAGGTTTATATTTGCCAAGGAAAATTCAAAACATCTATCTGCCCTGAACAATATATGTGAAACCAAATTGCCGGAAACTAAATCCATCAGGCCATGAATTAAAAATAAGTCTGCAGCCCCTTTCCTGGGAGCAGAAGGATACGGGAGGCTTTGAAAAAGCTTTGGGATCTGGTAATCCTAAGCTTAATGAGAAACTTTAAACATTAATGCACAATAGTGAGCACGATGTGCAGGTTGTAAAGATTCCTTTTGTAATCTTAATCTTAAATTGTACTAAATAAAAACAAGATGGTTGGCCTAAAAATAAAAAGAATAAAATGAAGTTCAGTAAAAGAAGACAAATCAACGCTTCAAAAGAAAATTATAATTTGTTATATGAATATAATTTCACAAAGATCCACATTTAATAAAAACATTATAAACAATATTATGAAAAATATAAAATTTCAAATGAGTAACTATAAATCTTCACTGTACAAATGATTGTTATATTTATAAATTACAAATGTTTCATTCTTGAAACTTTTAATGGTTTTTCTGTCATTTGACTAGATTTTGACTCTCTTTCTCTAATTTCTCAAAATGCTTCCTCGCATTCCTTATATTTATCAAAGTAGCTGCTGATGCTGAAATAAAATTGATAAAAAATATATATACCTTTTTTTTTTTAAATATGAACTTACGTATTCTTGGATCAGAGGTAATGACCATAACGTATGTGTTTGACGTGAAGACGTCAATAAATGCAGCAAATTTTGAATTTCTCACCTCCATACTTTGAAATTGCGCCGCTACTTTACTGTAAAAGTTTAAAATTGAAAGATTACATCATTCTCAGTATTATTCACATTAAACTTCATACCTGCAGCTTAGCTTGAACTGTTTTATTATATTAGAGACTTTTTCGAATCTATGTATATCCCTATGAGGCCTGTGCTCGTAGTGGGATATCACAAGGAATGTCGCCCTTTCAAATAGAAGGACTTCATCGGCATCTATTATGTTTGCAAATTGGGTCAGAGAAGTTTCCAGCTCTTTGACATTTGGAATCAACATGTAAACAATCGAAGACCATGCCTGAAACATATTTGAATTGTATTGCGTATCATGAATATATCAGTTTTTATTGATTTTCCTGCTTACTTTATAAAGTGTTTCATCCCAAATAGATGTCCTAAAACACGTGCAATTGATTGGCTGTGAACGACTCTTCAACACTGCCTCCCTGTCGCGAAATATCTACAAAAATAAAAATGTTTCAATAGAGTTTCAATAGAGAAACCTTTGTTGAAAACTTACCACATCTCTTTGGTCTTCTTGTAGTAAATCCATTTTATGAATGAGGCAGAAAACTTTAGCTTCGGGCGAGTTTTCCAGGATGGCTCCGACACAACTTTGGTAATCGCGCAAGTCTTTATCAATTTCCCGACTTTCGACATCGAAAACGTAAATAAGAACTTCAACATTTCGGAAAATATTGTCCCTCTGGCTCATAAAATAATTTTCCATGAAGGCTTCTTGTCTGAAAAATGGAAATTTTTCAATAATACAATATTTTATTACTGTAAAAAAATCTTACCCGCCACAGTCCCAAAGATTCAAGACTAAGTTCCCTAAGAACCTGACATGAGAATGTTCTACATCAACTAAAATACAAATATAATTAAATTTTGTTCAGATGATGAAAAATAATTTAAATTTACTTGTCGCTCCAAGCCTCCTAGTGTCTCTGGCAATATAATTGGCAAATATAATTGACCTCATACTCGTCTTGCCAGAACCACTCTTCCCCATTAATAGAACCTAAATTTTTCAATTTTTATAATAATATATTTTAATTTAAAAAATAACATACAAAAATAATAGTTGACAAGAGTTATTGTGCATAATGTATTACTTACTGAAACAATATATTTGATCATTATTTTCAACAAGCATGCATTACTTCCGAGTTAATCAATGTAAGTCTTGAATCACAAAATACATCTAAAAAATTGTTAATTGGATTGTATAACAGCAATACAACTTGAAGTTGAGTTTTACCAAGCTGAAAGTCAATAGTAGAGTAATGGATAAAAATTTCAACTTATACAATAATATTGAGAGCAAATGAGTTTTTTAAAAATTATGGAAGCGATAAATGCAATTGCACCACTTTTTAAATTATTTAAAATTTTAAAAATAAATAAATCATACTTATAAAAGAGTATAATTACAGATTTTTTTTTCTTCATAAAACTTTTGCCCAAGTTCATTCAAATCATGGGAGATCAACACATTTTTAGTGTAGAAATTGGTAATGTACATAATTTTTTTGAATACTTCTTTTGTTTCTATTTAAATAAATAAAATAATAAACATACTATTAATCAAAATAAATGTATAAATCTTAGCACTAAACACACATTGTTTTAAGTTTTAGAACTGGCAGACATTTCTGACAACTGAGATATAATTATATAATTAGCTAAAAATGTAAAATTATTTTCTTTACAAGATAATTGCAGAGATTTCATTTTGCGGAAAATTACTTTCTTTGTATTACAAGATAATAGAACAGTTTTCATTTTTTAAGATCAACATTGACATTAGTAAGTTATTGATTTTGATCGAATTTACTATGTTAAGCTGATTGACCCCGATTACTTAACAGGTCTGTATATTCTTACTGGTTTTCCTTTCACTCGTACTCATTTCAGTTAAGTAACTCAAAACACTATGACTGAAATATAAACCAGCACTAGACAAACCCAATAAAATGATCGGTGTCGATTAGTTCT
>CM077108.1:26219382-26249195 GCA_039619505.1 Cimex hemipterus
TAGAAGGTTCACATATTTCTAAAAATAACTTATTACCAACTTTGCAATGATTGGTTAATTAAATAGATCATAAGAACATTACTTTTTTACATAGGCTGCTTCTTTTGATCAACACTGATTGCGTAGGTTTGAACTAAGCAAATATGGTACTAGGTAGTCTTTTAATCAACATAGTTTTGATTATAAGATGAACATATAGATTTTTCAGACCTTTATTAATATTTAATATATAAAATAAATGATGAAATATTAATCTAATCATCAGGCTAATAATCAAAAGTAATTAGAATGTTCGCACACTTTTAAAAATAACTTTTTTTTTTTTTTTTTTTTTTTTTTTTTGCGAAAATTGATTAATTAGCTAGACTTGACTGGGAATATTTTTTTTTTGCATAGGTTGTTTCTTTTGATCAACACCACCTGCATCAAAATCACCTGTTGAGATAAGCAAATACATCTGCGGTAGTCTGTTTTGACTAAAGATTAGATAAATAGAAAAATAGATTATAGAATAAATATATAAAATGTGCAAAAGTATAGATTTTTCGGATTTTTATTATTATTTAGTACATCAAAGTTATGAAATAATAATATAATAATCAGCATAATAATTAAAACAATGTAATTAGAATGTTCACATACTTTTAAATTAATTTGTTAGAAACTTTGCAATAATTAATCACTTAGCTAGACTTAACAGAGAATATTTCTTTTGTGCACAGATCGTTTTTTTAATCTACACTGATTGCATCAAAATCATTCGCTGAGCTAAGCAAATATCTACGAGGGAGTCTCTTTAGACCAACATAGTTTTGATTATAAGATGAATATATAAAATATACAAAAGTATAGATTTTTCAGAATTTTACTAAAGTTTAGTGTATAAATTATGAAATATGAACTCTAACGGGGCAACTAGAATTTTCACACAATTTTAAAAAATAATTTATTACAAATTTTTCAATAATTGATTAAATAGCTAAATCCAAATGAGAATATTTGTTCTTTACAACAAATTTTTTGAATTGCATGATTGTATCGAGGGTTTTATTTCGAGGAACAACGATTCCTGTAGGTTGTTTTCATTGAGTTAATCAAATATGGCACTAGATACCTCTTTTGACTAATACCACCATAGACATAAAGTAAATTATGAAATACTAAATTTTTAATTATTTTATCAGCTTCTCTTTAAACATATAAATACTAAATTAATTATAAACAATTTTTTCAAAATCAAAAATCTATGTCACAGACGAGATTCGAACCCATGGCTTTCGGCTAAACTAAGGCTAAAGCCGTGGATTTGAATCCCACCAGTGACACAGATTTTTCGTTTTGAAAAAATTGTGTATAATCAATTGAGTATTTCTATATTATGAAATACTGATGTAACCAACAGGCCAATAAAAAATGTAACAATTGTTAATTAAACATTTTTTTTAAATTTTGATATAATTTTTTAATTAACTAAATTCAAAGATAATGGTGTTCTTTACAAAACTTTTATTAAATTCAATTATTGTAACAAAGGTTTTCTTTTGGGGCACCAATTTGTGTTTGTGTGTGTTTCTTTTGATCAACGTGCCAAGTATGTACGTAATCATTGGTTCAATATCTTCAAAAGTATTCCAGAGTTACTTTTTGTCTGAAATGCTTTCTTTAACGAAGAAAACCGTACACTAACATATCATAAAAGCATTTAATACACAAAAATAATAAATGTTAAACAAAAAAACAAACATGTTTCACCTTTTTCTTCATGTCGCCTGTTAAACGAGGGGACACCAGAAGCAGAGGGAGTCGAAAGTCTGAGATTACAACCCACCGAACGATGCTGACTATTAACAATCCAAATTATCAAAAAAGATTTACAATCAAAGGATAAATAGAGGATGAAAGAAAAAGTAAACACATTATGCAAGGTTACAACGCTGTTCAACGATAACCCAGAAGGCTCTAGCTGAACTTTGGTACACCAGAAGTACCAATTGTGCTTAAATGAATGAAAAGAAAATAATTTATGTTTTCATCAGAGAAGATATTAATTATTAATATTTTCTCCTTTCAATTTTGAATAGCAGGATTAATTTATAAAAACTGTTAAATTATTTTAAATTTATTGGTGTGTCAGTTTAGGTAGAAATTGGGTAGAAAGGAGACAAAATATATTTATTGGTTAAAATTAGTATAATATGTTTTTAAAAAGAGTGGAGATTGTTAAAACGGTTAACAATCTGCAACTTATGTCAGGATTAGCTATCTGTGCCCTAAAAAAGTTTTTTTTTTAAATAATAATTTTATTATTTAAAAAAGTTTTGAAATTTGTTTTTTGAGTTATTTTGAGTGGATCGTGTAACAAAAGAGTACCCAGGACTTTGTTCAAAAATGGCACGAAAGGCGTTCAATTTGAAGTTTCCGATGACCGAGGTTACAGACTGGTTCGAGCTTAGGGCACGTCTTCAAGTCCAGCCTGGAGCACTTTTCCACTTGAACCGCCCAAGACGAAGTCCCGAGAACATGGACAAGAAAGCTCCGCCGAAAAGCATCAAGCTCCCAGAGACGATCAAGGTGTTCAGGAACTTGAAAAAGGCCAAGCGTTTCGCCGTCGACATAGGTGAGACGTCAATTCGAACTTTTTAACAAACAATTTCCAATGACATCGGCAATCATGGCTTTTTAAAAAAGTTTTTCTTTTCTTTTTCCTTTTATATTTTACGAGCTTTAAAAAAACACAAAACATTGACTTGTTTATTGCGAGTCTTTTTTTATACCATAGTTATTAAACATTTGCTTATAGATTCTTTATTTTTGCTTTATTTCCGTCGATCTCCATCTTTAGTGATTGAGCAAGTTGTTGAGTCACTAAAAATAACACAAAACAGTACACAGACAATTGCTAAAGTTGGTCAAATTGCATTTGGAAAAATGTGTAAACATTTTATTTTTTAATGTTCCCCGGAGCTACCAACTATAAATACGTTGCTCTCCACCCACTGTGAAAGCTGTTTGGGTAGTTGATATTAAGCTAGTGACCTTCTAATTAATCAGTTGAAACAAACACTTAAGCTGCGTACCTGCTATGTTCCTGAACCAGGTTAGACTTTTGTGTGTGCGCTTCTACGCTCTGAGTATGTAACAGTTTGGCTGTTGGTTTTTGGGCGAACTCAAAGGGGAGCTCAGTAGGTTCGTGGACAGCAGTGAGGAATTTTATGTAGTGTGTACACCTCTTGTAACCTATCACATAGTACAACATGGAGTGGCTGGAGGAAAAATATCTAATTCTTAACGAACTGTACCTAAAATACCTATTATTGTGGGATCTTAAGGATTCCAATTTAGGTCTAGAATTTTAGTTCCAACGGGAAGCATGGTTAGCTCTCTTTTTGTAGAAATTTGCTCACCAAAAACGATGGGGGCCTTCTGTAATCTTGAGCCAAATAGTGGGTGACTATATACTCACTAGCCACTATCTCGGACAACATGTTAATCCTAGTATGTTCGGGTGAACACTGCGGAGTGGCTGTGTTCGCCACCGTGTCTCTACTTGAAGTGCAAACGTAATGCTTTTCAACAACATGTAAGACATAATAATTCAATGTAAAATTTCATGTTATTTTCCATATACATACAATATGTATATTTCTATACATGTGGAAACACACTTGTTTCACTTAAAAAATTTGAATAGGACCATAACAATTAACTCGGCTGCCGAAGGACTGTCACATCAGTGGCCTTGTCTACTTGCTTCTTGTTACGGTAAGCGCCAGTGTGGCAGGAATGACTCAAAGTAACCTTTGGATCGTTGATCTGATGGACCAAAGCTCAACAAAACCCAGCCACAAAACATTAGACAGCAAACAAACTCTGCGAATCTTACTTCCATTGGAAATATTTATACAAGGAGAGATGAGAAAAAGCACATTTAGATTTCAAAAACACTCAAAGTGGATGGGAACTAAACACTTTGGACACACATCATTCGTTAATAAAATCATACACAACATATGATAAAGTCTCATCAGACTACAAAGGCTCAATACAAATGAAGGAACCAGATCAAGCATTTTAAGCCCAAATATGGGCAGCCAAACTCATTTGCGAAGTACATTTGTTTTACACTGCAATACATGCCATCAATGCTTGTCCCTTGGAAAATTTTACAAGAAGTAGCTTTCTTTCAGAGCCAAGAAGCTACATTAGCTTGTAAAAAAACAGAACAAAACCGGTCAGTGAATGCATCCAAAATCTCTAAAAGAACCTAAGAAAACAGAACAACCTTATGATATCTCAGGTTCCAGGACACAGGGAATTTTGGGAAACGAAAAAGCAGACACACTGGCTAGAAGAGGATCTGCAAGACTATATATTTGCCCTGAACCAATTCTTGGGATAACAAAACGACTAACCAGTAAACTTATGCTAAACACAACCCTCACCAAGACTGGCAAACTCACTGGTAGAATTAGAGAGGGCTAAACTCAGACGAGTGATATACCGGTCTAGCATCTGAGAACACAATGATAACGAGTGGGTATATTCAATGATGACCCCATTTTTAGGTTATACAATGAGGAGTAATAAACAGCCACCCATATCAAATTGGAATGTGAAGTGCTTCTCAATGGTACATAACCTGGAATACAAAGAAGACTCAGGTAAAGGAATTGTAGGAACAGTCAATAACCTTGTACTCCTTAAAAGAAGGATCAAATCGACAGGCTAAGGCACTAAGAAAGTGCAATAAACCAGAAGGCTGCAGTGCTTATGAAACAGTGAGTTCCAGTTTCTTCTACTGTCACTATATAGACAGAAACGCGATTCATCAGAAAATATAACAGCATTCCAATTGGTGTTCTCTTCCAGGCGCTCACTGCACCATACTCTCCTGAGTTGCTGGTGGTGGACGTTGCTGCAGGCCACCTAAAAGGAGCGTAAGATGTGAGGCTGACTTAACATAAATGATTACAAATCGTTTGCGCTGATAAAGACTTTGCCAAAAAATCTTGTACTTCATTTAAGATCTGGCGGGCACTATGGAAAGGACCAGTCTTGCAGCAATGACAATATTTATGTCCTCCCTTAGCGTAATGCGCTGAGGTTCACTACCAGGACTCCTATTGGCGCTTTCAGTCTCTCAGAATCAGGCCTGAAAAGCCCAGGAGTCCACAGTCTGAGAAACGCAAACTGCCTCAGCGATGTCCACTTGCCAATGGCCTCGATGACATATTCTCACAATAATATTGTAAACTTCTGGTTCAAGATGATGCCTTTCCATGGTTAAAGAGAATACAACTGCATTAAAATGGAGAAAAGATGAGAAAAGGTTTACAAAATGAATAATATTCATGTTTACTATATTTAAGTAAATCTGTTATTAAAAATGTGGATTAACAAATTTTTTGTTTTTGTTTGTATTTTGTATTTTTCTTTATCCAACTAACAAGAACATATCAGTTAATTTAATTAAAAGCAACAGAATAAAAATAAATTACAAATATCCCTATTCATTTTTGCACAGTTTAGCAAGAGCATCTCAGACTGATGGTACCAATGCTTTCTTAATATTCTTTCAGTTCACACCAGGCTGGTTCGCGTTGGTTTTCAGTCTGTAGGGTGATACATCTCAGCTTTCACAGCCACAGCTGCACATTCATTGCCCTCCAGCCCGATGTCTCCGGGTATGCAGACTATTACCACCATCTTGTCAACACCGCCATCTCAACATACCTCTCCGAAAAGAGAATGACAAGAGGGTTTACTGTGAATCTTTCCTGAACATGCTGTAGTTTCATAATCCGCGGTACTAGACCGGCGAATATGGATGTGAGTTCTAAGAGCTCAGTAAAGTTTTGGCAGAGTACACTACCTGGCCAATACTGAGAGCGTGGACAATTACGTCAGTTTGACCTAGGGTGGCATTGGTCGGTTTCCCAGCTTGTGATCCCAGAGTCAAACGAGCCCTTCCTAGGGCTTTCACACACTTAACATTATTCTTTGATTGGTTGAAAATTGGTTATATTTTGAACTTCATCTGCCTTTTTTCACTTACATTGAAATATCTTCTATGGCTGATCAGGTGGAAAGAGAGTGCAAGGGTAAACAAACACTAAATCACCAACAATGCGCTGGGCCAATCGTTTTGCCTATGCAGATTATAGCTTGTGTTTCGGTGTGCAAGTCTGCATAAGCTAAAGATGCATAAATGCATTTAGGACCTCAATTTTTCAGATGGTCAATGCAGAGGAGACACATGTCAACTCTGCCAATTTGTAAAAAGCAAACCTTAGACATCAGCAGTTATTAATTCGGTAATACAGAGAAGTGTTTAATTTTGTGGGAAAAAGCACTTTTCACAATGTAGATTTAATAATAAAGCTTCCCCAAAAGAACAAAAGATGTATATAGTCACAGTGGAGAAAAATTTGCAATCGCTTGAATAAGAAAAATAGAATAAATCAGACATGAACCTCCTACTATTGATAAATCATGAAGACACTATCTTTTAGTGATAATGGAGATAATCCTTGTCATATCGCAAACTTCAACACAACCTTTCACAAACATTTTAATGCCAAACTGTTTGTTTTATCAATCCATTTTCGAATGGAATTCTAGTTTTTCAAGATCTTTCATTGAAATTTAATCAAAATAGTTGTACAACAGAATCTTTATTTTACAGTTCATACAGTATGGAGCCACTTTTTTTTTTTTTTTTTTTTTTTTTTTTTTGCAGAAACATATTTTGTGAACCTTTATATGAACTACAACTTGCCTTACTAAAAAAGTTAACAATGCTTACTGTTATAAACTAATTATAAAATATATTGCATAATTATTTAAAAATAGTTATAGATTTAAATATAATTTTAAAAATATGAGTTTGTTTCTATTGACAGGAGGCTCCTTAACAAAAATTGCTTATTTCTCCACAATGTCTTATAGGCGTGCTAATTATTGTAGTATTCACAAGGATATGACTTCATTAGATGTAAGAATCACCGACAAGAAAAAAATATAAAAATCTATAGAAATTATTTGTTAAGTGTTAAAGACTGGATTTTTTAGGACCATTATTACGAGGTGTCCGAACATGCAAGACTACATTTTGTTAAATTTGAGACTAAATACATAGAGCACTGTTTGGATTTTATCAAATCAAATCTCGTAGGCTCAAAAGAAAGCATGATGGGAAAGATAATAAAAGCGACTGGAGGCGGTGCTTACAAATATGCCAATACAATACAAGAAAAGCTTGGTCTGAAGTAAGCGCAAATTATTTACAATCCACTTGCCTAGATGGAAGATTTTATTCGTACATTTCAAGGGTTGAGAAGGAAGATGAAATGAGTTGTTTGGTAAAGGGTTGCAATTTTCTGTTGAAAAATATAAGTGACGAAGCTTTCACTTTTCATCGACATGCCAATCCCGAATATGAATTTCAAACAACCGACCAAAATATTTTCCCATATATGCTGGTAAATATTGGTTCCGGTGTCAGCATACTTAAGGTAATAATGCAGTATTTTAGTGAGATGCACATGCGTTCTACAACGTTTTCATTTGTATTTCAGGTAGAATCTGAGGACCGCTATGAAAGGATTGGTGGCACGGCAACTGGTGGTGGGACCTTCTGGGGTCTCGGAACTCTTTTAACTAAAGCCACGGTAATAATTAAATATTTTATAATGAACATAAATAAAAGACAAATTGAGTCATTGTTATTTATTAGGGACTGTTACGATGTAATTTTAAATGTTTGTTTATTTAAAAAAAAAAAAAAAAAAAAAAAATCAAGTTGCAATGATGCCTTTTTTTTTTGTTCCCACAGTGAAATTAAATTGAATAAAAAAATAGTTTTGTCTCAGGAATTTGATGAGCTGCTTGAACTCGCAGAAGTCGGTGACCACAGAAACACTGATATGCTTGTAAAGGACATCTATGGAGCCGATTACAAAGCTCATGGGCTCAACAGTGAATTGATCGCATCCGCTTTCGGGAAAATATGCCAGTCAGTGAAGAAAGGCCAGAGTAAGTTTTGTTTAATAATTATAAATAATAAAGTTTGTAGCTAATTGTTTAATTTTTGTTCCAGCAATAACTTGCACAGAGGCTGATGTGGCACGAAGTTTGCTATTCACTATTAGCAATGACATTGGTCAAATAGCATCATTATATGCCATGATGCATAATCTAAATAAGGTATGTGTAGAAGTCTTTTTTTGTCAGTACTTAACTTTCTTCTATTTAGTTTTATTTAACTGATTGGTTTAGGTTTATTTTGGTGGTTATTTTTTAAGAAACCATCCATTAAGTATGCACACAGTATCTTTTTCTATAAATTATTGGTCTAAAGGCAAAGTGCAAAGCCTATTCCTCCGCCATGAGGGTTATCTTGGCGCAATAGGTGCATTTTTAAAAGGAACGGAAGAATGCGGTAAGGAATTTTCATTCAGCATTGGCCAAATGTTTATTTGCTCAGTTGTACAGTTCAGTTCTTTCTAATCCGTATTTGATGTAGAAAAAGTTGTTTACCTTTAGGTGAAAATTATTCTTGGCAAGAGAATTATGCCGGGAGCTCCGCCCTTGAACCTCAGCCTGCCGTTTGGATGGATTCAATAGAAAAGTCTAGGAATATCGCCCAGCTGGAACTTGATCGAGAAGTACAGAGAAAATTTTGCCCTGTTTTGCTCAACACTGCTCACTATGTTCCAGACACCATGGATCTTATCATTGACCATGAAGCAAGGTATTTTGTTTTTAAATATTCAATCAGTTTGTGAAAGGAAGCTAAGATTTTTAATTTATTCAGGGTGTATTGGTTAGACTGCTTTGAAGAATCCATAAGTAAATTTGCAGATGCTGCAATCAAAAGTCAACCTGAGAGTAAAACTGCAGTTGAAAGAGCAAACCAGTTCAAGGAAAAGTTTCTGAGAAGACTACAAAAACTTAGACTTCATCCTTTGTAAATATATTTCAATTTTTATATTCTTTGTTCAATGTAAAAATTTTCATGTAGCAATATTTATTGTAAATTTCATTGTAAATGATTATTTATTTTAATTTTATTTATTTTTAGTGCTTATGGTAATTTGACAGTCCGTTGTTTGCTTGAAACAATCCAACATTGTATGAAAGAGTTCGATTTTCCAGATCCTTATTTGCTCGTAAGTTCTTAATTATTTACAATTTAGTTCACAATAAATTAATTATACTAATTATTTACAATTGCTTAAGGTCAAACAAAATGAGAATGAAGCAGCACTCGCACAGCTTCAAGACCGTCTTCAGCACCTTGATAAATTGCCTTTAAAAGAACTTGAGCATGAGCTTGTTCTCGGCCTCTTGGCCGGTAATATGTTCGACTGGGGCGCACAAGCCATAGTTGACATAATGGGCAAGGAGAAGTTTGGCCTGGCCCAGGCCCGGAGTAAGATTCCAGGTAGAAAGTGAAATTCTGGAGGATAAAAGTTTACTTTATTTCCGATCGATGTTCAAGGAAGGCCTTGGGTGATCGATCACTTAGACATGTGGCTCAATCGCTTGAGAGGGCCACCGCATAGTAAAGCGGCGATTTTCATAGACAATAGTGGTGTGGACATCGTTCTGGGAGTTTTACCTTTTGCCAGATTTCTTCTATCCCGTGGCACTAAGGTTTGTTGTAACTAATTGTGATTTATACAAACTAAATAATAATATTGTAAAAAAAAATATTTTTTTAAAAACTTATTTGAAGCTTCTTATTTTAAAGAAAGATAAAATACCTGGTCTACAGTAAAACATACAAAAGAAACCTTTCGGAACTTTTATTTTTTACTTACACAATTTGTTTCAGGTGATACTTTGTGCCAATTCTGGGCCAGCAATAAATGATGTGACTTTTAAAGAACTTGAGGTAATTTTGGCCAGTGCTGGCTCAATTTGCCCAGTCTTAAAAAAAGCAATTGAAGAGAAAAGGCTTGTGCCTATGGAAACTGCGCAGAATGGTCCGTGCCTTGATCTGAGGTAAGTAGAGGAATTATCTATTAACAGTTACAAAAATAAATTTAATAATCCATGTTTTTAAATATTTATTTGTTTCTTAATTTTTCAGTCGGCTGGATCACAAACTTGGCAAGGCGATGGTCGACGTGGATCTGATTGTTATTGAAGGCATGGGCCGTGCGATTCATACTAACCTTGAGGCCAAATTTAAATGCGAGAGCCTAAAAGCGGCGATCATCAAGAACAAATGGCTAGCTAAAAGGATGGGCGGTGAAATGTTTGCCGTCATTTTCAAATATGAAACCCCTAACAAATTCTAAACCATCTTTTATTATTTATTTAATGTATTTTGTAAATATTTAAAAACTGACTTTGGTTATAGTCAGAACGAATGTTCGACCTGTCAGTTTTCTTTTGTTAAAGTGGAATTTTGAAATCAGAAATTTTGGTTAGCATTTTAATGTGATTATAGGATGGTTTTTAGTCAGAGTTGTACAGGAAAAATATATTTTTCTTGTACTTGAAAATTCCTGCTGGTGAATATTATTTCTTATAATATATTAAAGAAATTAACAAATTATTTTGTCCTATTAAAACATAAACAATGTAATATATATTAATAAAGACTGACTTTATTACAATTTAGATAATATTGCTATCTACTTATTATGAAACCTAACGTTTGTTGCTGTGTATTATTATTATTTTATTGTAATATATTTTATTCATCTACCACTTGTTTTATTTAACCTATTTGATCTTTTAAAATTGAGAAACTATCTTCTGATTGTTTCCGATTATACTGATCTAACCAAACTGGGTTTGGTTTGTCACACATTTCAACAATTAATTAACGTTAATATTTGAAATTTAGTAATGTTATATAGTTAAAAATTGTAGGTGCGATAAACAAAAATTAATGATTAGTAACATAAAGTTGCTTTTTAAATAATCTTATATAAGATTGAAATGAAAAAGTTAGTGTCACGAGAGGGATTCGAACCCAGGACCTTCAGCTCAAGACACTCCTGCTCTAACCACTTGGGCTATCATGTCTTCAGACACCAATGCCCCATCTCAACCTACCTTTCGAATTTTTCCTCCTTTTTGTCATTTTTCATGAAGATTCAAATCCTGCTTGTGACTAACTTTTTTACATAAAGATAACTAATACATATACAAGATACAAATATTGAAAGAAGTTTTTTGGTCAATCGGACCACAAAATATAACGGTTTTTAAGTAATATTGACAAACACTGTATATGAATAATAAGCAGCAAGGTATATAGAAAATTTTATTAATGAAAATTTACAACTTCCACATTTACCTTTTCTACACTGCCTTAATCAAGCACAATTCTCATGCGTGGCATTCCTAGATACTTAATACACAGCGAGAAGGAATGCACCAATCAATTAAGTGGAACACATTAAGCTGCTGTTATCTGTAGTTGAACATATATGCAAGCTTTAGCTGAAAATTAAGTGTCCGTGGGTCAATCTCCAACATGGCCTACCCTTAATTGATTAGTAACATCCTCTGAGGACCACCTATCGATTGCTGTTCCAGTTTTTTTTTTTCTCTATGAATAATTTTTATCTACATCTCTGTTATGACTTTTGTAACAGTTTTAGATTATTGTTAGTTTTTATAAGGAAATAAAGTCTGCTTGTTCCTTGATTCTTACATTGCGATTCGCTGGTATCTCCTGACATCTCTCTCTCTCTCTCTCTCTCTAAGAGTGCTTTATAACAAATACGTAAACAGTAAAATTTAAAAAAATCATCCTTCAAGTATTCTATTATTTATTTCTAATAAACACCATGAAAATAGTACAAAAGCTGCTGAAACTGCAAAAGTATATTTAAAAGAAATACAGTTTGAACATAAATTTATATTCTGTTTATTTTATTCAACACAAATATAATTTTTAAAATTATACTGTTTTATTGCAACTTTTACAAGAAAAACAATTTCTCAAGGGATAATTAAAGTTTCAAATAATAGTTCAAATAGACCAGTAAAAGTCACATGTTAAAAAACTATTTATTTTTTGGTAGAACATTGATTGTAGTACTGTTTATTCCCGGGAGTGTTGTGACAAAAATTTGAAAAATCAAACTATCTAATATGACGACCATAGTTCTTGCAGGACGCGCCGACTCAGAAGAGTTAGCCATCGCATACAGCGTTCTTTGGGCTGCAAAGCAGAAGTTTGGCAGGCTCTTCAAAGATAGGGTCATCAGAAAATTGCCTGAAGATTACATGGTAAGCTGATTAGATTTTAGTCTTTACTTTTTTTTTTTTTTTTTTTTTTTTTTTTTTTTTTTTTTTTAAATAAAAAAATACCCTCTTGTCTTAGCCATGGCTCGAGCACACGTGCAAGGAAAACAACTGGAAGGAGCATAAGGAAGACGTGATCTCCTGGGTCGAGCTCGGCTTCAAAGGAGGACCAAAAGATCTCATAGGAGGACTGGACACATTCCTTGAATACATGTATGAAACCTACAAGGTCCTGAGGCCGATTAAAAGAGAGCGGGCTGAAAACATAGCCAAAAAGACAATCGACGTAATTTCCGCTTTTCACCTATGTTCTCTACATAACTAATGAACTTGGCTAATTATGTATACAAATTTCAACATTTCCCATATGTATAACATATGATGTTCATGGAACATTTGAAACTATTGAATATTTCAATTATACAACATGAACTTGTTGCAGTGATATTTTTAAAATACAAACAAAATGTCATTTCTGGAAACTAGACAGAAGGAATATTGTTTAAGCTGTTTTTGAATAATAAAAAAAAAAAAAAAAGTCAAATGTTTTTAGTAATAATTCATGTATGTATTTAAAATGTACAAACATGCCTTAAACATTTGGTAGGAATTTTTGGCTAAATTTGATCCAATCCAAGGAACAAATAAATCAAATGATTGTCTCTTTCTTATTATTCTTCCTCTTGTAAATCATAATTAAAAGCCTTAATTATTAATTATATGTGGATAATGAACAAATAAGCGAGTTTCATTATTTGTCACTGCTTTGTACACCATTCAAAATATGATTCTGAATTTCAACCCATTTTTTCAGTATTGAGGTGCTTTTTTTATCTATGTACATGTAATAAAAATAAATTATGAGCTTTCTATATGTTGTCTGCGTAGCGATGTACCTAAAATTTAATTGTTACTAATTATATTGAACTACCTATCCTCATTGTTTTGTTGGACATGCTTTATCATTCAGTGTGTTTGGAAAGAAGCATAAGGATGTAAGTTGGAAAGGCACAGATTCACTGATTATTGTGAAATGCCAAAACACTTCTAACTGAAGAACTAAATTAGGATAGGCAGGCAAAAAAAAGATGGTTAACGATAAAATTGAAATGAAATAGTTGCCTCGAGGTTGTGTTTAGTAAATTTCATCTTAAATTATTATTGTCAGTTTGCTTCATTCATCCCCTAGTACAAAATATTAAATAACTACAAAGTGCTAATAAAAATACACAGTACAGACAATTTAATCACGATTGTGTCATAATGTTCAATGATAATTTCTTTAAGTTGAGGTCTAATAATAATAATAATAATAATAATAATAAAAATGGTTAAATGATCAGACATTTTGGTACTTTTAAAATCTCATACCTCTAGATTTTCTATTTTAGTAAGATATAAGATGTGATGTGACCTGTCAATTATACAAAATGTGTGAGATGTAACATCGTTTTTGCGACAATCCACATTTGTACAAGTTGTACACAGATACAGTACAGGTTGATTCCTGTAGATCACCAGTATTAGCAATTTATTATGTACCTTTAACAATTTTAATACTGGATTAATTATTAAATTAAAAGTATGGTGCCATATTATTTAACCATTCAAATTTTTATAGCAAATGAAATTTGACGACTATATTGAGAAACTGGACAGCACGAGGCCGAAAAGATATTTTGTCATTACTATAATCGGTGCAAGTCATAAAGCGACTCCAACTTTAATATACGAACTTCTCCGGGCGAGATTTTGCATCGATCAACATGGGACAATAATCCATCTTTACGACGAGGACGAAAGAAAACTTGAAAAACTAAAAGACAAAGTAGAGGATTTAAATTGTATGGAGGGCCTTCTTAATGCAAGGTCTACCATTAAGATGTTCAACAATTTAACAAAATCATTAGAAGGCGTTAGGCTTCTCATTTTCCTAGGGGATGAATCCAAGTAAGTTGTACATTTAATTATGGCTTAGAAATTTAAACTAAAACGTGTTCCAGGGGGAAATGTCAAAAATTGGGCCGGCAGTTAAGATACTGTTATTACCAGTACAAAACTTTGGCCAAAATGATGGAGCCTTTCCTGAATGAAGATGTACATATTGTGTTTACATGCATGGACTATCGTTGTTTCATCGCCAGTGTGTTCGCTCGTTTTTGTAATTCAATAAATGTGTACAAAGTGGTAGCGATAACGAGCCACTTAGCTCTAGAGCCAACTTCATACATGGCAAAGGTTCGCTTTCTGTAATCTAATGAATAATAATGATTTTTTAAATGATTATTTTTCAGGCGACTGGTCTTCCTCGTTCACACTTCAAGTACCAAACGAGTATCGTCTGGGGCTGCGTGGGGCTAAGCCACTGTGTGGATCTCGCCAATGGTGATGTCCTTTACAACCTGATGAGGTTCAAGAACAACTTGCCACCTGAAGATTTTGAAACGATGGATGACATTACAAAAGAGTTCAAGCACGAATACTGGGGAGAAGACAACTGGATTCTCAGGAGGCAAGACTATTTAGTAAAAGGTTTGAAAAACACGTGGTACTACGTAGGGAGGCAGAAGGTGATTGATATAAAGCTAAAGCACCAGTTGGTATTATTTATTAAATTTTATCTTATGTGTTACCAGGAGTACCTTTTTACATATATGAACACAAAGACGTACATATCTCAGATTAAAGCGACAATAGACACACTTGAATGCTGGTATGATCCTTGCCCTAAAGACAGCCGATTATCAGCAGGAATCAATAGCGATGGTCAGTAGGAATCCCCTTGTTTTGATTTTCTAAGTAAACATCTTTATTTCAGGTAATTATGGTTTCCCACTTGGTCTATTTATGTCTCAACCTGTCTATGTTGATAAAAAATCAAGAGAATGGAGAGTGAAGCCTAATATTTTGAAATCCAAAGATTTGTTAAATCTTACCGACCTGGTGCTTTTCCCTTTGAGTCTAATAAGAAGGCTAGTACATGGACTTGTATTTGAAGAGATTATTAGTATGTCAAATCAAACAACAGTAATTCCTTGATTAGAGTAATGGACATTTGTACTAAAAATGTGCATTTTCAGTTGACCAGGAGTTCTTAAGTTTGGTACAAATAGGTGACATTGTAATTAAGCAAAAAGAAGAACAAGAAAGTAAGCAAATAAATTTAGGCAGAGTAAAATTCACACAGTACAATTTACATGAACAATTTACAATCAATAGGATTAGAAAGAGAAAGGTTAGAAAGAGAGCGATTACTTGAAGAAGGTGAGTTATAAAATTAAAATTTAATTACTTGTAAACAAGTGGCATCATAGAGTTTTCTCCAGTAATTTATTTATTTATTTTTTTTTGTGAATATAGAAGGACTATTTGAAGAAGAAGAGGGAGAAGAACTTTTGGAAGAGGAGGAAGAAGAAGAAGAAGAGGAGGAAGAAGAAATGGTCAATGAAGAATTTTTGAATGTTGAAGCTGAGCCCTCGCAGCAGGAAATTTCTGAAAGGCAAACCGACTTCGAAGATGAATCAGAAGAGGGCAGTCATGAAGAATTAGAATTAGAACATAGTAGAAGTGGTTCACTTCACGAAGATAATGATCATGAAGAGGCTGTGGAAGAAGAGTCACATGGACCAAGTAATTGTCCTTTTGATTTTTCTACAGTTTCTAAAGATTCTCACAATCATGTTTCCTTTCAGACATTGCTCCATTTTTAGACGCAACTTACATTAATGGTTCGTTAAATATTTAAAAAAAAAAATAAAGATGTTAAAGTAAGTAACAAGTTCATTTTTTGCAGATAAAGGTTTGCAGTATTATATAGGGCTGACAGAAAAATGTGGTAAGTTATAATTTTACATGTCATACATGACAATACATTCGTTTATGGTTTTTATCGTATTTCAGAACCAATGTTAGACTCTGAATTAAATGAAGAGCAAAGGGCGTTACTAAGTAAGTGGTTTAACTGTTGAGTTTTTATTCTAAATTTTTTATATGTTAAAACTTAAATTACAAATCTCAGACTCATAAATGAATTAATTTTTTGTCTATAATTTCTCAAAACTAATTCAAGTCTTTATAAAGATACCTTTAATTTTGGCAAAGCGCTTCTGACATGACCTTACAAAAAGTTGATGCTGGTAGTCTGACAAACAAATTGTTCTTGACACCTTGACAAAAAAAATTAATTTAATTATTATTTAATTGCATCAAGGAAAAGTTAACTATTAACTAACATGAAATGTTTACTCAATTTTGTATTTTGCAGATTTAATAAACGAATTCAGAGGAAAACCAGTAAAAGGTACAATCGTATAAATTCCTCCAGTTTAAATCAATCTAATTTTATTTTTTAAAAAAGCACTATTTAAATATGTATGCAAATAAAATCACTTTTTTATTACCACTTAGAGGCATTCATTTTGAGGAAAAAAGAAGTTTATCCACCTGATGGAGTAAGACCATTTGATAGGAGATCAACGGCAGGTGAGCCCTTATCAGAAAATGTGTAAAAAAATTCAATTATGAAACAACTATTATAACACTCAGTTTAAACAAAAAAAATTTTTCAGATCGTGCCAAAGATCCTGCCTTTTTGGTTGCTCGTCCAGTTAAATTTATAGAAGTGCCGGGTAACAAATCTTATTTTACTATTCCTATTTAGCGTGTTTACTTCAATGTTTCTTTCAAAATTAAAATTGTAAAATTAATTATTCCAACTGAATAAATTACAATAAATGGCTTATTCTAAGTAAATTTGTAAAAAAATTATACTTTTTTCTCTACTTGATTAAGATTTTATTTACTTTCAGTTTTGTCGATTCAGTGGAAGGAAATTAAAAAAGTTATCGAAAGGTTGCAGCAGCTTCGAAAAAAGTCTAGAAAACAGATACGTATGTAAATCTCTAGCCGTAAAGCTCTAAAATAGAATCTTCATAAAGTTAGTGGTCATGTTGGTCCTTTCTCCTCCTCATTGGAACTCTCTCCCTCTTTAAAGAAAAAATACAAAAGTCTTAAATGTGCCTTAAATAATTGTTTAAACTGATCACAAAAAAAAAAGCTTTGATTGGTATCAGGATTATATACATAATAAACACTACATGTTATATACATTAATTGCTGAAACTTTTAATTTCTAAAATATATATAATAGTGAAGATGAATAATTTACAATAAACAGGAGCTGATCTACATTTCATTAAAATATTGTGTGTTTATTTCAGTGGAATATTATGCAAACAAAGTCTTGTACATTTTTAATATGAAGGATAATAAAAGACAAATCAATAAACAGAACGAATCTTTCAACGTTGATCCCATTCTTTCAGATGATGAACAATACCGTAAATATTCGCTGATTACTTTCTGGAGGCATTAAAGTTAATCAGTTCTTTTATTTTTATTTATTTATTTATTTTTTTTAAATATTTTAGCTGAATATGATATAACTCAGAGGCTTAAGTCGATGGCCTATATGGATACCTCTTTCCTGTTCAAGTCGGACTTCAACATAGACTTCCAAGTCCAAGACACGAGGCCGCTACCCAAAGAATTTACCGAGCCGCAGGACGCCTATGAAAAGAGGGCTTTCATATCCACCTTGCAAGCCGTAGAGGATTATGCTGAGAAAGTATACCATAAAAATTCAAAATCCCTTCAAGTTTGAAAATAAATCTTATTGGACTGATATAAACTGTATAATTAGTAAATTTAGAAAATGGTAAACGTTTTATATAATTTCAAGTATCCCCTGGTTTTCTCAAAATAACATTGAAAAAAAAAATTACAGTTGTTTTTAGCATAAGTTCACCCCTTCAAACACTGCAATATGTAATTACAGTTCTTTTTTAAATTAAAATAATAACCTACTTTACTTTAATGTTGAATCGTAAAATGTATTCAAATAATATTAGGCTAGACTAAATTGTTAGAATGCTAACCTACCTTATTTCATTTTGTTAACAAATTAATAAGTAGTGTTCTTTTTATGCTGTTAAGTTAAAACTACACAAAAAGAAATGTGACATGACTTCATTGGATTGTCCTGTGAAATTGAACTTATGATCTTTATTATTATTATTAAATATAATCTATAAAATTAATTTAAAAAATCATATAGCAATATGTAACTGGAATGAACTAATTAATAATTAATGTTTAAAAACCAGTCTGTGTTTATCCGTGGAAGTGTTAACACCTTCTGTTATCTCCAGCATAAACATTGGATTTTTCTAGTTCCCTTTCATGGCGTACTGTTTTCCTTTTTAACCATTATTATTAGTTTTTGTTTTTATTCTTTAATTAAAAGAATGTTTATAGTTATTATATTTTATTTTATTTCACTATAAGGATCATCTCCCTTACAATGTTATTCTCCTTCCCACCGCAGAATCTGATGGAAGTCACAGATTCAACCCTTGTACCGGAGCCGTTTTAAAGTTAAGTTTTAAAAGAAACTACATAATGAAAATTTTCATTATTTTCTTTAATATAACACAGAAATTAATTTTATCGCAGGGACATCCAACAGCTACGTCATTTCAGCCCTGAGCACATGCAAAATATAACAGCACATATTCATAAGAATAAATTCTTTCACATTGTGCTCATTCTGTTTAAACAAATATACAATGTGTGATTCTTTTTACTTATTTATTTTGATTTTTTTTATTTATTTTTAAGATGATGAGGATGGATTTAAATTTCTGAATGTAAAAAAATTTACTGTAAAAATAAAGAAGAAAATTTATTTTAAAAATATGGAACGAGTATCTACACTGCATGCAGATACATCTATACATCGATATGTCTTATGATGTCTATTTAAACACTCGGAAATTTTCAGGGAACGCTTATATATTAATTTGAGGATCGCTTTTATTTGGAAGCTCATTACAACCGCGTCGCGTTACATGCGTCAATCGCGTCGCGTCACATGCGCCATAAGCGTCAATCGCATCGCGTCGCGTCAAAAGCAACAATCGCGTCGCGCCATAAGAATCAATCGCGTCGCGTCGTGTCGCGTCACACCCGTCAAAAGCATCAATCGCGTCGCGTCATAAGTCAATCTCTTCGCGCCATAAGAATCAATCGCGTCGCGTTATAAGCGTCAATCGCGTCGCGTCACAGGCGTCATAAGCGTTAATCGTGTCCCGTCATATAAATATGTACCTAAATATAGAAGTTTCAATTGTCTTTCAGCTTTGTTTCCTTTGCTTTATTTGGTTGGTAATTGTCTTTATGTATTTACCATTCATATTATTACCATGTATATATGTACTTATTATTTTTACATATTTTATTTGTATTTTTTCTTATTTTAAAATGTCTTTTTTTTACAGTGGATTTCGATCCATAAATAAATAATAAATTGTAAATATTCAGTTTGTTTCATGCCAAACTTTTTTTTTAATATATTAGTTTCCTTATGTTGTATTTAATCTTTTTTGTACAAGATTCACCATCACAAAATTAATTTTTTTATTAGAGAAATCTGTAAATAGTGCAAAGCTTGAAAATGGAGCTTCTGCTTCGACCTATTTATATTTTTGAGCCAAATGCTAGAGGGGAGGGTTCAGTCTAATGGATTAACTCAAATTTTTTTGCACCCGCTTTAGTGGGATGCAAATGTGAAGACACATTAGTTATATTTAAAAACCTATCACCTTTGTTATTGTATAGGCTAAATAGCGAGGGTTGTTGAGGGGTTTGCAAGAGCAGAGGTCATATCAAACCGATATTGGCTCCAGTGAATTTCCATTGGAAAGCCAGATTAAAATAGTTTTGATTCGAACGGTTTGCTTTTATGCGTACAACTAAAGATAATTTAAATACAACTAAAAAGTAATAAAAGAACTCCTGGTTTATACAAAACAACTTATAATGTGTATATTAGTTGAACAAATTCCATAAAAATGCAATTGCAAGAGATAGCACCGCGGGAAAAACAAAGGCTAATCTCATAGCTCTGAACCAAGTTGGCATTTTGCTCAACGTAAGGTCGACATAGGCCGAAAACAGAAAACCGGCAGAAAGTGTGAGCGGGCATAGGACCTGAGGAAGCATGACGCTCAACAATCCGAGGGAGAAGGGTACAAAGGACCATGAAACGTTTTCCCATGTCGTCGCTTCTTTCTTCTCGAGCTCGTGTCCGAATCTGGTCCCGCCGTGGAACGAAAGGAGGATGGCGCTGTAAGTGATTTGCAAGGAAAACAGGCTGGGATGGAAGCCGGTAAGCAAGAAAGCCAATGAGGGGAACGCTATCGGTACCAAGCTCACGGCGTTATACCAGAAGACCTCCGTTGGACCTGTCGCCATGTCCTTCATTTTCACATCCCTGAAAATTGATTCCACTTGGAATCGGATGTTGTCGAAACTCACCGTGCTCGTTTTGCTGGCCTGCCTTGATATCGGAAGGAAGTGGTCAGACACCTTTTTCTCCAACAGCCTCTTGCTGCTGTAATTCAACTTCGAATTATCATTCTGATTGCTGGTGCAGTGCTGGAGCTGGTATAGAACCGTGCTTCGTTGGATTGGGCACTTCCTGACAACTTTTAAGGTCGAAAGAGTTAATGAATACATACTAAAAATTTATTCTCGATTTTTTTGTTTTTTACTTAAATTTTTAGTACTTGACTTCATTAATTTGAGAATAATTTTCTGAAAAAAAAAACAGGTGACCCAAAAATCAACTGACACGGACTACGTATATTTTAATCACAATTTGAACAACCACCAGTAAAAAACGAAAATTTTATTTAATTACCTCAATAAAATGGAAATGTATTTAGTTAACTTTATTCGATGATTAATAGACAGGTCTTACATTAAATAAAAATCCGAATAGCTAAAAACATCTGCCTCAAGCTCATGAGAATTGCATACAAAATATTAGTTAAAAATTGCTTCTTTTTCTTTCAAACCATTTGACGAAAATTACGAACAATTTCAAAATACAAACATATTTCACACCCAGAGGATGCTCTTATAGTTAAATTTATTTTATTTACATCGCAGCAATGAACTAAAAAAGAAATCTTAATTTGGAATCTGTTTTATAAGTTTACTTATTTAGAAATTAACATTTAGCCTTTTGCAGATCCAAAATACACAATATTTAACATTTTATTATGGACTTCCTGGGTCTAATTTTTCCAAACCCCTTTACACGAGAAGAATATTTTTCGATGGCTTAAAATTTAATTAAAATCGACTGATAGATCTGTGAGCAACGAAGTTTTTAGTCATTTTTAAATCTATTGTTTTCTTGGCTTCCAGGGATTCATTGGACGGAACCCTCGGACGCGTTTTTAATATTTTTCAACCTAGTATCACAAAAAAAGTTTTATTGAAATCCATGACTCCACGACCGAAGCTTGTAAGATTTGCTGTCAGAATACCGTGATGTTGGATGGACATTGAATAAACAAATGCTAAATTGAAATATAGCCCATATATCAGTTGGTGAGTTCCAGAGGTGATCTATCAAACTCCAGCAAAAAATCATTAAAAATCTATTGTTAAAATTAAGAAATTTTTCGTTGGATTGATGTTTTGACGTGACGCCATCTTAGTGAAGACCGGCATGGAGGAAGGTGGCCATGGCATAAAGTTGATATGCTTCATAATAATAGTAATGTTTATTTAGCAACAACAACAAAATATAGAAAGCAAAATGATATGAACATCATACAGCGGTGAAAACCGTCTGCTGAAGGTTGAAGCCACATACCCAAACAAAAGAACAATAAAGCATATAAATGGTGGGAAAAAACGAAACTAAAACTACAGAAATTCGGACAAAAATATCTTGTGAATAGATTATTGTAAACCTGCGGGAATAGACAAACCTAGTAAAATTATCAGTGTACCTATATATATATTACGCAGGGGGGGGCGACCAGGACCCGAGGGGTTAAAAGCCTGGGTAGGCCCATACCCAATCCCTAAAAGGTCCGGGACCTGGTCGGCTCACCAGACCTGCATAAACCTATTGGACTTATTTACAAGCCCCAGGATTGTGGACCATTTTATCCTGGGGAGTGTTTTCGTTATGTCCTCTCCTTCAAAAGTGTCGAATCTTTCCCTGGCATACCTATCGCATTCAGCTAGGTAGTTTCTTCTTTTGTTTCGCAGAAGCGGCAGAAGGGATCTGGTAGGGTGCCCATTATGAAGAGGTATCTTCTCAAGGGGCAATGGCCCGTTAGGATACCTATCAGCCAACTAATTCCCCTCCTGGAGTTGGAGAGTAACCATTTCGCTTCCTTAGGTTTGATTTCCTTCAGAAACTCCTTCGATTGCCTGCATCCGGGGGACGTATACCATTCTTTGAGGAATTGTTTCATTCCCCAGCAACTCTCTTTCGCTGTGCTTAAAGAGTGGGGTAATACTGGTTGTGGCCCGACAAACGCAGTATTTGATCCTTCCTTGGCCAGGCTGTCCGCCTCTTCATTGCCATCAGTGTACCTATCTACTCGAAGACCGATAAACACCACCGAGTTCACATTCCTGCATGTTATGCTTACTTTTTGCGTATATTAAGTAACAAAAAATTATATTGCTCTTTCACTTACGTGAAGACACGGATTATAAAGCAAATAATTTTATATCTGTATTTAAAAGTGAATAATCGTATGTGTGTTAATCGTAAAAACGTAAACTACTGAACCAATCTCGGTTAAACACTTTGTTTTTTTAGTGCCGGGTGGATTTAGAAACTATAATATGGATATATAACAAATAATGAGAGTCAGGGTTTACGAAAATAAGAGAAATAACACTTTTTATAATCTCTCAGGGCAACGCTGAATAATAAAGTTAGTAATTTATGTAAAATGCCCAGCAGATGGCGAAATGTTACAACTTATCTTGACATGTCCAAAACAGTATGTATACCATAACGATTGGTAATACGTTAATTATGAAATTACAGGTTACGGTTTGAGAGTTATATTCACAAAATGCCCCTTATGTGGAGAAAGGTTGCTCGGTCTCACGTGATAGAGTAACTGTCATGCCTTGGCTCCATACAGAGAGCGTGTAGGCGTGCCGCCGAATTTAAGAATAGTTCTCGGAAAGAGAAGCGAGTTCCAGGGTCTCCTTTTCAACTTTTTAGGGGAATTGGGAATATTTTTATGGTATATAGCCGTCAAAATAAGTGATTTTTCTTAAGACTTTTCACTGGATGGGTTTAAGAAATTTTTATAAGATTTGTTAATTGTGTAGGGTTAATTTTCATTATAGCACATTTCATTTGCATATTCATGAGATCGCAATGAGAGTGTCAAATTACTGTCAAGAATTTTAAAAATTATTGGATTAACAAGTTGGCTACGAATAATCAAGACCTTGTCAGTTGGAATCAAATCATTGGTTTTTCAATTCACTCAATGATTCAATTTACATGGGAGATAAACCTACTCAAGTTGATGACCTCTGAAGTAAATTATGTAGTGAAAAAAGCCCAACACACAACCCTCAGATACACCTTGCAAAATTTTACGTGTAGAAGCAATGTTATATTTGACATTTTCTTTAAAATAAAAACAGCGGTGAATGGTAGGATACCTTTGACCTTCAGCCATCATTGCAATTACCCTTGTAAGGTAGATTTGTAATGTATAATTCATTGTTGAATTTATACACTAAAATGTTTTATTATAAAAACCAATAATTTATTTTTTAAGTAAATAGATTGTGTGTGTACATAAATATGTGTATGATATGGGTATAAAAAATGAAGTTATGTATTTTTTTAACAAAGTTAATTAAGGAATGAAAATTTTGCAAACGGAAAATAAAATTTTTGAAATATTTTTTTCTTAAATCAATATTATTTACAGGTCTTATTAAAAATAGGTATTAACAATAATTTGATAAATCAAGATGAGTAAAAATCTTAAAAGAAAAAAAAAATTCAAATAAACATTTGTTTTGGCAGCTGACCTCTTGAACTCTATTCAAAATTTTTTCTCTTTTGACTAATATGGAAAATTCCCAATTGCAAAATTACAACAATTAAATGAAATAAACTTCATAAAGACACGCTAAGTGATGCACAAAAACCAGGTAAACACATTTAGATTGAATAATGGAAAAGTCGTTGGTCAAGTAACTTACAGTTAGGCTTAAGCCCATGAATCTCAAGCAAATAACAAGTGGGGATTTTCAAATATTTGTGCGTGTAACCTTTGATGTTAGGATGAATTTTGGATATTAGTGTGTACTAGTGTGTGTGTACATTATTTTTCAATATTTTAAAGTTTCCTATTTTGATTTTTTTCTATTATTTCTTTTAATCTCTGTAGTGCCATGGGTCATGTTAATCAGTCTCTTCTTAAATAATCATTACAAGAACTGTAAAATACATGCTCAACTTTTTGCTTAACTAAACTGTTGTTGCCATTAACACCCACTGTCCCATAAATGGATCATTGTAAGGTATCACATAACAAAATTGAATTTGAAATTTCAGGTCGCATACATAGGATTGAACAATTTATTTGGAAGAGTCGTCACGTCCTTGTTGAAACAGTCTCCTAATATAAATAATCTTGTACTTTATGACGACAAAAATGGAGGAGCATCAAAAATCTCGAACGGTGCGCAGCAATTATGTAAAGTTACGACTATTGTCGGGAGGGAAAAGCTACCGATGGCACTTTCGGTATGTGGCTATTTATATTTTTTTAATTATTTCAAAATTTACTTTAATTTTTGTTTTTAGAAAGCAGACATTGTGGTTATTGGCGATGAATTGTTTCAAAAGCCCTCTTCTGAATCCCTGACAGCTATTGGACAGAAAGCCGCGGAGTATGCTAAATTAATTGCTGTTTTTTCTCCCGATGTGAGATTGCTACTTTAAATTGTCTTAAATAACTCCATCCAGGTTAAATTAACTAATACTGTACAACAAACAACAGGGCTTTGGCAGTTTTATAAATGATTTATTAATGATTTTGTGTTAGATTAATAGTTTTGGACAGTGGCGTTGATGGACTCTTAATTTCAGGCAATCCTTGTTGTCGCTGCATCACCGTTAAATTTTGTCCTTCCAATAATCGCCAGAGTCCTGGACGCCGCTGGATGTTTTAACCCAAAAAGACTTCTTGGAGCCACATCATGTGATACCCTCAGAGCGAGCACTTTACTTTCTTCAAGACTACGTTTAGGTCCACAGAAAACAATTCTCCCAGTCATCGGAGGTGCGACGGCTACAACGAGAATCCCACTTTTTTCTCAAGCCAATTCACCTGTTGAAATTGATAAGGTAGAGTTTGGTAGTGTATTATTTTATTTATTTTATTTACTTTATTTTTTTAACAGAAAGTGAGTTTAAATTTTATTAAAAAAATCAACTTAACAAGAAAGTTTTTTGTTCCTAACTTACAACTTACCGTTTTCCTCCATGGTAGAAAAATTTGACCTTCTTTGCCAAACGTAAAATAGCCCAAAGCCTTGTCCATTTTGTGAGCAATCAGTGTTTTTTTGAGAAGCTAGACAGGAAAAAAAATGACTGCTCAGTGCTCAGCACATGTGGGCTGTTTACTGAGATAATTAAATAAAACATCTGGCTTATAAAACAAAAAATGTATAACTTAATTTTTTTAGACAATAAAGCAATTTGTATTTGATAAATTTCACAAAAAGGACTTTTTGTACATATTTAATTCACAATTTAAAAGTAGGGAACATTTGTGAAAAAATTAATAAAGTATGACTAATGGTTTTTAACTATTTTTAAATTTTGACATTTCTTTGATATCGGGATGGGGTTTTGAGTTTGGTCTTTTCCAATTATTTTGGCCTGCCCATCCTCAAACACCTAGAATTGAAGTTGGCAAAATGCATCTGACAGACCAAACTAAAAATGCATAAACATATTAAATTCAACAGAACAAAAATAACAAGGGAAAGGTTTAACTTGGGTTCCAAAAAACTTTATCATTAATGTAATTGTTGGAATGTGGTAATGTTAAGTATAGGTCATCAAACAGAATAAAAATATTTTTGTTGTCATTAGAAAATAAGCATTTTTTGTTTTTAAATAGACAAAATATTAATTAGACAATATGTGGAAAATTACCTGGTGTAGAAAGGAATCTCTTTTATAACATTATTACAAATGTTAGTACTTATTAGTTTCCAGCAAAATTAAAAATTTGTCAGCCTCAAATTTTATTAATATAAACTTGAAAATTTGTGCAATTTATTACAAAAGACGACTTAAGCAACATAAATAATAATAAGACCTTGGGGAACAGACCACTGTCACTGGTCTATCTTACTACCTCAGTTTTATTTGCTTTTGCCTCTAGCAGATCTGGTTCATTATAGGTAAACCTATTACTACTGATCTTTTGATTGAGCTAGTTTTCAAGCATGTACAGTAAACATGAAAAATTTACATTAGCAACATGTGCTACTTATAAAATGCATTAATAGTGGGTTTTTTTTAAACAGGAAACCAAGCTGGATGTAATAGAGAAAATGAAGTTTTTTGATGGATCAAATTATAGTGAAGCTGATGTTATAGAAAGAGCATACGCTTCAGTCAGATTTACTCATTCAGTCTTGGCAGCTCGCCAAGGGGATAAACCGATCCCTGAGATCGCTTTTACTCAGAATAATGAAATCTCGGATGTGGAGTATTTCTCAATGCCACTTCTCATTGGTAAAGATGGAGTCGAAAAGATCATGAAGCTGCCAAAACTTTCGGAATTCGAAGATGGCATGCTGAACATGGCTGTCGACTGCTTGAACGCCGACTTGGAAAAATCCAAGGAAATTTTTGAGCAACTTAAACAGAAAACTGATGTCAAGTCTGGTTACATCCAAGAGTGCGATAAAACCGAAGGGACTAAGACTGAAGAATTAGATGTGAAAACTAAAAAACAACAAGACTCACTTAAAAAGAAGGAAACATGTTTTAGCAAAAGTGACCAGTGGTCGAAAGAAGAAGACGTTTCTTATATGGACCTTGAAGGTGCTTTTATGGAGGATGAACTGACAACAAAAAAAGATGGCAATGATGGAGGAATTTCCAAAAATGCATTTATTGTGAAAGAAGTTAATAACGTCACTACAACCCTTGTATACCCTGACCGCAGGAATATAACAAAAATAAGAGCTGATAGACAGGACGTGATTGTTTCTAAAGACATTGAAAAAACTGATCCCATGCAAAACTTGCCATCAAGTCCTTCTGAAATGCTAAGTAAAAATATATCCCCTCCGAAGAGCGTAAGTTTACAAACTGGGGACACAGGATCAAACATGTATGGTATAATAAATAGTCCAAATAAGTTGAAACTGGGTAGTTCAGAAGTTTTATCTCATGAAAAAGAAAATAAACCACTTTTGCCTAGCACTGCTAATGATGATGACAATTTTTCATTTTTTGAAAAATCAATTGACAGATTATTGAAAACTGAAAATAAACCAAAATCTCCAATAAAAGAAAATAAAAAGCCAAAGAATATTTATGGAAACAAGAGAGTAATTCCCAACTACTTTAAAAGAAGGTCAGAAAGGGACAATCATTTTCCCAAGTTCAGAAAGGCGATAGAAATAAAAATTAAGAGCACAGACAAAAAACCGTATCCATTCACTTTAGATAACATTTCTGAAGGAAGGCACAAAACAAGAAGTTATGTTTTCACAAGCGACAAAAATCCCAAAGCATATGGAATTGATGTGCCTGTTGGTTTTTCAAAATTTTTAAAATCAACTGAACAACCTAAAGATTCTGCTCAAGATGAAAAAAAGGAAACAAAGCCTTCAGATTTGTTGGTGAGTACAACAGACACCACCTCAAAATCTCTTAAAACTGTAAACACTAAAGTGAATACAGAGTCAGAAAGGCTGGACGAAAAAGATCGATTTCTTGATTCATTTGATAAAACACTGAGTCAAGAAAAAGGTGAAAGCAATACAAAAAATACTCCCAAATTAAGCATTACAAATAACATAGAGAGTTTTTCTAAGTCTGAAAATTTAACTAATAAGGTACAAATCATGGAAAACAATTATCAATTATCATCACAACTGCCTACAACTATGAGAAAAAGTTCTCCTCTTAAATTTAATGCACCAACTGACAAAAGTACTGCAAGTGGTTGCAAGTCAGATAAACTGCCTGAATCAGAAAAATTATCCTCAACAAATATAGTAGAGTCTTTGCTTGAAGTCACAAAGCCTGAAAACCTTTTACAACCTACAACTATCATAAAATCTGATGTTTCCAAATCTACAGCAAATGTAGCTGAGGTAAAAGTGACGGAGAAAGCACATACCAGTTTACATGAGCTTACTTCCCAAATTAAAAATTTGTCATTTAATCCCATTGTTCAAGAGGGAAAACATTATCAGAAACTAAAATCTTTAGAACCAAAATGGAAAACAGATGAGCCTATTAAAATAAAAGAAAAACTTTTAGAAATTTTCACTCAAGAATTGGATCAACGTTCCAGTGTAAAATTGAATGCCAAATTCCAACTTGATACCAACGCAATGGATAAGAAATCACAAATACACAACAGTGTGGGTATAAATGAAAAGTCAATCATTGCACTTGACAAAAATCAAAATATAGAAATTGCTGAAAAATTAAGTAAGGATTTAACAATCAAAAACCAAAATATTGAATATAATAAAACTAAGTTAATTGCCGATAAATCAGAACGCAGTTTGATTAAAAGTGATGAAATAAAAAATGAAACTAATAAATTGTCTGAACCTCAGCAAAGTGAATTGCAAAATAAAATAATGATAGAGGCAAACCTTACAAAACCCGTAGAAAGGACTACCTTGGATGTAGCAAATGTAGAAATTGTATTAGGTGTACCCCATAAAAGTTTGACAACAGAAGTCTCTCAAGTTTATGACACAATAAAGGTTGAAGGTGAAATAAACATCAACCCTTTAGGTACCTGGTACGAGAATGATAAAAATGCATTTAACGATCAACCTTCATACTTTGAAAAAAGGTTAGCAACTAATACAACTGATATCACTGGGAGAAAATCAAAAACTCAAATGTGCCCTTCAGAAGATAGAATGCTTAAAAAGATTCAAATCAAAAACAGAAGAACCTCACCCAACAGAGAGAAATTAACAACCTCCCAAAAAACAAAACCTTTGACTGACTTTTCAAGTCATGTAGCTAAATTACTAGCTAATGTAGAAAACACTGCCCAGCAAATCACTCCACCTTCTAATTCACAAAGATTCCCTATAACTAAGAAAAGAGAAGAGTTAACCACTCCTCCAGTACATGGACAGAAACAAGGAAGTACACATCAGCCAGCACAATTAGAGACTAAAAAACCACAACCCAACACTGCACTAAGTACAACCAATTATGATAAACAAACTGCCAGTACTTATGATAAACAATGTACAAACAGTTATGATAAACAAAATACTCGCAGTTACGATAAACAAAGTGACAGCAGTTATGATAAACAAAATTCAAACATTTATGATAAACAAAGCACAAGCAGTTATGATAAACAAAGTATGAGCAGTTATGATAAACAACGTAC
>CM077108.1:26249205-26265102 GCA_039619505.1 Cimex hemipterus
GATAAACAAAGTACCAGCAGTTATGATAAACTAAGTTCAAATGATTATGATAAACAAAGTATGAGCAGTTATGATAAACAACGTACAAACATTTATGAGAAACAAAGTACCAGCATTAATGATAAACAAAGTTTAAACATTTATGATAAACAAAGTACGAGCAATTATGATAAACAAAGTGCAAACATTTACGATAAACAAAATACAACTAGCAGTTATGATAAACAAAGTGCAAACATGTATGACAAAGAAAGTACAAACAGTTGTGATAAACAAAATGCAAGCATTTTTGATAATCAAAGCACTAGACATAAAATTGAAGCCCAAACTTTAGATATTCCCATTGGCAAACCTATAGATACAGTTAAATCTGAAATTAGTCACAGTTCATTAGAAATGGGAATGAATGAAATTGATGAGAGCGTAAATGTGGCACCTGATGAGAACAGTAAAGAAGACACTCAAATAAATACTCCCAAACAAACTATTTCAGATATTAGAAAACGAAGAAGGATAAATTATCCCAGTGACAATGAACAAAAGAATTCCTTTGTAAAACGGGAAGAGAAGCAGAAATTCCTTCAGTCAAAAAATAAGGAAATTCTCAATAGATTAAAAGCCAGTCACAAAAAGAAAAGGAATGCAAGTAAAGGACAAGCATCTTCCATTCAAGACAAAGCTAGTGCGGACTCAGTAAAACCATATGGATTTTCTCTACCAGTACAAACAAATGTAAAACAGAAATGGGTATCAGAAAAAGTGTCACCGCCCAGTAAAACTGCAAACAAAGTATTACAAAGCAATAAGACAGAACTTCAAAAGAAGGCAATTGTTTTTATAAATGATGCAATCTCACCAGTAATTAAGCCTCAGCATTCCCCTAAACCTATAGAATCGGAAAAAAATAAAACTAATGATGAAAAAACAGATGTTAAAAGAAAATTCCGATTGCCAAAAGCATTTAACAGATTATCTTCGGTGGTGAGCCCAACTGTTAGAAATGATACACAAACTACTTCTGGAAACAAGGTTAAAAGTGAATTACAACAGCCAGTAGTGAAAGTGATAAATGATCAGAAACTTGTTCAAAAAGTCCACGCTAAATCTAAGCTTGATCCACAAACAAAGGTTTCAATTCAAACTACTCATGGAAAAACTGAGAATGTATTATCCGCCAAGAACAATGAAGAAGAAACTATTCAAATAAATATGGAAAAGGATGCAAACAAAGACAAAACACAGAATCTGGAGATTTGTCCAGTTGGGACTGGCACACCATTTCCTGACTGGACCAAAATCAATGAAGATTTGATTCCATACAGCTCTGAATTCCCTAGCATAGTAAATTTGTTAAAGAAAAATTTTGAAGAAATGAATTCAGCCAAAGATCTGGGTTTATACGTAAAAGAGAAAGCAGAAAATCCAGATATACCAAAAGTAAAATCACAACATGCAAATAAACTATTATTAAATAGTGGGTTAGAAAATAAAAAAAATGTCAAGAAATCATTAAGTGATGTTGAATTAGTAAAACAAACAGGAACCACAGACATAAAGATTGAAGCTCTTAAAGCCACACAAAAAATGCCTAACAATGATTCACAAAAGCAGAATGCACAATTATCCACTCCAAAAGATAAAGTTTGTATTCAAAAAACCAAAATTTCAACTACACCAAGCAGCACACTGATTGCTTTGGATAATAAAAGTTTTGGCCCCAAAGCTTCCTTAAATAAAATGTGGGAGATGAAAAAAAATACAGTACCAAGTAAAAAAGTAAAATCAACTGTTGTACTACGTGATGACGCAGCTGACACAGGCCACTCTAATGATAATCAAAATAAACCAATTTTAATTAATCCAGTTCCGACCAAGGGTTTGAAAAATGTAGGAAATGTTTCTCCAAAACAAAATGCTATTCCAGTTCCAAAACCTTGGGAAAAAAATAGATTAAATTCTTCCAATACTACAGCATCTAAGAAAGAACAAAATGATAAACAACCAAAACAAACATTTTTAATTCAAGAGGCTAAAACTACAGTAGAAAGTAAAATAAAGATCACTCCAAATAAAGTGAATAAACGGGAGTCATTAAATGAAATGACTCCACGAAACAAAGTTTTAGTTAATCGAGGCAAGGCTAAGGAAAAATCTATTTCAAAACCTGGAAAAACAGAAAGGGAGAAAAAAAGTGTGGGTTTAGGAATGTCAAATGTTTTAGTACTGACTGCTGATGATGATAAAATAGCAAACTCTTTTGAAAATAATTTATTGCAGATTTTGCCAAAAATTGAGAAAGAGAAAATTCAAATGACAGAATCATCACCTAAAATGAAAAAGAATTTTGTCGAATTGGCCCAATCATCTTTATTGGAATCACTGAAAAACTCGGCTGTCTTACTAAATGTTAAAGAAGCGTCACAAGAAGTTTTTTCAAAACGAAAACAAATGATTGAAAATGACGTATACAAATATTCTTCTGGGAATCAATTTTTTAAAGGTAAACCAAATGACGTAGGGTCGCAACCACAGATTCCCAAAGCAGGGCCCGAAAGAAAAACAGACACACAACAAAAGGCCATGTCAAATGAAGTGAACATGTTTAGTAAAACAGCATCTAAATCATCAGAGATTAATGTCAGAGTGATACATAAATCATTAGAACATCACACTAATGAAGACAAAAAGACTTTACCAAAAGTAACTGAAAAAAAAAACCAAATAGAAAAACGATCTATACCTAGACAAATAAGACGTTCAAGAAGCCAAATTGTTTTTCAGTCAAACACACCAAGACAAGTCCATGAAAAAGAATCACAGGATATTAACAGACGCCGTCCATTTACAATAAATCAGAAAAAAAATTCACTTTATTCTGAAATGAGCATGACAAATAGAAATGATGTGGAAGTACAAATAAGGAAGAACTCCACTCCAAAGCAGGAAGAAAGACCCACAAATAAACCTAATGCACCTTCACAAGCGCAAACAGCTCAAAAGAAAAGGAACGGGTCAAAAAGAAGACGCAGTTCATCACAGGGTTACAGACGGAATCAAATTAATGCAGCTCAAAATAAAACGAGACCTAAAACTTCTGAGATGATACCCTCACAAAACAAATCACCGATTGTCAGCAACAATATATCGCTCGATGGCTCTTGTCCATTAACAAGCCCAGCGAAAACCTGGGGAAGATTGTTTAATGTTTTTAAGCAGATTATTTCCAGGGATCTTGAAGAAGAGCAAGTCGAAAGAATGAAGTCTTTGAACAAAGTACTACCAACAAAAAACTGTTAGCAAAAAATAAATGGTTAAGTTCTATGGGAAATAGTTTGCCTTAATTTGGAAAACTGTCCTCACTCCTTCGCAAGATTTATATAAAAATAATACTCATATCAAATGAAGCGCTCCAACGCTTGTCATTATCAGTTGCATCAAACATCCAGTTAATTCAATAAAGTGTCTGTTTTATCTTAATCAGTAATAATAGTACTGCAACTACAACCTTAAATAATTACCCTTACTTCCATTCTTTCTAGTTTATAATTTTAATAAAATCTGTTTTGTAAAATTGTTCTATTTGAAAATTAAAAATTATATATATGTGCACTTAAAAAGTCTACTTACGCTTTTCGTCTATATTGGCTTTTGTATGCTTTGGTTTCTAAATGCCTTCTTTTCTGGAAGAAATTCTTATAGGCATAAATAAAAAGCTAATATGCACTCTACTGTTAATAAATAGTTTATTTAAAAATACAATTATACAAAATCTTCAAGATTTAACAATTTAAAAGTTATAATTACAAGATTATATAACATTGTTACAAATATAAAATCAGGTAACCATGGAAGCTCAAAAAATTTACTCATTTTCTGCTTCTTCTACAGGTTTGATAATATTCCACTTTTTGGCTGCATTAAGACCTTCTTGTGAGACTTGTTTTAAAATGGATCTTGAGTCGTCACTGAGGACAGTGAAAGCCATAAGAATCTCCATAATATCTGTTTCTATGACTTTTTCTGCCAATTCTCTATCACACGAAATCATGTTATTTACAATGACAACAGCTCTGTGTTGAATTTCAACATTCTCGTGTGCCAGAATCATATGCAAGGTTTCTAGCCAACTTTGTACTTGTATTATTTTTTTACAGCATATTTCACTTGCAGAGGTCAAAATTGCCATTGCACCTGCAGCAGCTTTCATAGTCTCTTCATCCTCTTCACCGCAAAGCAAGAACATGAACTTTGTTCTATCGTTTTCACCCTCATACAATTTTATTACTTTTTCAGAAGTCATCATATTCGTCATGACTTGTGTAGCAGCTCGTCTGATCATTTCGTGTTCTTCATACATCATTGCTTCTATTTTCGAAACGCCACCCTCTTTTATAATGTGGTTTCTAACTGCTTCGTTCATGCTGGCTAGATTGCACAGGGCTAGTAAAGCTTCAAAATTTTCAAGAGCATTGCAGTCAGGCTGCAACAAAGATAGTAAAGGTTTAATAACTTCCATGTTCCGCTGGCCTGAAAAAGCGACAGAAGGGTCTAAGGTTATACCAACCCTAGCTAAAGCTTGGGCGGCTTGTTTCATCCCTTTGTCGGTTCCATCATATGTCAATTGCAATAAAGCTTTTACTCCTCCTTGTTGAACTATAATACCTCTGAGTTCTTGCTGTGAAGCCAAAGTACAGAAAACCCTGGCAATCATTTCTCTGCAGTTTTGACTCTCAGCCTTCACAAGAGCAACTAGTGCTGAAACAATGCCCTCGTGTACAAGACAAGTGCAGCGTTGTGCTACAAAGTCAGGATCATCTAGTTCATGATCCTCCGGTATGTGATGTTTTGCAAACTTAGCCATTTCAATTAACTCAGGCAAAATTTCTTGCTTGTCATATGCATTGACGAGATTTACAAATGTTGTGACAACACCGAACACAGCTGCTTGGTTTCCGGACCTAGCCAATTCAAACAATGCTTTCAATGCTGCTTTGTCATTCACCAGTTTTTCTTTCACATCAGCATCAAGAGTTAGATACGAAAGGCCGTCAGCAGCCCATCTTCTCAAATCTTTATCTTTAGAAGGGTTTATCAAAAACTTCTTGCATGCATCAGCAAGTCTTGAAGTTGCGCCGTCTGCGAAGGGCCTGATGGAAGCATCTGTTCCTCCTGAACTGCCAAGCTTACACAAACCGACTAATGCCCTCACTCTGATACCATCGTCCTTCGAGTGATACAATTGTTTTAATATGTTAACTCCTTGGGATATTATTGATTTTACTTTGTCTTTTTTAGTTGCAGCTGCAATAATACATTCACAGGCGACTTTCTGTTGCAAGACGTCATCAGTTCCAGCCATTACCAAAATCATTTGCAACATACCATCTTTTGAAATGATCGTGTTGCCTACATCTAAAGCTCCAAGAAGTAACGTCGTCAGTGCTGATACTACTCGTACTTTTGATTCTATCTCTGGTGTGATCAGTTTCGACTTAACAAAATCTTCTATATTTTCTAAAAATCTGGCTCTTGCTTCATCATAATACATATTTTCGTATATCCTCGCTAGACATACAGAAGTCAAATATCTCGTTGATTCTGTAATTTCCATCGCTGATTCATACTTGAATTCCTGCAGTTCACTGGCAACTTCCATCAATCTCTGCAACCCTTTAATCTTGACAAGCTCTTCTGCCCAATTAATTGCTTTATAATGCACATTCCTCGAAATCAACTGGATGATTGCATCTCTAGCGATACCGGTAATCGATCTGCTAGTGCATCCATATAAAAGACAAGTCAACAAGGTATCAATCTCTGTTTTGTATTCTTTAAGTAATTCAGGATCAGGTTTTTGGTCTTTGGTCATGCCAATACCTGTAAGACTGCTTATGATAGCTTGTACACAATACTGCGCTGCATTCACATGTTCTTCATTTCTATTATTGATCATATCGAGAAACCAGGGTATACCCAAAACCGAGATGACTCGTTTTGTATTCGGAGCATCCTGCTTGCAGATTTGGCCAACAGTCCGGATACAACCCAAGACGATCTCCTCTAATTTTTCAACCTTAAGTAGTTGGCCTATTTTTTCCACCACACCTGCCGAAAGCAAAGCTTTACACCCACTTGCTTCCTTACTGAGAACAACTAAATTTGAGACAGCTTTGGTACGCTTATCTTTATCTCCAGTAATGTCAAATACATATCGAAACATCTGTTGCACCTTGTTCTCCAGTTGAATATTCTGCGTATTCCGTTCTTCTACGATCCTGTGCAGCCTGGTAAGGAATGGTTGGATCACTTTGTTGGTCGGGTCGACCTTATGCACCATCCTCGCATCCCTGTACGCCTCCTCGAACCTCTCCAAGCTTTCCAACGCCTGGCACCTCCTGAAAAGTGCTTTCGGGTCGTCAGGGACGATATCCAGGGAACTGGTGCAGCTCTCGACAGCGTTGTTGAACTGGCCGAGTTTCAAATAAACAGCTGCACGGTTCTTCAAGATAACGGCTTTCTCTGCGGAAAAGTCCGGCACGTGTTTTAAGGCCGAATTGTAGTGCTTCAACGCTTCCTCCCATTTATTATCCTTGAAGGCTTTGTTGCCTTCTTCCTTAAGAGTGATATACTCCACTCCTTCAGTAATAACACCCGTTTCCATTTCTGTATTGACTTATTACTTCAGTATATAATACGAAAATAAACTTGCCTTCTGTCCACGCCGCATTAAAAAACTTAACAGAACAATCTAGAACCTCCGAGAGGCATTCAATTTAAAAATATACATCATCTATATTTAGTACAAGTCCAGCTCATTTTGAAACTAGTTCTCATGACAAACAAAACATCAGGGTGGAGTTGGATTATCTTCGATTTATCGAATCTGCTAATCTATCGATCTATTCGTTTATGCATCCTCAGAGACCACTTGGTCCGCCTATTTTCGCTGTTTCTGATAAGATGAACAATAACATTTTATAATGCTCACAAACTAAGAGTTTTAATTATTTATTTTAAATATTTGTATTTAGGTTTTCCTAAGTATTCAACTATATTACCTTGTTACTGTTCGATCATAATACTGAAAAACTAGTACCTTACTGAACATAAGTACACAAATCAAAAAGAAATAAAACTTTGCACTAATTTTACAATGTTTAGTACAAGAAGCTAAACAAATATGTGGAACCTGCTTCAGTTAAACTGTATGACTTTATACTGAACTAGGGATAAAAGAGATGGCCACAAGGCCTACTGCACTTGTCCTGAATAGATCTATATATGATATAATTCACTGTCCAGCTTCAGGTTACTAACCAGCCTCCATGCTTTGCCATTGGCTGCTTGATGTAGGATCTTGCTTGTAGTTTTCTTGTCCTTGTCTTGTTGCAAGAACCTGCACCTACATAGACCTTCACAGAAACATAAAATGTGACCTGCAGTCGCCTCCTCTTCCTAGCAATATCTGCACAGAGTTTCTTCTGCCTGCATTTCAATCCAGCGGAAGTGCTTTTCTTAATTGGCAGTGCCCTGGAGTCTAACCAGAATACTGATTCGGTTAGCTTAGTAAGTCTTTTGTAAGTTTTGCAAATGTTCCTTCTGTGAATCTCTTTGTATGCCTCATACCTGTGGTATTTTCAACAAGGTTTTGGATTCATTATGGTTCCAATTTTAGGATGCATCCTGTTTTGTGGCAGGCTGCTAAGCCGCAGTAGCGCTCCGAGCCCCGAAAGTCCATGTTGGTCCCCTTTTTGGCCAACATGTCAACCTTTTCATGGCCTCTATGCTCCAAATATCCAGGGACCCATACCAGGGTCTGGTCATTAGTGTCACTGACTTCCACAGGGCCTCCATGCAGTTTCAAACACTATGCTTTTGCCTAGGGCCCTCAGTGAATCTATTCCTAGCCTTTTTATTTCCATTGTTCAATCACTACGATTTCAGACTGGCAAACTGTAGCATATTTACCTAGGTTTACTTTCCTTCTGTCTTGACGTTCTTCCTGAAGACCCCCAGCTCCGGACCCTTGTCGGTTTTGGAGCCATCAGTATACCAGTAGGAGTTTACCTTGAGCCCATTCTGCTATCAGTACTTTATACTTTTTTGTAACGTTATCCTTTGGAGTAGTGGCATCAATTGGCATGCCTAGAATGCCTCCACTGATTGAGACTTCAATGAACTGACATATTCTACTGGCTTATTGAGGCCTTATCTCTTTGACTTTACTTCCTGAAACATTTTTTCCAGTCCACATAAATTCCACTCTCATACACTTCTCTTGAGCATTTTTTAACAAGGATTTATTTTCCCAGATTAAGTGGTTGTTGAGGTTGTGACTCGTGTATGTTACTAAAGCATCCAATGCACTTCTACTATCTGATAAAGTAACACATAATGTGTATAGTTGTACATAACATATTATGTACTATTATTGCTGTACGTGCTGTTACCTGACTGGACTGTTCTATTTAAATACTGTACCATAAAATCCTCAATACCATTACTTGGTATCTTGTATTGGACCTCAACTTGTATATTAATGGTAAAATATCAGATTTTGATGATGTCAAATTTCTACTTATCCAGATGATCTAAACATTTGTAGAATAGTAGAAAATTTTGATGATGCCACTCTGCTACACTGAAACATTGATAAACTAGTTTCACAGTGCAATGATAATTTTTTAAATTGAACACTACCAAATGAAATGTAATGAGTTATTTTAAGGGCAATAAAAAGCTCCATTTTTGATCAAATTGATGACACTCCTGTACATAGAGTTAAGAGCTTTATTGCTCTTGATGTTCTGTATAGTTTGGTATTGTTTTTAAATATTTTTACCTTTTGTTTTAACATTTTCAAATGCATTAGTTTCTTTACTATTGTTTAGTTATAATCATTTTTAATGTATGTTCACATTTTCAAATATTTTTAATAGAGTTTTAATATGCTAATTTGTATTATTGAGTTATGTAAGCTTAGATCTGCATGTGCTTGTTCATATGCACACTCGTATACTAGTTGAGCTCTTCACTTCTCACAGTCCACGGGACAATATCAACTTTGGTATTTTACAACGTATTACTAACGGGCCTAGAGAATACCCACCCTCGGTGTAGTCCAGGGCAAGACTTCTGTCTTATCGGTTCAGCCACCGACATCGAGATCGGAGGCTAACAACGGCTAGGTCATTTCAACCCCCCAACAGCTTCACTCCCTCTTCAATATATTCTTTTGTTTTCATACCATGAGCTCAGAGTAGTGGAGTACTCTGCATTCCTACCCAGGAATTTTACACCAACTATACAACTAATATAATTGTGGTTCAGCATAATCTATACTTTATCAGCTCTCGCACTAAACATTCACACAAATAAATACATTCACTCTCAACACATGGTAGGGATGCAAAATTATCATTACTGTATACATACAATAAAACAACACTGATCCTCTAAGAAGAGGGACCATGATACATTTTGATTATTTTAATTTTTATTGCTTGTAGATTTTATAAGGGTACTTTTCTATCTATTCTCCATTATATCATTTTATCGTAAGTATTAGTTTATATTGTGAACTGTTACTTTTTATATTTTATTCATTTAAATAAAGGGTATGGCTGCCCGTTAAATAAATAAAAATCGATATGGTCATCCTGAAGCAATGGAATACTTCTGAGGAAGCTGAATTGTTTTCCTTCATCGTTTAGAAGAGCCGAAGTGTAGTGTAATTTGTATGTTTCAGAAAAAGTACATAGAAGTTAATTATTAAAATTGATTTAAAAGAGAATAAAATTTACCTTTGTGTCACCGTTTGAGGTTTTCTTAATCCGGCCACACCGAGGCAACGCAATCGTTCGGCGTTTTCTAGATACCTAAATCTTATTTGTTTTGTTTAGAAAAGAATGAATCCACATTATATTATTTTAGAAGGGTTTTTAATAAAAGAGAAGGCTTTAAAGAAGAGAAAACTAGTAGTATTTGAACTATGGTGGTGATGGAGGCGGGAATGGGCTTCTGCTTATCAACATGTGGACTTTACTCCCTCCCACCAACACACCAAACGTCCCTGATAACTCCCAAGAGTCAGAACTCAGAACTCAAGACCAAGCCACATCAGGCACTTTTTCCTTTGGAACGGGACGGCGAGTAGCGTGTCTTTTTTGATTCCAGCCTGAATTTCGCCACGAACAGCCCGTCGACATGGCTCCGAAAAAGATTTGCGTCATCGGTTCTGGAAATTGGTGGGTTCGTATGCAGCTTTTATTTGAGGGGATGGGTTTTTTGTTTCACGGAAGCTTTTCATCCCAGGGGATCCGCTATCGCGATGATCGTCGGCACAAACGCGATGAAGGCCCTCAACACGTTCAACCAGACGGTCAACATGTACGTCTACGAGGAAATAGTCGATGGTCAGAAGCTGAGCGACATCATCAACAACGAACACGAAAACGTCAAGTACCTGCCTGGGAGGAAATTGCCAGCAAACGTTGTAAGTACAATAAAAAGTAATATATGCAGTTCTGCGAAGAAAAGAGTTGAAGTTGATTCACACCATAAAAACAATGATAAAAAAAGTCAAATAACATATCAATAAAAAAGTGCACGGATTCTCAAGATAAAAAAATTTGGTGCTCAGTTTGAACTACTCAACTTTATAATTTAAAAAATCTCCCGTCCAACAAGGCTTTTGGTTTTTTAAAAATCTCTTTCCAATCTTCGGAACTGTGCAAAAGCTGCATAAAATATAAGATGTTGTCACGTCAAAAAACTACACTAATAACACAAATTAAATAAAAAGTACAAGTTTATTTTTAAAAAACTTCTGTACCAAGTTTTAAATAGTTTTGGTAAAATTTTCCGATATGTAGTCGTTCTTTTCTCAATGATAAAAACCCTATCCACTTTGAGTAACTAAACGGGAGTTAAATTTGTTTATCTACTCGTTTAAAATATATTAATTAATTTTAAAAATGAATTTTATTATAAAAAATTACTTATTGATTCAAACAACAAATTTGTTACTCAATTTTTAAACAATTTCAATTTTTTTTTTAAATTCCAATCCGTTTTCGTTTTTCTCACGTAAAAGTATTTTCCATTTTGAATAATCGTTAAAGTTACGAGTTAAAGAATGTTTATTCACTGTTATACAATTGATTAATTAGGTTAAAAAAAAAACTAATTCAGAAATTCCTTATTGAATCAAACAACATAAATTCGCTACTTAGTTTTAGTTTCATTTTTTTAATTCAAGTCTGTTTTAGTTTTTTCTCTTTTATAAGCATTTTCCATTTTGAGTAATCGTGCAGAACGAGTTAGAGAATGTTTAATCGCAGTTATCAAACTGATTAATTAACGTAAAGAAATAATTTATTAACAGATTATTTATTGAATCCAACAACATAATGTTGTACTCAGTTTTAGTTTCATTTATTTAAATTCAAGTCTACTTTAGTTTTTTCTTTTTTAAAAGAATTTCTTTTAATTGTTATATGTAAATAATATTTGTAAATCCCAGGCCCTGAAGATGATCTCAATAAAGATCGAAACGTTGGCACGATAAAGAAAACGTTTTTCAGAAACCTACATCACACCAGACCGCATCTCACGATTTCTAAATAAAAATCTTTTAAAAGCATTTTCCATTTTCAGTAATCGTTCAAGTTACGAGTTAAAGAATGTTTATTCGCTGTTATAAAATTGATTAATTAATGTAAAGAAATAATTTATTAAAAAATTACTTATTGAATTCAATAACATAAATTCGGTACTCAGTTTTAAAGTTTCAATTTTTTAATTCAAGTCTGTTTTAATTTTCCCCACTTAAAAATGGTTCCCTAAGATGGTTCCGAAACCATCCATTTTTGGCATTCGTGCAGAACTAGTTAAAGAATGTTTAACCACCATTCGAAATGTATTAATAAAAAATGCATGTTACTTCATTCGACATAACTTCGCTACTCAGGTTTAAAACTTGTAAATTTTTTTAACACCGACCCCCCAAAGTGTAAATTGATTCACTAAAATTTCGGTACTCGGTTTTGAAAACTTTCAAATTAATTTGGACATTTTACCAGTAAATTCCAATCTCAAGAACTGTGCAGAACAAGAATAAAAAATTTTAAAAAATCAATTTTTGTTTGCATATGCTTTATCTACCAAATTCGTAAGAATAACATTTAATTGTCCAAAATGTTTACCCCCGGGTAAATTATTAATAATTTGAACGTATTCAACAAAACAGTAAAGGTAAACAGTAAAAATATTTCAATGCATTTTCCCCCAACAAATCATTTCATATATTTTCCTCTTTGGTGAATATATGTAGAAAAACGTTTACTATTTGGTAATTTTGATTATACATATTCAATTTTGTTTTATACGATTGTTAGAATAGAAATAAATCGACTCATGTTTCAAATAAAATAAAAGTTAAAAGTTATAGATTTTCCATTGAAAAATAGATATAGAAAACTCTCCTCTGGATTGACGTTAATTTTATAAAGTTAAGCGATCGATTCTTCACAAAAATCCCTGATATTTGATCAATTTTTATAATTATTATTGTTGATAAACAAATGCCCTGGTTTTTTCCTCCCTTTCAGGCGGAACCTGATTTTATTTATCTCACAGAAAATTTCATTACGTTTTACATTCTGGTAAAATGCATGCCTGTGCAAACCCGAATTGCGCATCTAAAAAACTATATTTTAGTCGTTTTATATAAATTGATTTGGTTTAAAATATTTTAATGCTCGGCAGGTACAACTTTACAAATTACACTTATTAATAAACAAATATAAGCATTTCCTGGAAATTCAAAGTTGGCATGGAGGCGTTTCAACTAGAAAGCAAACAAAATCTATTTTAAGTGGTAACATTCGTCGTTAATTAAAGTTTCACTTGGAATTTATTCTGTAAAATCGCCAAATAAGCCTTGAAATCCATGTATTTAACAGAAATACGTATAAAATATGTTTTGAAGGTTTGATTCACAAATCTTAAAAAATCTGTCTAATCTATCTAATGAAATAAAGAAAGAAATGTAGCTAAATCCCTAGCATAATCTTTTATTAACTGTTAAATAAATAATAATGTTTAAAAAAGGATAATCTAAAAAAATAGTACGCCTGGTAAATTTCTAAACCAATTTGGTGAAAACTACGGATTTTCAGAAGCTGAATTATACTGATGGTCGGTATGAATTTTGATGATTCAGAATTTAGAAAATATATAATTTTCTTGTAATAACAAGACCCAGGGAACTTGGACTGTCGGGAATTATACAAATAACAAAGGGTTTTTGAGTTGTTTTCAGGTTTCTTGTTGAATAAATAAAAATAAATTTTTCAATTTTTTAAATTTATTTATTCATGTTTTTATGTTTGTATTGTTATCCTTTCCCCCTATGTTTAGTTATAGTAGTTTTTCTTCTGTACATACTTTACTAATTTATTCCATTTTAGAATGGTATTATAAAATGGATCAAACTTTGTTTTGTTGGTGTTATGATCCTGTCTCATTTTTATCTAATTTTTGGTTATCGTACTAATTCATTTTCATTCAATATCCAACTATTTTATATTATTTTTTTACGAGGGTTCGCAACAGCAAAGAGTCTGGGAGTTGCCGGTTTTTAGAATAAATAAAATTATAAGTATTTCGTGTTAAAATGCAGAATCACTTGATTCGAACCCTGGACCTTGGACTTAGCGCCATGTCAACACCAGCTAATTTTTAAACTGTCGTACTAAGGATCCAAATTTAGTTATGTTGGTCTTATTTTTCGCTAATTAAGAAAAATAATTGATAATTTTGTTATTCTTATTTTTCTGGAATACGTTGTTATTAAAACTGGATTCAAACTTTTTCTTGCACCATGGTGGTCTTATTATCTTATTTTTCTACATATTAATTTTTAAAAAAATAATTATCTTATCTTGATAATATTGTTATTTTTATTTTTCTTCTATAGGTTGTTATTAAAAATGTGGTCAAACTTAGTTTTGTTGGCCTTATTATCTTATTGTTCGCTAATTAACAAAAAAATCATAATTGGAAAATTTTGTTATTCTTATTTTTCTTTGTGAGGTTGTTATTGAAAATGAATATAAACTTTGACTTTTTGGTCTTATTATCGTATTTTTCTTTAATAAAAAAAAAAAAGTCATAACTTGATTGTATGAATTGGTTTATGACTTAAAATGGCCAGCTTCATGGAATTCCCCTTTGTGTTATTGACCTGTCTTCTTTAAAGAACTGGTAGATTACAATGGTCATCGTCTTGTCTCCTCAATTCTTTTCCTCTCTTTCTGGCGTTTTGATCCTTCTAATTGCTTTTATGGTTTCTTCAGCAAATTTTTGCACGGCAACCGACTGTTTGATTTTTTTTTAATGCACAAATAACATACACATACACATAATAAATAAAAACGCATACTCTGGTTACCATTCACTATACCCCAGAGTACTCGATATTCCTCGTGGTAAATGGGGATGAGCAGTATAATCGCGCAAATAAATTGTGTTCACAAACCAAACTTCGATACTCGATCTTACGCGGGCTAATTTAGAGATAGGCGCATTCGCGCTAATAAATTACATCACACACTACAATTCGTTCATACTACCCCATAGTACTCGCTATTCCTCGGGTAATTGTAGATAAACAATTCATGCAAATATATTTCGTTTCTATCAGTAACACATATATTGTACAAACATTTTCATTCGATATCCAATTATCTTTTTTCTCTTCTTTATTTTAATTGAATCCCTTTATTCTTATGTATTGAAGTTTTCATTATCATTCACAGCTTTATATATATTATTTATATAGGTGCCATTGCCAAAGAATTTTTATTGTAAATTAGAGGTGGGCATTGAGAAATTAAAGCTCTTTAAATAAGGAATTTGTTTCGTTATCTGTAATTTCCGTAGTGATAATGATTGATAACGTTTCTCTTTTTTTAATCCTTGATTGCATTGCCTCGCTGTTGTCAAGGACTGGTACGATTTATTTTGTTGTTGACAGAATTAATTAGCCTAGGCGGTATGACGTCTAATTTCTTGTCTAATCTGGGTGGTTAACGGTTTGCGACCTCGCTTCAACTTTGGCTTATATGTTTTATGTCTTTAAATATGATCAGACGCTATTCTCAAGTTATTTAACCAGATTTGTACCTCTTAAATTGTGTTAAAAAAATTATCTCTTACCATTTCTTAAACTTAACGAGGAAAGAGGCTTCTAATCAGGGGCATTATCTTCCTATTGACTTCTTTAACTACCAGTGGATTTAGATAACAATAAATCTATATGATTAATTAGAAAAGGTTAATTTAAACTCGTGTTGGCCTAGTTTTATCGAAATCTCAATCTATATGAGTGAAAGTTCCATGGCAGTATATATAATTATTTATTTCTTGGTCCTGAAATGGATTTATAATTAAATAAGTCGTAAGGAAAATTTTGTCCATATGAGTTAATGTACAAAAATATGAAACGTGCAAAGATTTACATACTCTTAAACAGCCATGAAGGTAATAAATGCCAACGCTTTCAACTCCAAACTTGTCTGGAAGGCCTTAATTGCTTAATGGCTCTCTAGGAAAAGAAAACAATTCCCTTAAAATGGTCGTATAGAATGAACAGGCTGACCATTACCCAAAGAAGCTGCCTGCTCAACCATGGGGCCTAGAACCACTACGAAGTGGACCAGTGAGTGCTTAAGCTGAAACAGGAAAATTACTTGAGACAGAGAAACTCAAGCACTTGACATAAGCATCGGGTATGAGGCAAGCTAAAGACTAAAGATTTATAAATAATCAAAACGAATGGCTAATGAACTCTCTCTCTCTCTCTCTCTCTCTCTCTCTCTCTCTCTCTCTCTC
>CM077108.1:26265502-26313437 GCA_039619505.1 Cimex hemipterus
TCTCTCTCTCTCTCTCTCTCTCTCTCTCTCTCTCTCTCTCTCTTCTCCTCTCCCCCCCAAAAAAATTTTTTTGTCAAGGTGTGTCCAGCTTTGTCGAGCAGTAGCATGTTTATGGTACTGCTTTTCGGTAGGGCGATCCTCACACCAAAAGAGGTGCACGAAGTGGCACCGAGGAAAGTGATTAGGCTTAAAGGAAAAAGCACACTTTCCTAAGTCGGAGGAAAGGATTTTTTAAATCGTTAACCAACCCCCCCCCCCCAACCTAAAAAAACGTAATGAATAAAATGCGTACATTAATTTTTAATTGGCATATCTAGATTGTGAAAGGAGGGGCCATTTGATTATATGCATTTAGAACAGGTTTTGAACCTTCGATTAAGTTCGAAGGTGGAGTTCACATTTGCATTTTTTTACTTTCAATTGTTATGTTATTTTTTTAGAAATCTAAATGTATAAGTCGTGTTTCAAGTTGTTACGAGATCAACTCTATTGGCCAACAGCCTGGTATCCCAAAAAACAACTAGAACGTTTCATAATTCTTTCACTGTAACCCTATGGACACAAATGTTCTACTTATATTTTAAAAATTTTGTATTTTCTAGTTTTAGTTAGTTTTTTCACGTAGGATAGTTAGTTTATATTCTGCTGCAATCTGTCAGTCAAGTTTTGAGTCATTCACGACGTCCTTTTGTTTCTTATTTTCTTTGTTGCTTTTATCCTTGGTAGGTGAGAACCATTTTGAAGTTATTGTGATTTCATCTGAACACCATCTCTCGTATCATTTTGTTTACATTAACGCCGATTCAGCCTGAATTTTATATTGACAAAAGAAATTTTATATACGACACCATAAAATATCGGATTCTTTGTATACAAAAATAGAAGTGTCCTTGTGTCCACTTTTTCTAGTTGCGTGCATTATTCATTAGTAGAGCCCAGATTTATATGCACTAAATGAACCTCAAATACGCAATATTAAAAAAAACAGGTGGTTATATTTGTTTTAAGAAAACTGAAATGCTGGAAAGGAAACAATATTATTCATAAATCTTGCGATACGGTCTGGTGTGTGTAGGTTTCAGAAAAAATTTTCTTTATCGTGCCAACGTTTTGATCTTTATTGAGATCATCTTCAGGGCTCAAAATGTTTGCTCCTGTGTAATTGTGCCATTCTTGCAATTCGGCACGCTCAGCACGACGTTGACATGCAAAGAATGGCACAATTACACAGAAGGTAAACACTTTGAACTCTAAAGATGATCTCAATAAAGATCGAAACGTTGGCACGATAAAGAAAATTTTTTGTTTTTTTGAAACCTTCACAAGAGGAAACAATATTTATACACCATACCTGAACTGCATAAGTTGAGAGAACATTTTCATTAGTAATAGACTAAAAAATCAATCGGTTCCAAATAAAAACTGTAGAATTTGACAGAATTATTCAACATCGGAAATTCAATTATAAAATGAAATTCGGAATTTCACAAGTACGTTATGGGAATGCTTCTAAAATAGGTGAAGACGTCCGAAAAAATATAAGAACAGTTAGGCTTTGATTTTTGTGTTAATTTTTTAAAAAATTTTTCATCCTGTTTGTCTACTTTTTAAGTTTTAATATTATATACTTATCTATAATGGATCCTATCCAACAAAATTCCTATGTAAAACCTGACAAAGCTGTCTTAGATTTGACTTTTTAAAAAATAAATTTTACCTTTTTTTAGGACAATAGGATTTTTTCTTATTTGTTTCGATGTTGTGCATAGGTGCATAAAAATTCATAATAATATTGATGATAGGCACACCCAATAGAGAAACTGATTGGTATGCAGAAAGAAGAAAGGTTTTTACTGTTTAGTATTAACCGCGGATGATGAGTCTTCTCTGCTTTAAAATATATACAAAATAAATAATTACGCTTAATTAAGTTCAAATTGGCAACGGTATGCGCTTCATCAAAGTTAGTTTCGGTAAAATTACAGCGTTTATCGCTCAAAAATATTTGCAAAGGTATGTTTGGGGGCGGTGAGGTCACCCCTAACCAATGAATCCTATACAAGAAAATTTCTATTGAAAAAGCTGACAAAGAAGCTTTGTATAAAAATGTTCTTTGAGAAAGCTGAATGAGCAAACTTCGCTTATTCATCACCATCTACTTCTAACTGTGGAATTTTTTTATTTCTATTTATCTTTCTTTTTTAAAATAAATTTTACCTTTTGTAGGTCCGTAGAATTTTTTTCTCGTTTGTTTCGATGTTCTAGGTGGGTGTTTTCATCGTCAATAGAGGTAAAGGGTAAAGGGGAGAGAATGACTTTTTTGCATGAACTTAAATTGGTCGTCCATTACCCGCATAATAACTTAATTCTTTGAATAAAGTTTATTTATATATATATATATAATATGTCATATAATATGTCATATAATTCTTGCATATCCGAGGATTTCGATTTTGCGTTGAGGAAAATTGATTTCGATTTTGCGTTGAGGAAAATTACAGCCTGCTTTATAAGAAGTTAAGTTCCCATTTTTCGCATTTTGTTTAGATTTAGTAGGTTGAAAATATGAACAAGGACAGAGTCTGTCTATTTTATTTACCCAGAATTTGTGCAAAATGGGAGCCTTAAAAATAATAAGTTGCCGTCTATTTCAAAAAGGATTCTATTGTGTCGGTTTGTTTACGGTTTTTGTTCTTTAAAAGTTAATTGAAAGCCGAATAACACTTTAGGATCTTTGTTTTTCTCCTCGTGTTCTTAGTTGCCTAGTTTATTTTAATTTTAAGCAATCGAAAATGTTTGAAATTTGCAATATATTTAAATGATTATTTGGACATCGTGAGATGCGGTCTGGTTTAACGTAGTTTTAGAAAAACATTTTCTTTATCCTGCCAACGCTTCGATCTTTATTGAGATCATCTTCAGAGCCCAAAGTGTTTGTTTTATGTGTAGATACATCATTGTTGTACGTCGAGCTGAGAGTGCCCACAATATATTTTAAAAATGCGAATTTAATATTCTTTAAATAGGCAAAAAATGTAGAATACAATTTGGGATTATGTGACTACCGTAATACAAAGAATATGCAATAGTATAAAACTGCAGGCTCTATTCATTAGTCAGTAACTTAACATAGAATGATGAAACAAATTCAATGTGAAATTTAAATGATAAACATGCTTTTCTAAACTAACGCTACAACTCAAAGGAAAATTGCCCGTTAAAAATAGATTGATTTCATTGACATTTCATTAATCATTAAGCTGATGGCGAAAGTATCGGATAGCCTCCTAGCAACCGACGTGAAACAAAAGAGAAGGCGCCATCAAAAGACTAACTATAAGCTGCTTTTTTTTACACATGTCAGCCTTGACTTTATGACAAAGGAAGTGACGTTTAAATAGAAATATTTATCAATAGCTAATGGCCCGAAGGACAATATCCGTAGCCCAGTCGAGAAATTGTCGCAAAACTAATTTACTCCAGAAATACTGTTTCGAAACGATATTTCCCATCGAAGGTACTCGACAATCCAATTTCTACAACTATACAAACAATTTTCACCACATTTTCCAAATACTATACTATTTCCAATACTATTCCCGTATATTTTTCTGACTAAATAACGGCACGGGTCTTTAAAAAATACCGAACAGGAAGCACAGATTATCGATTTTCTTGTGTTGATTCATTGTATATTTGTTTCCTTAAAGTTTTACTTATAGTGTAACGAACTGATAATTGAATTATATTTTGTAGATTTATTCATGGTTCTTATCCTGACTTACTAAACAAACAAAATTAATAACAGTGAGAAATTATCGTAGGGTTTGGAGTGTAATGTTCGTATATTTTGGCAGATAAAAACAATTAGGACCGTCAAGACAAAATGGCCGGTAACAACCAGCACTCGAAAATAATGTTACGAGGTCATTTTTCTGCTGTTTTATTTGAAAATAACTTAAATTACAAATTTATTTATTATTATAAATACAAGGTCATAAAGCAAAACACTTGTTGACATTTATTATTAAGTGTTCAATTAAGTACACTGACGCCAAATTGGGCGAGGCTGTCTTACTTGTTGGCGTGGTTTAAAAGTTTATTTAAGTTTTTTTTCCCAACTTATTTTTCGCCCTTAGCACCAAAACAGGGAGCAGGAATAAAGAATCGTTTGACTCATAGGTTTATGAAACAACGTCAGGTTGTACAACTATTTCTACAAATGTACTTTCTAGAATGTTTATTTTCTTTATTAACACTCGGTTGTTTAAAAGAATTAGACTTCCGAACGAGCCGGTTGGTTGACTCAAATTGTTAAACGAAGAGTATCAAGGAGTGAAGCCTGCAAAAGCTTGGGAACTGCTTGAAGTTCAACACTCTTTAACATGCAACTCAACTTCAGAAGTGAAGAAAAATAAAGATCGAAACGTTGGCATGTTAAAGAAAATGTTTTAATGAAACTTAGGTCACACCAGACCGCAAGATTCAATGTGGAACAGTTTATTGAATATATTAGAATTAACCTTGCAATACGGGACACGAAGTGTGAGGAGTACCACAACAAAATTAAAAGGTGTAAGCTTAGTGGAAAGGCTTTTTTGATTGGAGAGGGCAACTTTTTTTGCAGAAGTGTATTAAGTGCTCCTTCTTCCTTGGGATCTAACATCATACTGACCCCCGTTGGAAGTAGATGTTGATTCCACAAGTTGCTTAGGGTGGAGAGAAGTTTTCATACAGCAGTCAACTAAAACCGTCTCATATAAAATAGGCTTTAGAAAATCTAGAGCTGGTCTCTTCCAAATCATAGGACTCTGAGAAGGAATCACCGTTCATTTCATTTTTATGATAAAAATTTATCAGTTGCCAACAATTTTCTCAGCCAATTCCGTCAGTTATCAACACGAGTAAATTAGCCACTAAGACCTTTTAATTTAGATAATCAGTTTATCGTTAAATTTTTTTATCTCAGCATAATAACAAAAATTTACTCAAATTTTAGAATTTAAATCACCATAATTCAACATACTAATCAATTTATTTACACATGTGTTGATTCAAACCATCACTTACCAATATCCAATTGCTATTGGACACCATTATGCTTGCATTTTTTTAAATTAATTAATTTTTTCCTAGGTTGCAGTACCCTCACTTGAAAATGCTGCAATGGATGCTGACATTCTCATCTTTGTGATTCCACATCAATATGTTAAAACAATATGCACGTGTTTGAGTGGATTAGTCAAGCCGACGACAATTGCCATCTCCCTGATAAAGGTTAGTTGAGGGAGTGAGAAAAATTGAAGATTTCTCTTTTTATTGTTGTGTACACCGGATGCTTGGTAAATATTTGGATTTTTCCAGGGATTTGAAAAGACTGAATCGGGCAGTATCGAGCTCATTTCACACTTAATACACGATATGCTCAAAATAGAAGTGTGTGTACTGATGGGGGCAAACCTAGCAAATGAAGTCGCAGACGGGCAGTTCTGCGAGACGACCATTGGTGTGAATTAGTTGCATTCTTTATATCTAATTACATGTGTTACATGAAATTTTATTTAGGCTGCAAGAACAGAAAGTACAATGGAATGTTAAAAGAACTTTTTGAAACACCATTCTTCAGAGTTAGCATTGTCGATGATGCTGAGACAGTTGAAATTTGCGGTGCCTTGAAAGTAAGTTCTATTTAATTAATTCCATATTATATTTTACCTAAAAGTATAATATACTCACAATTTTAAATAAACTTATCAAAGTTTTTTATTTTGATACTATGGTCGTTTTTTAATTTAGAACATCGTTGCTTGCGCTGCTGGGTTTTGTGATGGATTGCTACTAGGAGACAATACAAAGGCTGCAATCATTAGACTGGGTCTTATGGAAATGATCAGCTTTGTCAACTTGTTCCACTCAACCTCGCGCCTTTCAACGTTCTTTGAAAGCTGTGGTATTGCTGATCTTGTCACCACTTGTTATGGTGGGCGTAACAGGAGGATTGCCGAGGCTTTTGTCAAATCAGCGAAAGTGAGTGTAATTTAAGTTATCGGCTATAAATTGAATGCTAAGCTGTAACTTATTCAGCCCCTGGCGGTTTTGGAACGGGACATGCTGAACGGGCAAAAGTTGCAAGGGCCAATCACTGCAGAAGAGGTCAACGTTTTCCTCAAATATAAAAATGCTGAGGAAAGGTAAATTGTATAATACAAAAAGTCAAATGTACAATGTTAATATAAATTTGTTTAGGTTTCCACTTTTCACAACCGTTCACAAGATCTGCATAGGTACCGTCAAGGCAGAAAAACTTGTTGACTCCCTTAGAGACCACCCTGTTCACCAGTAAGTCTTATCTGCAGTGGCAGGAATTTGAGTATACCATTTTGTGCCAATTTTACTCTCCTCTTTTTACTACATATTGATTTATTACTATTTATTAGTTAAAACTGTTTAGTGGTCTTGTATAATGTAGAATGTTAGGTATTAAACTGTAGCTGTATCTATTTTCTTCCTTAAGTTGTTCAATCAGTTGGTGATCAGATTTGTTTAACTAGTCTGACCTCCAATATTAGATATATTTCGGTTTAATTTTTTGTTTGTTCTATATTTTTGGTATTTATTTATGCTCTGTTGGTTTTGTTTTAAACATTTGTTTTTATTATTTACGGTTTTATTGCTGCGGTATAAGCCTATCACTGGTTTGTGAAATGCTGCATGTAATTTTTATTTTATTTTTTCCTTGCTTGAAACCAATTAGATTTTATAATCCTCATCTAATAAACTGTTACCATGAATAATTGAAAGTACTAAACATCCAATTTGTTTATATTGTTAGTTTTATAATTATTTTTGTCACTTAGAAACTCAGAATCAAAACAAATAATAAACATATTTTGAATGCTTTCAGCTTTTATTTTAACTGATTATTTTGCACCTTTTTTCATGCTTCCTTTCAAGCTCTCCACATTAATTTTTTTACATTTCATACAAAGAATAGTATTTATAAGGTCAAATGTTTGACCGTAAAGACTTTTATAGGTCTTGGCTTATCACTTTATATCTATTATAATACTATTCTTTTCAATGCAACACTTTTGGCTCCAGTGTATTTATTTTATTTTTAAACTAATCTTTTAATAATTTACTTGTTTGTATTTTTCCTTCAGGTAAGTTTTTTTTTCAAATATAAATTAACAATGTTATTATGTGACCACTTGATTTTTATACTCCTTCATTTGTAAATTTTTAATCATAAACACTTCATTTGTCAAGTTTTTGCATTAAAAAAATTAAAATACACACAAATCAATGAACCGATCATTGTTCAATATGTAGCTTGATTGAAACCGATCACCTTGGTTTGTCTTTCCAGAGGCATTGAGATATTTGCCTACATTCAGTGTTATTTTGCAACTCTCCTGCTTTCTGTAAAGTGCTTTTTACAAGTGTCTTGACTGACAAGATAAAATACTACTAAAAAGATTAAAAAAAACACTTGACAGACAAAACCAGTATGAATAGATAATAAGAATCAACAAACAATAATTTTATCACCTCACAGATCTTTCGTGATTGCTCTTGTCTTTTTAAACCTAAAGAAAACTATTTGTGCAATCGATATAAATTACCAGGTAACCAGAAGAGATCATGCGGGTTTGAAGGGTTTTATTAATTTGTCACTATTACAATTAATTTAGAAATATTCAGGGAAATAGTCTCCAACTATAACCTTCTTCTGAGATCCTGGCCTAATTAAGTCCTTATAAAAGTTGGGGGTCTTAGAATTTTAAATTCAGCTCTTTATCAAACTCTTTATCGTCGATTTAAAAGAGAAAATCAGATGGAGTCAGAAATGGACGGTTCATAGGATGTGGAATGACTTCCCAAGCCAAATTCACCTTTGTTGTTCTGGTTGTGGGAGTGGATTTTTGTGGTGATGATCTGGCCATGTGGCAGGAGTATTTCACACTGCCTGCCAAACTCCAACAAACACAAAACATTTTGTTGGATATGCAATTTTTGTGCCACTGGGACAGAACGACCTGGTGTTACTGTACAGGCCTAATCCTCGTATGTAAATAGAAATGTGTATTAACAAATGAAACATCACACAAACTTTCTGCCTACCTGATATTTTCTTTATCTAAATAAATGATCTATAAAAAATCATTTACAACGATGACGAATTTAAAATAATAAACAAGTTTAAAACTTTTGCGAAGTGCTATACATAGAAAAGCTAACTATTCAAAACATATGCAAGTATAAGAAAAAAGTGGATTGTTATAGAAACTCACATATTTTGAAATAAATATATAGTCAATGTTGTGACCCTCTAGCTTGGTCATTTCCATTTATCTTAGTAAGAAATGTTCTTTCATTTTGGACCATCAGTTGTTTGTTGGTGTTATTTGATCAGTTGAATTTTTTTATATGACTTGTTTATGGATCTGTCCTTTGGAGACATGTTTCTGTAAACTGAGAAGCCTCACAATTTTACCGTGCACAAAAGATTATCAAAATTTTGCAGTTTAGACAATTTTCTTTGGGGTGTTGTTGTGACGGTTTTATAGAGTAAAAATTAAAAAAAAAAAAAAACTTGTAACATTGTTTGCTTGTGAGATTCGGTTTTTAAAAGGACATGGCTGATAAGACAGCGCACAGCCCAACTAGTGAAGGTGAAATAATGCAGAAATGCGTTTGATAGACTAGCCAGAGTGGGCAAACCTGGCTGACAAGTGACAATCAAGTTACAAATGAACAATGAAATAATTAAACAATTAAAATTTTGTTTCATGTCAAAGCAGTAGACAAAATAATACATTTTGCAATTAGCTTAGGAGTGAGAACAGGCTCTGGCTAAAAATGCTTAACACAAAGTCCAGATGGATTTACCTTCAGATGGACTTTGCACAGACAAGAGTATAACAGACTGGTCAATCAATAAAATTTTATGGGATTAAAGCATGGAATGGAAAAACAATAATTATACATTAAAATAATATTTTTAAAGAAAATAAATAATTACAAGAAAACACCAATAAGTTATGTAATATCTATTAGAAAAAATGAAATATTTTGAAGAAAAAAAACATTTATGTTTAGTGGTCATAATTGAACATTAATTATTTCAGTTAATTATTCTTTTTATGTAAGGTCTTGGTTCAGAGGAAAAAGTGTTCATGAGCAGGATTCGAACCCATGACCTTTGGCTCATTATGCTGCTCTCACCACTTGGGCTATCGTGATCTCCGATACCGATCACTCCTGAAATTTTACCAAAAATAAGTCACAATAGCTGATCACATGGTTAGAGCAGCGACAAATTGAACCGACGGTCAAGGGTTCGAATCCTGCTCATGACACTTTTTCATCTTAGCCTAGACTTTACATAAAAAGAATAATTAATTGAAATTTTATATAAGGTTGAGTTTAATTTTGCGTAACTTTTCCAATATTTATATGCTCTTAACAAATGTTATTTCAATTATAAACTTTTATTTAATCGGTTATGACAAATATCAAAGATTAAAAAAACCCAAGCTATACTTTATTATTATAATGACTAATTTCACATGTTATGTTTGCATAATTTCAATATTTTTTCTTGTTTGTTAGGCTTGGCTTGAAAAGCAATTTGTAAGCCTGGATTTGCCCTCCAACTTGCAAACACCGAAGAGGAAGAACGTTCAACAAGCTGAAAAATGAAGTTGTACCGTTCCTGAATCATAGGAACCAAAAGGTACTAAGAAGACATTGTAAAACTTATTGTTCTACTTAAAAAGAAAAAAAAAAGCATTTAGGTTTAAAATTACTACAATTAATGTTAAGAATTGTGACTGTAAATTGTATATTAGGTTTGTACTTAGTGGTCATAATGTAATTTGTTCTTTTAGGAAAGTGCCATCAAAACAAGAAGAAAATATAAAAATTGTAAGACTAAGAAAAATGTTTTATCAAATTGTTTTCAATTAGATGTTAGTTACTTTAGTTAGACCTGATCTAAGCCTATCTTGCTTCTTCAATATGACTTTTACAGAAAAGTTGATCATTTATACAATCAATAACAAATGTGTATATTACATGTACTGAGAAAATCTGCTATATTAGCATTCTGATTTTTTTTTTAAATTTGAAGTTTAAATATAAGGATCAATGGTAAAAAATATACTCTTCAATCTTACATCTAATTATATGTACATTTTAAATTGTGCCATTTGAGTTTTGCTTGTTATTAATGTTAATATTTGTAAAATTGTGATTACTTGCTGGTGTACAAATAGAAATTAAAGACTGGCTAGAACAATCATGCTTTTTTTCTCTCAAGGTAGAAGTATTTTTGTTATGGAACTCCATCATAGATTGCTGGAACTAAACACATTTTTTTCTCTGAAAGATTTGTTTTACATTTTATTATTTTGATTAGAGATTATGTATAAATCAGCTTTAAAAACACAAAATTAATTTTATTTGTTTGTTAATAGATTAATGCATTTATTTTTAATTTCATAATAATTTCAGTGTTTATGTTTTATTGTTTAAAAAATGTTTTCATGTTTTATTTAGAAAAGAAGTATTCTGCCCACAATTTTTATTATGCTTATTATTATTTTTCTTTTTTGCTAAAACAATAAATAAAAATTGTGGGAAGACAAATTTGTTTGTAATGTGGCTACAATCTCATGACCTCGCCACACCATTCATAATTTTCATATTTATCTAGGCTTTTCAATTGTTGTGTATAATTAAGGTGAAGATTGATTTCAAGCATTCTTCTCTCCTGATGGTTCTTCAATATATTCAATATGTTTAAAACAAGAAAAATTGTTCGTACAAAGAAAAAATATGAATCTGGTACAAACCACCAAAATCATCAATCTCGTATTAACGTGCATAGTTTAGATGTTGTTATTGGTGTTCTACCTCATACGAATATTTTTCTACAACTTTATTAATTTGGCCGATATAAAAATCAACTGGTTTTTAGTGTATTTTAATTTTAGATAAATATTTCTATTGTAAATCCTTTGAAGTACAAAAAATTAAAACAAATGTGTCTAGAGAATTTAGCACCTGGCTGTGCAAAACTTTAACTTAAGGAGGACAAAGAAATAACTGTATTTAACGTACAAAATGTTTATACTGCTGATGTGTACAGTAGTTAAACAAATAAAATTGTGTACAACAAAACTCATTTTTACAATTCAAAAACTTTTATACATTTTTAAGTGGATTTTTGTATTTACTGTATAGATTTCTAGTACAAACAATAATAAAAGCAATAAAACAATATCAATTTGTTTGCATTTTTATTAACTTTCGATCGTAATTATTGTTATAAATTGTTGGTCTCTCATTATTCTTGTGTGTATCTACAGATTACAAAGAATTAGTATATTTTTAGTAAACGCATTATAAATATTTTCTTTGTTTTCTATTACAATATAAAAATATTCTGTGAAATTGAAATCATTGCCTTTAAAGCAAAATAGACATTTCTATTTTGCAATGTTTGTTATTCAAAAAACACAGATGGAATTCAAACTGACAGCCTTTTGAAAAGAATCCCAGAATTTAAATCGTGGTTCCAAGTTTTCCAGTTGCAAAGACCATGAGTTCAAATCCCGCCATGACATTAATTTATCTCAAATCTTGTGCTCAAAAATGATTAATTTTGTACTGGAATGAAATCGATAAATAGGCATTAGTTGACTAATATAAGTGATATGAATGTATAATAATCAAAAATAATCCATATATTTCGGAGGTTATAATTGACCTATTTAATTACTTCAATTAATTACACTTTTTATGTCGTCTTGGTTAAGAAGACAAGTTAGTGTGACGTGCGGGATTTGAACCCACAACCTTTCAACTCAATCCATCGCTGCTATAATCCACTTAGTCAAAATAGAAAAGCGGAATATTCAGCCGAAGGTCGTGGGTTCAAATACCACTTGTGACACTAACTTTTTCATTTCAACCGAGTCTTTAGATAAAAAAAAATATAATTAATTGGATTATTCAAAAATAATAATGTATAAAACTTTTTTATAACAGTCTGTATTATTGAAGATCAACTCCATTTTAACATTTTCATAGGTAAGAAAAAAGTTAAACAACTTTTATACTGGAATTAACCAACCAGTAAAGGCTACATATAAGTTTTTATAAGTTAAGTTATAAATTTTAGGCTGATGAAAAACTGGATTTTTCAAATTCATCTTAAGAAATTTTCAAATGGACTGTTGATCTTCAATAAGATAAATTATAAAAAATTATTGCATACAGTATTATTTTTGATTAATTTAATGTTGTGTGTAAAACTCACTGGTTTGCACTCAGATGCAAAATGACGAATGCGAAGTAGTATGTATATAAAACCTTGTCGTTTTGATAAATCGCTGATTTTGGACTCACTACAAAAAGGCTTTATTTGATGCCCTGTAAAGTTTCTTGGAAAAGTTCTTTTCACAATCAATAGTTTGACGAGGTATTAACATTATTACATGTTAATTTGTCTTTATTTCTTTTTCTCAATAGAAAAAAAAAATTAAGAGAGATCCAAGAGAAGTGTGGATATGAAGAAAAAGAAAAATCATATTTGTATTTACATACAAGATAAAAATGAAGTCAGGCTAAACATAGTTTTAAAGTTATAAAATACTACATTTTAAACGTTTGATCACATCTGATCTATTTATCGAGGTTTTCGGTACAACATGGAAATATCATAATTAGATCTGAGAGGTAAAACAGGGTAAATCATAAATCTGCCAATATCAATTTTTTTTAATAAACAAATAAAAAATACATTGCTATGATACAAAAAACGACTATTCTTCTCTTGATTAAAAAAAAAACACTTTCAAAATGAGAAAATTCGAGCACTTTAATATAGGAAAGAAAAAAACAGTATTCACAAGGGTTTGAAAGAATTACAATAAATTTTGGAATGTAAAAAAATATTTATATAACGATATTTATTTGTTGTTTTAGTTTATACTAGAGGTATTATTTTAATATTGCTCTATATAATTACATTTTATTTTCATAAAAAGTTTGAAATGATCATTAGAACTTTATTAAGCTATGATGTTTGAGAAAAATAAAATACAGTGCACTAAAATAATACCACTTGTTTAAAGAAATATTTTGATGAAACAAGCTAAAAAGTAAAAATCCAGAAAGACCAAATAAGTGAAAAATGGCTATAACTATGGCTAATGGCAATTTAAAAAAAAGAACTGTAATGATAAAAATTAAAGCTTACTTTAAAAAAAAAAAAAAAAAAAAAAAAAAAACAAAGCCAAACTGGAATCAATTTTCCGTCCAATGAAAATTTACACCTTTCAAATACCCATCTGCAAATAATAAGTGATTTAATATGCCTATACTTAGTTTTATTATTATATATTTGCAATTAGTATAATTACAATTTTAAATTTTAAAAGACCTATAGGTTTTTTTTAAACACAATTTCATATATCAACAGGATATGAAATATAATTCATTACCTTATACAGAAATAAATTAACTTACCTATTTGTCAATTATAGTCGCATTAGTTATAGTAATGAACAGAGAAACAGTCCTCCAGTTATAAGTGCTGTTATAAAAAGGAAGTCGCCTTTCAGATCGCACATAGGAACAAGAGAATTTTCCATCGATTGAACTTTTCTAAGTTCAATTAGTGGAAAAATTACGTGCAACAAATCCGGTATCATAAAACTGACATCTCTAAGCACCTGGAGAAAAATAAAAATAAATTTTAGACTTGGATTCATCGTTAAACAACAAACTATATAAGATGCTAAACACAAGTGCTGGCTGTTATTAACAATTATACATTTAAACAAAAGGGTTTTAATTTTTTTAAATAAAAATACATTTCACATCTTCAGGTTTTTAATGTCTCCCTTACAGTACACTCAAAGACAAGCTTAATTTTTTTCAAAATATTATGCATAATTAACTTTAAAGTTGTGTGTCGTTTATAGAAATAATGAACTGAATTAAAAATATCCATTTGTGTTTGATATTGAACTTTTACCCCTTACGAACAACAAAGTATATAATTTTTAACTTCATGAAGCTTTGTATTTGAACATTTGCCTTGGGCGGGATCATCTCTGATTTTTATGAAAATGATGTTTAAAGATGTGTCTCACCAGCTGACAATGTGAATTGATCACAAATTATAAATGTGTAATTTATAAATATATCTTTTAAACTTTTTCTTAAAGTTTATTTAAATAAAAGAAATTAATAACATTTTTTTTAAATGGATAACATGTGATCCTCTAAATGATGAAATTTTGGAATTATTTACATAATACATTATTTACATCAATTAATCAATATTGTGATTTCATTTGTTGTAAATAGTATTTTTGAACATTTAATAAGAGACATCAAAGTATAAATTTAATTAAATAAATACCCATATTTGCTTAAAAATGTGAAATAAGACAGGTAAACTATAGGTTATCATGCACAAAAATATAAAAGACGAACTCAAAGAGTTGGCATGCTTACAAAAATATTAGCATCTGAAAGCAATCATCAAGCAACAAGATTAATAGACATAACATTTCATGCTGCAAATAGTAATCACTATAATGATTGATTTAATGATAAATAATTGATTTATATAAGCTCAAATCTGCACATAATTACACACATGTACAGAGACAAGCTTTTGTAATTTACAAGAAATTGCCGGCAGGGCTCAAGAACCACTCACTTGGGAGTCGGGTGTTGGCAGTCCGAGGTCAGGCCTCGTTATTATACATACAGCCACCAAGTTTGGCCTCCAGAGGTTGTCAACAATTCACCACCAAACGCATGTAGTTCCAAGATCCAAACCCATTCACCCTCTCACTCTTTCTTAAATACCATACCATTCCCTCGTGGTGGAGTACTCCATATTCCTCCAGTCCACTGCATATTTACACTAATAAATATATTCACTCTCAACATACTGAAGGGAAACAAAACTATCATTACTATATTCAATGAAACAACCATGTTTTCTCCAAAAATTGGAACCATAGATCTAGGTAGTTGCCATCCTCAAGCCCAACTCTTATATCAGGCAGCAATCCTATAGGCTCTCTATACGGAGCCAAGGATTTGAACCCTTCAATTAGGTGGTAAACATTGAGCAACCTTTCTCAACATGTTGGACATGTATGCACGATTTTGCCCAAAAGTAAGTGTTTGTGAGTCAATCTTTAATCGTGTGAGGATGATCCGCCTATGATTCAGATTTTCTGAGGACAGTGCTCTTGATCCTCAGAGCTTCTCTACTGACCGGCCCACCTTCAACAATGATATCACCTTTTAATCATGTGTTTTTATTTCATTTTTAGCATAAGAGATTCAGATGCAATGAATAAGAACTAAAAGTTAAAATTAAACCTGTATCAATAGAGTGAAATAAATATATTAAAGATAAAAACTTCTTGTTTTTCTCAATACACTTCTTTAAAAACCAAAAAAAAAAACGTTAATTTTCTAAATTACCAAAAGTGTTTTGATTGAAAGTGGTTACCCTACTCACGAACCTTTTAAAATTTCAGCTAAAATAATGGCTCTTATACCTAAGTTTGATTTGTTTTTATGTTCATGTGCTATTGTTTTTCTTGCAAAATTTTACAATCTACATGAAGCATTGGTTTGATAAGATTCCAAAATGTGAAGCTTGTTTTATATTTGTCTTTAATGTTTTAAACAAAAATACAAAGCATTCAATAGCATAACTCTACTGTTCAACGGTCGTTATCATACTCATAGAATTCTATGTTTTTACCTGGTGGAGGTGGCCTTCTCCTTTTACCACATTCAGTATAAACTGGTCTAAGCTTCCGGCAATAACATGCAGAACTGTAATGCTGACTATACATAAAGCTTTCCTTTGTGTCACAATTGACCTGCTATCCGCTAATTGTAGTACCAAAATGGAAGAAAGCAATTCTGTGCTAGTAAAAAACAACTGATGATTCCATTGGGCATAGTAATCATCATTCCAGTAATTTACATACATCCACCTATAAAAATTAACTTAACCCTCAGGTAAAATGTCCTAGACATTGTAAAACAGCTTACTCAATATTCCTTACCAAGAGTAATAATGCGAAAATATAGATGATATAAAAAGGAGCAGCATGCTATATCTTAAATAACTTTGAAGGCATAATGACATTAGTCTTCTTATACTCTCATAAAACAATATGATACAAATTACTGTCATAGCCCAAATTTTCAGCATATTTAATGATGCATTGAAATAAATGTGCTTATATGAAGCAATTCCTGTTTCGTAAGTACCTAATGTTAAATACAAATTTAAACATGAAAAGTACAAAAAGCTTTTATCATAATTATGTAGCAATGTTCTAATCAAAAAGGAATTATATTAGCAATAGAACTGTATTATTTAATAATAATTAAGTACAAAAACTACTTCTGAAAAAATCCATAAATAAAATTATATACATTGCTCATTAATCAATGCTCAACTGTATCACAACAAGAAAAATAAATATGAACTTTGTTTTTAATGCATATGAATGAAATATTTTATATTAATTTAACAAATAAATATAAATTATAACCAAAATAACATATTAAAACAAAAATAATAATTTGGGTATATTTTAAGTAAATAGCTTATGAATCAACCATGACAGTAAGTAAATCTTTTGGTTTGCTACCCCAAAAAATAAATAAATCATAAATAAGAATTATGAAATACCAGTAAAAGTTAAATAAAATAAAAATGAAAAATAAAAACGCATTCTGATACCTACATAATATCAACAATTTCTATAACATTTTTATTAGTTAACTGTGATTATTACAGCTAAATAAATTCTTATCGCATATTTATTTCAAAAATTAATTAGTTTTAATAATTAGAAATTAGAAGTGTTAATAAAGAAAAATGTTTAAAACAAAGGTGATTGTGAGAAATTGTATTAAATCTTGAAAGCTTTGGTTTCCAAAAACAGCTAAGCTTAATTAAATGTTACAATTATTTTTTAAAAGTTTAGCTTCGAATAGGGAACATGTGCCACAAAACCCAAACTTCACAAGTTTTAACTGGATCTACCTTTAAAGACTGTGTCCCAGCACGAGCAGGAGCAATATCTCCGATCAACCCTCCTGGAAAAGGATTGCCAGACGTAGTAAAGTGTCGCTATGTGGATTGGAGGGATGAGGGCCGGTGGCAGGCAGCCTACGACCTTGGCGACAAACGAATCATCTATGCTTGTAGGAATGAATTTGTAAGTACTCGCTAGGCCTCGCAGCTTCCCCAAGGTGCATCCGAAGGCCATCTTAAAACAGATTAATTTGTCTTGAGTAATCCTGGTTTTTTATAACATGACATGAACATGCATTTAAAAAAAATAATAATAAAGTTTCATCACGTAAGACTTCATTTTTTGTGAAATTAATTATTAAATGTTTAATAATATTGATTATATTCAAATGTTTTAAGTAGATTGATTTTTTAATCTACATTATTAATAATTTATTAAATCAAACCACATTTAAGTACAATATAAAATATGATTTGTTTTATATTTCACAATGATTATTTAAAATTATTAAAACAATTTTCTTTGAAGATTTACCTGGAGCTGAAGTACCAAGACAAATCAAGTTCTTTTGCTAAGTTGGTCAAGTATGGGCCTTATCTTTATCCCGTCTCATTAAAGTAAGAAATAACATTTCAATTTACGATCCATTTAGTTTTTTAATTGCAACCTATACACAGGTTTTATAAACCAGCCAAAACATATCAGTTAATTGATTAAACGTTTCAACCTTATTTTTACTCAAAATGAAAAAAACATATTTGACAAAAAATTTATATTAACTTATATGATTAGGTGGCTATTCAGAAAACAGCAAATGAAAATGAAAAAGGAAGGAAAATGAGAACAGTTTGTTTTCATAAAATTGTACACCTTTTTCATTCCTACCCAGATAATTTAAATTTTCATCATTTAGGTTATACAAATAGAATCACACCCAAATGGAAAAAATATTTACATTCATTTAAACATTTTCTTGCAATGTAATTTTCAGTTAGTGAATATACTTTTTTTATTTTTATAATTTATTAGCACAATAAACGTCGTGTTTTTAAGAACGAATTGTAAACAGTACGCATTTTTATTTTGATCACGTTTGATCCAGTTTGCAGGAGTATCAGAGCTAGCAGTATTTGTCACTATAGATAGTAAGACTTGACTTATCTCTTTTACTTTTATAGACTGCAGTAAAATAAACATTTATTTATCAATGAAGTGCTTTTAAAAATTAATTGAGAACAGAGCACATTTTTTTTTGTGTGTGTGTAAACTGTAGCCAGTTTATTTATTATTATTTGACCTTTCATTCAGTAAATTTGAATCCACTTGATTTCTTATTAATTTGATCCATTTTGTAAAATAGTGAGAGAAGAAGAGATAAAAGTGAGAAAAGAATAAAATGAAAGATTTTAGAATTTTAATGCCGATTCTGTTTTACAATCATTCTTGTCCAGACAGTAGAAAGGATAATTAATTTTTATTTATTTTTATTATATCTTTTTTAATCATAGTTTGTCAACAAACAATTTATATTTTAATGAAATGCCATTAAAAACTAAGTATGAAAGTATAAACTAAGTATTCCCCCCCCCCCAATAATCTGCACTCTATACCAGTTAATTTTGTTATTATTTGAATTTTTATTTGACCAATTATTTAAGTGGACCCAGGATTCTGTATTATTGTGATTACAATAGATCTGAAAGGGGGAGAACGGTACAACCAATCTTAGACTATTAAATGTAAAAAGAGAAGTAATTCCGATCATAGCGGAGGGATTAATGTCCAACTACCTGTTTGGTGTTGTGGACAAGTTAAACTACTTTACATTTTTCACTTTTCATAAAAAGCCACAGGCTCTACCGGGATTCGAACCCAGAACCAATAGGGCGGCAAATCGAGTCAGACACCCTAAACACTCAGCTACCACAGTCCCCATTTCAGAATATTATAATACACTCTCTGTTTTAAAATAATCTTAGCCAGTTAATTTAAAGAAATATAAACCATTTACATTTGTATATGTTTATCATATAGAAAGTCAAAATCAATAAAAATTTATGAACAATTTAATGGTTTTTTAGTACAACTAAGTACCCCCTATGAAAGCCAGCACTTCTCCCTAATAATTATTACTTCCAATTAAGCTTTTCTTTCTATCTTAGTTATTACCAAGGACTGAATTGCTTTGCTATTAAAAATGAATTGTGAACAAGTACAATTTTTTAATTATTTCATTCTACAGCCTACACATGCTAGTTAATTTGTTATTATTTGACTTTTCATTAGCGCAGTTAAATAATTGACCCTGGCTTCTCCTATTACTATGATCGCAATGATCGATCTATTTTGTCTGATAGTCAGAGAAAAGTTTGAAACTGACACAGGATTCATGATTATTTTAACCAGCCGGACGATTAATTTTTTAGGATAGCCAGAGCCAGTAGTAGTCGTCAGTGCAGATAGTAAATAGCTGCATCTCTTTTACTTGTGTGGTTTGTGAGCATAATAAACATTCATACATCTATGGAGTGTTTTTAAAAATAAACTGTAAACAGTATTATTTATTTATTTTTTTTTTTTCAATCATTGCATTCTGCAGTACAAGCCAGGTATTTATTATTTAACTGTTCATTTGTATGTTTGATTAATTTTGTAAGATAGGCAAAAAATAAATCAGGAGAAAGGATAGAGAGTGAGCGATAAATATATTATAGATCCTCAGAATATCATAAAGCATACTTGTCGTTTACAAACATTCTTTTTAAATCACATTTAAAAGACTGTAAATCTTATGTCATCTTTTCATTCAAGATGGATCGAATTCAATGAGAAAATTTGATTTACAATCGTTTAAAGTTCATTTATAGCTAAGACATGCTCTATTGTATCTCTCTCTCTCAAGACAATCCAGTTAAATTTATATCACCGCAATGAAAAGTTTATTACACCAAAATGCCTCAAGCTTCTAATAAATATTACGATCTAATCATTTCTAATTATTCACCCAGGATAAAATCAGAGAAGAAGAGATCAAAGATTAAACTCTGTGCATAGCAACCGAATGCCAAGGGAATCTTATCAGGCTGGGGTAGCCTTTGTAATCAAACACTACCTTCCGCCCTATTCATTACATTTTATTGCTTCAGTAAGGGAAAAAATGCGCCTTTTCCGCATTTTACATATTTACAGAGTTCTTTGAGCATTTGTTAGTTGAAATAATTGTTGCAATGGAAGCTGTAAAAGTCAAGGTGAGTGTAATCAGTCGGTTCGTCGACTTTATTGTCATTTCTTTACAGATATCACTTCACACTAATCCATTGTTATGCCTATTTAAAGACTCACCATCAATCAGTATAGAAACAAAACTAAAACTAAAATATATATATGTATATTTATACACAAAATAAAAATGTTTATTTACTGCTTGTATGTTTAATTTAAGGCAAGAAAAAAAAGAAAGATATTTTAATCCCTCATTTCTTACTTGAACCGTTGACAGGTGCAAGAAGGTCATTTGGTTTAAAACAGACTCATGGACGTTTTCAAAATTTAACTCAAGAAAATGCAGCCAATTTTATAGACAAATACAAAATTACTTTTTATTTTTGAATATTTCTCATGACTTAAAAACCGCCCTGTTCACAGCGACAGACTGTGCAACAGTCATATATATAGTTTTAAGCACTTAATTAGACAGTTTAATAATTTTTTAGTGTTATCAGTCACGTTTCACCATTTTCAATTATGTATTTGTGGACAAAGATAACACTAAAGACTGTAGTAGTAGACATGTTAGGTGTCTCCCTCTCATGTTAAATGATAGAGAGGTCCAAAAAACCTAACTTAGCATGATAAATAAAACAATCAGTCATTCTAATCCTTGGTATTGGAATCAATCTGTGGTTCCCACACACTCAAATATGTTGTTCTGCGTTCTCATTTTCATTTTTCTCTCTCTCTCGGTTACGTATATCTATCTATTTATCCCTATACAAATTTAACTATGTCTGTGTTTCTTATTATAGCTTTTTTGAATCGTTGTCTCTCTCTAAAACGTACCCACTTGTTTCACTTTTTTTTAAACGCATATACTATGTCAGTTTGTGTACCTCTACATATGTATCTCTTTTTTTATCATTTAATTTCTCCCTCCAATTTGCTTTTTCCCTCCACAACCTTATATATCTATTCTATTATTATATCTCTTTAATTATTTCTTTATTTTTTATTATTAGTCTTTCCAGTCACCATCTATCTTCCTATCTCCCTTCTCCCTTTATCCTTCACATTATATATAAATCTTTTTTAGACAAAATAAATAAAAAAGAAATAACTCAAAGAAGACGTTATGTAAAATACTGTTGTAAACTTTATTTGATTTGGTATTGCTATTTTAGTCTAGATGCTACTGATTCAACAGTTATAAAGAATTGTTTTTAACACAACTTCATATTATTGTTTATATGTAAAAATATGACCATGAACATGAAATATCAATGTTAAAAAAAAGTAAATAAAAATAGTTCAAAACTTTAGGATAAAGAAAGAGGAAAGCTCTAAAGAAAAGAACATATACAAATGCTACAAGTAAACAGTACAAATAAGTTTTTTTTTAAATACGAAAATCTCAACTTTTAATAGTTACTATTTGATACATTTTTTTTAGCTTTTCCTTTTAAAAAAACTTGAAGTTGAAAGTCATGCTTTTTAGACTTGCTGCTTGTAAGTGCAGTATATTTCTGGTTCTTTGTATATTGTAGATTAAAAAAAAGAGAGATTTTGTTTAATATACGACAGTAAGTGATTTGGAATTTGTTTTTATAGTGTCCATTTGCCTACTAGTGCACCAGCATAATCCATGAAATAACGGAAAATTTATTGTAAAGTGGTTTGACCCTCATCCGAGACACCCAATGGATGGTTGAATGTTAAGCCTTCCTATGACAGAAATTACTTTGCTTTTAAATTGTGTTTAGCATTGAAAGCCTCAGGCAATCTTTTATGCATAAGGATTTATATATTACATATATAATTTCAAAAATAACCTAACTAAACCAATACATTGCCTAGATAAATTTGTTTTAAAGAATTTAACAATATATTTGGTAGCATCGAGGATGTAGTCTACAGAATGTTCTAGTGTTGAAACTATGCCAATATTTTGGTGTTTTATTTCACCTCCCTCAGGGCTCTACAATGGATACATATAATATTTTATAATTGCTCATGTGTGTAAGTGAAAATCAAAAATCTACTTGCTTTTCCAACTTACAGATTCTTTGCCACTGTGTCTGTGTTTGATTTTAATTACATGATGAATTACATTGATGATAATTACATCCTACAAAATATATTGTTGAATAACAGCTGGTTGATCTCATTAAAGAATTTAATATATAAATTTAAAAATGTAAAAAGCTGTGGCCTTCAGCTCTTTAATTATTAATATAATTAAGTAATAGTTATGTTTTATTTTTAGACCAAACATAAAAAGGCCAAACAAAAATGTCCAGTAAATTTAGGAGAAACTGCTCCTCTTTGTGAACCGGAAAAGTTGGGTGTTGGGTGCATTGTAAAAACAGAAGATGAAGTAAAACCCAAGAGTCACTTTGAGTATGATGATAAAAATTTGTCAGCTGAAGAAACAGAAAGGCTGCTTCACTGTCAATCCCCAGATGTAGAGTCTGTCAAGACAGTTGCACTTTTGAACAAGCTCGATTTAAATGAGAAGGACTCTGGTAGTACCGAATTAGAGGAAATTGTTGCAACTGTTGTACCAACAGTACCAGAATTGGCCTCGACACATTTCCAAAATCTTATATCAAACCCGCTAAATGAAATTGACGAACGTCTTGAAGCGGAATTAACAGCTAAAGATGATATCAACACAGACATACAATTTCCTTTTGGTGATATTGAAGATGAATTTGCAGATATGTCCAACATCGTGTCACAGACTCAGGAACTGCCTTCTTTCACAGAGGCGCAACTGCTCTCTTTGTACATAAACAATGAAGTGGGAAGGTGCAATAACTATGTTGAAAGTTTCATAGATAGTGAATTAAGGGGTGGTATTGCCCTGCGACACCCCCTTTACGACCTTCTCGCCAATTATGTCAAGTTCAGAGAAAAACAGTTTTCAAATTCTAAAGAAGTTGAAACTTTAATACAAGATAGCAAAAATATACAACAGCAATTGTGGATTCTAAACATCACAAAAATAACTGAATCTGGAGAATGCCAAGTAAGTAAATTTGAAGAAGAATGTTTTTATTTAATTATGTTATTTTTATTTTTCAGGATGGAAATCCAGTCGAAGCAAGTCATGAATATCAAGTTGGGTCTTTTAACACTGATGTCCTCGCAAAGTTAGTAACAAACCTGGCAACGATTAGAGAAAAAGTTCATGAACAACATGCATTATTCACTTATAGTGTGCAAATTACAAAATTAGAAGTAAGTATATCATTAATTAAACATTAAGATCTAGATTACAAGACTAATTTGCTTAATTTATATTGATTGATGGCTTTTTAGATAGACAGTTACGTGCAGAAGATAGCTCAGAAATTTCCTAATATACAATCAAACTACCCAGTCTCTTTAATGGAGGAAAACTATGGAAAAAGCAATGAACTGTGTCAGGCGATATCTGTCCTGTTCCATTTTCAGAGGCAGCACCACAAAGACCAAGGTTTTATTCAAGAGGCAAGGCAGTGGTTGAGTAACTTGATTGGCATCCTGCTCAGGGTAGCTTCCTGGCATGATCATGTTTTCATTATTAGTCATGTATTGAGGTAAGAGGTATTATAATTTTTTTTTCTTGGATCATAATGTTTGTCATGGCATGTGATTTATTTAGGAAATTAGAAGTTTTGAAATAGTGGTTTATCTATTTTGTAGGTGTCCAGGAGGTATGTCTAAGTGGGCAATTCCTTTTATTCAAATACCCCAACCTCCTACGAAGTGCATCAACCCACTTGCCTACTTGAACCACATGATTGCAATAATTTCCATCATCGTATCTCCAATTAAGGATAGAGAATTGTTTCTGACTCAAGTGTGTAGTGTGCAAATAGTTTTAGTTGGTATATATTAATGGAATGTGTTTACAGCTTGAAAAGTTAAACTCTAATATCAAAAGTGAGGATGTATGGGTTATAGTCGACTCGGAGGGTGAGGAGGAAGAAGAAAATGCAAACAATTCTCAGGCAAATTTAAAAGAAAATGACATTATTTCTATTTTTAATCAAATTCCATTGGACAGTTTATTTAGACAGGTAAATTTTAACAAAAATATTTATTTTAATTATTAACAAAAAAGAAAGATGGTACTGATACATGAATTGTTAAATTGATTTTAATTGCATCCATTGAATTTCAGACATTCCTTATAATAACAAATGACAACAATGATGTATTTGCACAAATAAGTAGCAGCCATTTATTAAAGATATTTGCAATAAGCAGATACTTGATTAAAATTTTGGAGCAAGGTATAATCACGTACCACTCCATCAGGTACCAACAATTTGCAAAAAGACTAGCCAGCATCATTTTGCATATAGCCCAGTATACCACTGATGCCTGGGAAATTCATAAGTATTGTTAAAAATTTGCATTAAATTTTGTTTTGATGTTTAATTGTTAATGTAATAATAATTAGGTTCGAAGGTGGTGAGAACAGGGATGAGAGTTTCATGGACAGGCTACAAGCCGAATACGACAATATAATTATATGCGCATGTTCTGCGTTTCAAGCAACGGCGCAAAAATCTGTTCTTCAGTTTCTCATTTCGCTTCCGTTTGGGCTTGTTTCGATGCACACTCTCTGGAAGCTTTTTCACATGGTGATGCATACCGATGCCGGAGGTAATAATTTATCAGATCGTTTTTATTTCACATCTCATCGATAACATCAACAGGAAAACTTTGCAAAAACTATGCGGAGTGGTCGGCAAGCTGGGAAGAAAAGGTTGTTCACTTTTCCGATGCCGAGTTATATTATATTCTCACATCAGTTTCCAATATGGCATTATCTAGGATGTTCGCAGACTGGGTTTTTATAAAAATGGTTACTGTATCCCTCTTGCAAGTAAGTTTATTTTTTTAAATAAATAATTTCCAATTGTTTACTGAATCGATTATTCTTATATTTTAGATTGGGTTCGTCAATATTTCAACTAGGGACACTTGTTATAAAACTTGTAGATCACTTTTGTCCAACATGGCTGCAAAATATCCTTCTTTAATTACAGTTATTTTAAAGAAGCTTAGAGTCCTATTACCGCAAACTGGAAATGTAAGTTTTTCTTTATGTGATAAACTATTTATTATTTCTTCATCATTAATTTGAAAATAATTTTTCTTTGTAATATTACAATCAAAAATATTTAATCAAATGAAGCGGTGTGTTGTGGGCCTCAGCTTTAATACTCTGTTTATGTGGTTAATAAAATCAGACCACAATAAAGTGTGTTATTGTGTCCTGATATCATCAACCTCCTAAACAGAGCATCAAAAATGTTTAATTGTCTGTAGCATAATTGTCTCTGATCATATTGATTTTACTACCATCTAGGGAAGAGGGCCGCGGTAGCTGAGTGGTTAATGCATCAGACTCTCGGCTGTAGATCTGTGGTCATGGGTTCAATTCCTACTTTCGCCTTTAGATTTTTCTTATTTCAAAGGAATTGCACTGGCTGCAATTAAAGTTGACACGGCTCATCAATGGAAGGTCTGGGGCGGGATCGGATCTCAGCAACCCTAATTTTGGTCCCATCCCCCTTCGAAAATGAGTTTAAGAAGAACACCGGCACACCGGGAGCTCAATGCACACCCATATTGCAAGCTCCCAAATGCCAGAATGGTACCAGGAAGGAGTACAATAACTTTAATACTTCAGTGCTCAGGGAAACTCCAATTCCTGGTATCTATTATCTATGAAAAAAAAAAAAATAAAAAAGCTACATTTTGGTCTGTTTGGTGTGACAATTTAACAAATAAACACATAACAGAACATAATAACCAGAATAATACACTTAATCTACAATAAATCAAAAATCAATAAATCATTCAACAAAGAGGACACAACTGTCAAATGAAACGTGTTTAGAGACAGGTTAATCAATTTACCAAATTTTCAGCTGAGCCTTTACATATTTAAAGACCTCCCATTGTACTCCTGGAGGCCGACAGAAGATGATTTAAGCCTGCTTGAACATTGGTTACTTGCCTGCCCTTTGAATTCCATCGAGGCATCCTTAGCAAGATTCATTCTGTATTACATGAACTGGGGTTTAAATCCAAAGTGAGGCCTTTTCCCATGCATCGATGTATTACAGAAAAGATAACATTTTGCAACTTTTATTTCAGCAATTCTCATGAGCTCTTTCTTCCTCGAGAATTCCATTGCCAAGTGGCACTGTTTGTTGTCAGGCTGTCTATAGTACACTGCCCTGAGACTCCAACTTCAGCCCATTCTACAGTCATCGCCGACACTATTAAACAGGTTAAACATCTTATGAACAAGTTAAGTTATTAATTATAAGATGAAGAATTATTAAGTTGTTTATTTTAGTTGACTTTCTCATCGGACCGTTCTATCACGGAACAAAGTCTGGGTATTTGGGTTTGGTCCCTGCTCTTCAAACTGAGATTGCATTTAATGGATCAACCAGATACATCCATTGATTCCGTAATGAATCCCCTGCAGAATGTTTTCACACTTCCTTCATTGGAATCACTTCCGAATGTAAAAAGTTGGTAAAAATTTATTGGATTTTTATTATCATAATGTCTTATTTTAGGAACTATCGCCTCTTACGAGAGCCGTTAAAGAAAAAGAAGTAACAGCAATATTTGTATCACTGCTTATGACAATGACTGGCCATAATTTGACACTAATTGAACAGAATGGATTCAAAATGATGAATGTTTTAATCCAATGCCATCGTTACCTAGCAGTGTTGGTCCTTCTTGAGCACATCACACCTTTATTTTTAGGATCTCAAGATAACCTTCATCAATCCGAAAAGTAAATGGTTTTTAAGGTTTTAGGCTGGTCTCACATTGGAACCAACTTAGAGCAATTTGTCCGGAGTAGAGGTGGTTCAGTTTTGATCAGCATGCATTTGAAATGATTTTTTTTCTTTGAATTTTTAGGTTTCTTTACATTATTTTAAAAGCAATTTCTTGAATTAAAAGAATTATTGAATTAAAACTGATTTTTATTGTCCATAGGTACTCACGAAAAATCATAACAACTTCACTTCAAAATATATAAATGAGTATAAACGTTAAAAAATCAGATGTAGTCGGTTCCAGTGAGGAAGCAGCATTAATTGCTCCAAAGTTAACTTCATAATTTGATAAAAGATTTTCGTATGCACTTTTCATTGATCATCATCTTCTTTTTAGTTTTCACGAGATAATAAAAGGCCTTCTGACAGCTGACAAAACATTCGTAAAATACACTTTAGGTCTCATTCCATCAAGTTTTCCTGGCATAATACTCAAACAGTTTGGTTTTATGATACAATCTCAAATCGAGAATTACCGAAAGTAAGTTAATATTACTCAATAAAAAAAGGTTTTTACTAATCGATCCTTTCATTTATTAAGGAAATATAAATTCCAATCACCTAGCCCTTTTATCGAACTTTGGCTGCGGGCATTGACAAACGTTTGGATACTGAATCCCTCTGCTACAACATACCTTATGGACATTGTGTTGAGGGCAGCCTTTTTCCAGACACAAACAAGAGAAATTGCAAGTGATATACTCATTGAACTACTCCAGGTATAATAAAATTGACTATATTGTCGTTAAACTATATCCAAATTCATTGAAATTTCTTTCCCCCTGCAATTATGTTGAGATGGTTTTGTAAAAAGCACTTAGAAGTAAATTTAATTTTGTTGTTACAATTAAAAAAAAAATCTTTCAAGCCTTTGCCAGTGTTTGTATTTGAATATTTATTTTCTTTTAGCAAATCATAGAGGCCTGCCAGAAAGAGGTAGGGATTTAATTTGATCGTTGCTCACTTAACTAGCAAGTATAGTTTGTTTTCAAACAGGACAGCTTTTTTTTTTTTAATGTTGAGCATCGTGTAAATGCAAACATTCACACCATAAAAACATACTTTTTTGCAGTTTAACATGTCAAAATCAAACATCTTCAAAAAAATGAAACTCGGTAAAATCAATGTAATACACTGTTTGTTATTCATTTGTATATTTTTCGCATATAATATTAAGAACAAACCACCTTTTCACCTATTGCACTCTAGTACTAACATATAGTAGAAAATTAGTTACAAACTATAGTAGCATGGAGTCTTTAAAAATTTAGCTTTAATACAAAGGACGAAGACTTTCTTACAATGGTTACATTTGTTTCCAATTTTATATCCATTAATCACATCACATCTTCCCATCCATTTATTTGTATATCCCAAAAATTTGACAATTGTATCATATTTCCATCTCTTTTTTTTTTTTTTTTTAAAATAAACCCAGCATGCTTTGTGATAGTGTGAGGAGACGATTAATGTCAAAACTCAAAATGAAGTTATTTAATACATCTATCCTTAGATATGCATGTATGTGTTTTAAATATTAATGTTTGGTGGTTGTAATTTAAACAAATATTAGGTCAATTTTATTATAAAATATTTCTTCGACAACTAATTCTGTTGGTCATCTATCAATTAAATTTTTCATTGTCAGAACATTAAAACATTCAAAACTATTTAATCATTAATATTGGAATTGTTCTCCTATATTCTAATATCCTCCTGTAATCTATGTTCTTCTTTTAAATTAGAAAAAGGAAACAGCCATGTGGCAAAATTAAATTGTAATATCAATACATAAAACAGGACTGAAGGGCAGAATAATACCTAGAATTGATTTAAAGTAAAGAAGAACAAATCCTAGCCTACAGTTCTTAACGTATTCAGGATGCTAAAATGAGTTCCCGCGTATATATTCTCAGCCACTAAATGACCTCCCTGTCTGGCTTATTTTGCATCATTCATCAAAATGCAAAATGGCATTTAAATTGCAATTCCGTTCAAATTTTGATAGTAATATAATAATAATAAAATCACATATGCAATATTACACGTTTCTTTCTTCATTCTATATGCCAGGCATACTCATAGCCAATAGTAGGTCTGAGGGGTTGCCTTACGGAAAAAAAAGAAAAGAAAAAAAAGCAATCATCTTGATAGAAATAAAGGATAATAATAATTTAATGTAAAGAGAAGACAATTATAAACAAATTCCAAAAAAAAATTAAATTTTCTACATATATATACATATCTAAGCACCAAAACATTAATCTAAAATTAGATAGAAGACATTTTAATAAAACAAACATTAACAAATACTTATTTAGGTATAGGGTATACACTTTGGAAGTTAAATTCAATTACCAAGTTGTATGTGCATTACCAGGAGTTCTTACAGTATTTAAGTAAACAACCAAAGTTCCTTCGATTTAAATATTCAAAAAACTCCATAAATGTCAATCAAAGTAACCAGTTCAGTAGTGCACAAAGCATCTTCACCCTTCTCAAGGTTACACACTGGGCTCATTTTAATGCCGTCATCTAAGCAATTTTTATTTAAGAAGAATAATTCATCTCTTAATCTTTATTAGCCAAGGTATCGAACTTGTAAAAAATTTGACAGCACATTCCTCACATGTTATAGTTTTGAAGAGAAATAAATGGAAGGAGAAAAACGAAGTTGTATTTAACAGGAAATTTATTTCTTAAAATTTAACGAAACAAAAAATAAGTTGCAATTAACATAACGATAATGCCAGATTGTGAACAGCAGGGAGAGAAATAGTTGTTCACTGATGATGAAAGGAAGAATTTGGGAGGTGTCCACTTACCATTGAGTTGACTGCTATGTAGTGGATACAACCTTAACCCAATAAACACCACGAGTGTCCAGTAAGAGCTCTTAAAATGAAAAAAAAAAAGAAATTTAGAATGAGTGGGTCGCGAGACCAAGGGAGCATATAAGCCTGAATGAGATAACTCATCCCGAGTCCCGAAAAGGTTAATGTTCAATGGGTATTGGGTGTTGCTGATGAGGACTTACAATATTTGTTTGTTTTTCCTTAATAACTCTCAATTACAATTCCAAGGGATGTGGTGTGGCTAAATCCATCTTGAATGGTCTAATGACCTAACCACTCAGCCATCACGGTCCTTTGAATCTATTTTTTCAACTTACAAAAATATGTATTTATATGTCTTGATAACACACCAAATACACATGATTATAACATACTTTCAACTTAAATTAATGGGGTGAGTTCAACTTCAAGTTTAATGTTCTATGGCCAGTTATTTGACTTCCTTGCAATAGTACTTTTTGGATTGAATTAAAAAGTTTCTTCTACTTCAGTTTTTATACTTTTCAATAAATCAGATTTATTTCTCTTAGCTGAATCGGCCATTTCTTGAAAGAAGTCTGAAGAAGCAAGGATAGGAGTATAGTATATAATTGTAGAAGCTGGCCACTGTTAATTTCAGAAAGGTTGACTTTTTTTAATTTCTTCTTTTATTATAATATCAGTTGTCCCATTCTTTTCTGACATTCAGTTAATAAAATGAGGAAAATAATAATGATTAATATTAGTATTGATTTTTATAAAATGTTTATGGTTATCTTGCCTTTAAAAATTGTAATGTTTTATTTTTTATCACAGGCACATTTACATGCTTCAAAGCAGAAATTTTCTTTGCTTAATTGGGTCTCTGGTAACAGCAATGTGACGTCCCTTTTGAACAAGCCAACACCTGAAACCCCTTGGTTCTCGTTGTTCGCCATAGAAATTGAAGAGAAAGTACTCTTCTCGATGACAAATCTTTGGACAGAGCTTTTAATTGACTTATCTTGCTGGTCAGGCAAAACAACCATTGATGCGTCTCTCAAGGCTAGTGGCTTTGAAAATTTTTAAAAATTTATTATTTAATTTTTTTTTAATTAAATCACAGAGATGCTGCTCAAGCTTAAAACTGTCTTATGTACCGTGCAGTACTCTTCCCATTTATAGATGGTCACAACAAGTCCTGGAAACTCCTGTTGACCACCCTGTCATGCCAGTACTGTGGCAAAAGTTCTTTTTCCTCTTTCTGTCAAGAATGCCGACAACGAGGTAAGCGGTTGTAATAAAAATTTGCGATAAATTGTTTCCAATTTGTATTTTGCTATTGTAGCAGGAAAGATTTGGGATCTGTTGGCTTGAAGTTCTTCGAGGGTTCAACAAATCAGGCCTTGTTGAAAAAGTTGAAAAAGAAACTGAGTGACTGTCAGAGTTTTTTTGAAGCCAAATGCAACAACCCAACAGATATAGTATCAGATGAAAAGAAAAACTGGTACAACAGTATGGCAAAGTAAGTAAACAGTTATAATTGTGATGTTATATTTTCCAAATAGTTGTTATTACTCTTTATTATTATTTTAATAATTTTTTTGTGAAAAATATAAAAATATTAGGGATTTATATTATTATAAAATATATGATTTTAAGGCTGTATACTTCACTCTCATTATGGCTGGATTCTCCAGGACTTCATGAGCCCTCTGTGTTCATAGCTTCTTTACCTCCGATGTACAATATTAACAAATTATCAACTATTTTCCAGGGAGACAAAGTAAGTTTAAAAAAAAAAAATGAAAAAAACTTCTTGTGCAGTTTCTAATTTAACTTTAGTCTTTTTGGTACGAATACATTGATTTTGAAGGCGTAAGGGCCAACCAAAGGCAAAGCGTCCTCAACTGGGAACAGTGCACATACCGTCACCTCAATTTGAGCTGTAACCCCTTACACTCCCCAGTGGAACCTGATCCTTTAACAAGAACAGTCAAAAGGTGGTAAAAATTACAATTAGTGAAAAATTACAGATGTAACATATTTTGTATCTTTTTCAAGGTTGCAAAAGTATGAATCCCCCTTGCCACCACCTGCAGTTTTAAATATCCAAGTTGCTGTGCCTGAAACGTACATTGAATCACTTTTTAATAAATCCCAGCTCTTGGAAACGTTGAAAGAGTCTTTTAAATCTCTTTCAAGTTTTGCACAGTGAGTTTCTATTTTTTGTTACGATTTTACAGATTTAATACTTTCCTTGATAACAGTTTTCTTTGGAAACTGTTCTTGGTTTGTTATAACATTTCCTACATTTTCTTTATCTTTCTTGTATGTTCTTATTCTTATTTCTTATTTATCTTCTTTTTACATTTTCTTTTATCAGAAATCTTCATAAATAACTCATAATTTTACTTCTATTTAAGGGTTTACTAATAACATTATGATTTATTCTTTTCAAGGGTCCATAAAGTACGCTCAGGTGAGCATTCAAGCATTGACTATTGTTTAATCGAGCTTGCTCCGCTTCTTTATGATACTGTTGAAACTAACGTGACTCTGCATGCTGCGTGTGACACTCACAACCCCGGAATGCAAGTGACCAATATGCACTCTCTCAACTGTGCTGGTCCGGCTGTGATTAGAATTAAAGTTCCGGAAGTGAGGGTGAACCAACCCGTTGACCTCGCCATTCACAACAATAGGGTCGACGCGCATAACTTGATTAAACGTAGCATGCAACCGTCACCATTCCATGTGGTCATAAGTAGCCTGCAAATTCAACAAGCTGTCAAGTAAGGAATTTTTAAAAATTTATATATAAATGTGTGTTAAATTGGGTTTTGTTTTAAATTTTAGGGCACTAGAAGAAAAATGTATTGAGCTAAGAAAAATCGGAGATGTACATTTACTAGAGAGGATTCATGATACAGGCGTTGGCCTATTTTATCAATTGACTTATTTATATACAGAAGAAGCCATTGCTCATCCACCAATGAAGCAACTAATCACAACGTGCATCGAAATCCTTGGCAGAGTGAGATTTAAAAAACAAAAATTACTCTGAACAAGTAAAAAAAATTTCTTTTTAATTTTTAGTGTTTTGTGAGTGTTGATGAGTCACAAGGACCCCTTCTTCTCAGTAGAGTTTTGGAAACACCATCGCTGACATCATTACTGTCCACTCATTTTTCACCTACGACCTCTTCACCCCAAATTTATATTCAACTTTACCGTACCTTGCTCAATGCGATTTCTGCATCAAATTATGATCTTATATTTGTCTTTCTGACAAAGGTTATTACATTGAAATATTATTTATAATGAGTACTGTTTTAACCTGTTTGATTCGTTTTTGTAGTTTGATATAGGTCTTTGGATAGAAACACAAAAACCAAGATCTTCTGACAGATCGGTTTTAATTGATCTAGTTGGCCAGGCTTTAGCATCTGCTGGACAAACTCCACATCAGGAGTTTATAATGATTCATGAGGTAACATTTAAAAAAAAAGAAAAGAAAAGAAATTATTTTACTTACAAATGTGGTTTTGGTCAAGGTTCTTCGGCGGCAATTTTGTCTATTGATGATGGTCGAAGCACCTCAGCACTTCACACATTCATTGTCTGTAGCTTTGAAGTATACAGAGTCTCACACTCTTGCTACTGAAGTTTGGTATGACATAGTTAATGCACTAGTATGGCAGACTGGAGTTCAGTTCAGACCTCATTCTACCTTGGCGCAAGTGGTTGGAAATATGGCCAAGTTTGCAGTTGATCAAACAGTCATCACCTTGCATGAGGTTTTTATTCATTGTTGTTTTCAACTTGAACATTTTTATTAATGTAAATATAACTATGTTAACAGGCAATAGAAATATCAACTTTAATAAGTGACTATTTCCAATCGGAACGATTGCAATATGGTCTTTACGGTCTGTATCCCAAGTACAGGGTGTACATATCTCCTCTTACAACTGTTCTCGGTACCATCAGCCATGCCCTTATTATTCTCACTATAAAGAAAAACGGAATAGGAAACAATTTCAAAGGTGAGATTAAACAAAAAATTTTAATTTTCAAATACTATATGTTTATTTTTTTAAGTTGGAACAGATATATGGCAACAGTTTATTAATATGTATTCTCCTTGGATATGCCCGTATTATACAAAAAACATGGCACAGCCGACAGCAACTTGGATCCAGCAACTAACAGATGATCGTTCTATTTTGCTCCCTTGGATCAGCACAGATTCAGGCCATGCTCATAAGGTCTTAGCCATCTTTACCGAATCTATACGTTTCTTTTTAGATTCAGTTCAAGGTTAGAGTTAATGATTTAATAAATCAGCTTTAATTACAATCATCTTCAATTTTATAGGAACAAACGATATGTTCAGTCAGCTCTGGCAGTATTACGTCAACTTTTATGCCAATCCCTCAGTACCTGAACATGTTCTCAGTGTTGTCAATGACAACTTACTGTCCTTGCCTTGGAATAAGTTCTTTCCTTCTTTGTTGGACCTGGAACTGATGCTCAAAGTATTTTTCCTCGCCGTTTAGTTTTGTACGTTAGTAACGTTTTACTCAACACACTTCATCAGGTTTCAGATACTTATGTGCCTTTTTGTCACACTCTGCTTGGTGCAATTTTTATTGAGATACCTTGGCTTTCATGGCTTGACACGATGACCAATTGGAACGAGCAGAATTCGACTAAAATTTTATCATCCTTCCTTCATCTCATTATCAAACTTTCAAATGAACCTAATGTCAGACAAGTGAGTTTTTTCTTTTAGAGAATTTTAAAACTCTCGGTAATTTAAATGCAAGAATTTCAAATTGATTATGTACTCGTATTTACGATAAATAAAATATTTTGATATAAAGAAGAAATTGTTCAGGATGTTGATATACATATTTTATAGATGCAAAACGCCTTACTTTTTGGTGTGCGACATGATGATGTTTTTGTTTTAGTCAGGCAAGATTCTAGATTTGTTACGGACAAGCAAGTCTTTTCACTGGGAACATGTGGATTTCCCTAGTTACGAATCTGTTGTTAATTGGTTTGTGATGAGCTACGATCCAAGGGTGATTCTCAATCTCGAGGAAGAAGGAAACCAGATTGATCATGCAGTCATGGAGTATGTACTGTTAAATGGAAAATATAATCATTTCGAATACCTTTTTAACCTGCTTTTATAGATTGCTCAGATATGCAGCTGGCTTTGTGCACGGTGAATCAAGTTACCATAGCTCTACACCTAGCAAACGACAGGTTTATGTCAGGGGATGTATGAAGATGATAGTTTCCTGTTTAAGTAAATACAAGTCATTAGTAATGTCTAACCAGGGAAAAGTACAAGGAGCTATCGAAGATATTCTGATCATTATTAACACTGTTGTGCCACAGTGTAAGTTATATTAATTATTTATTATAAATCAATTTTAGATTAATATTACAATTTGTGTTCTTAATGATTTCGTATTATACTTATTTAATGCTTAATGTTATAACTTAATTTTTTTAAATACTGATACTTTTTTTAGCTGGAGGCAATCATGCTGAAGCCGGACTTCACATCGGTGAAGTCTTAACACTCGTGAACTTAGGCAGTGGGCCGCTACCGAAGCTCTCGTCTGACACAATAATCTCATGGGTGTCAAAGAGAGGTGACTGCATCGTATCATCAGCGTTACTGCGGACCCTCGGTACCACCCTCGAGCCCGCAGCTCCCCTTGGGGAAATATTAGAATCAGTCCTTCAAGCTGCATTCAATGATAGTAAGTGGATCACCGGAGATGGTTAAACGTAAAATTATTTTTTTTAAATATGTTTTCAGGAAGTGGAGGAGATTGGAACGCCATGATATCATATTTTCAGGAGCCTGTGCCGCGTAGACCTTCGCCAGAAGAGGCCTTCTCGTCCTCAGGACACCTCCTTTCGCTCTATTTGCTTTTGAATAAACAGCTAGCTACCATATTTGATCTCGAAGGAGAAGCGGTAATTTTCAGCGGACTTGTAATGGGTCTTGCATCATTAAAAGAAAAGTGAGTACACTCACAACATTCCATAAGTCCAAGTAAATTAACAAAAATTTTGGGTCCATACAAGGAACGTGACAGCCAAGATAGAAAATGACTTGTTATTTATAGGTTGGTCGATTAAAAAAGTAAGTAAGTAAAAAATAAACAAATAATAATGATGGAAAAGGGAAAATGTGCCGTATTAGGTAAATAGAAGAAATGTTTAATGGAAATTTTAAGGTTAGGTGAAAAAAAAGCTATGGGTGAATCATGGATGTCCTCACTCTTTCTCAAAACACAATTATTGATGAACTGATATTATCTGTTTAAAGAAATATTTAAAAAAAAAAGCCAGCATTACCAAATACATTACATATATCACAAATTTTCACATTAAAATAGAAATTTAACTATTTTATTTATATTTTTTTTTATGTGACTTTACAATAAAGATATTTTTCAGTCCTGATTTGGAGACAAAAATTGTGCCCCTCTTTCATCTGTGCCTTGTGATGGCATCGAGGTTGGCTGATGAAAAACCGCAGCTTGTAGAAAAACACCTTAAAACTCTAGTCCGCACGGCTGATAACTGGGCTGAGTACAAGCCATCATGGGGTTTTCTAGGAGCCATTGGAATTAAGAAACAACCATTATTATCAAACAAGTAAGTTAGGTAGTATGTAAGTAGTTAAGTATTACACTGTATAATATACTTGATGAATAATTTAAATTAAATAAATCTTGTAGTTTGGCCTATCCCTGTTGGTTTATAAATTAATTATTTATTGGATACAAGGAATAGAAATTGTGCTTCTTTTTGTAAACTTCAATTATAACATAACTGAAAAATGTATGATTTTAACTTTTAACCTAGGTGCAAGCTCCTATGCAGTATATTTTCTACTTTGGTGTTGTGCCAGTTGCCAGAGCGGAAAGGCGAGCTGCCCACCGACCAGTTACCATATATCCGAACTACGCCACACTCGCCTGGTGGCTTGACTTCGAACAACATGTTAGTTTGTTAAACTATTTTGTATGCTGTTATTTTTATTTTGTTTTTTATATTAAAAACCCATTTTCCAGGGAGTTGGGCCTGAGCAACGAAGCTATAAAAACAATGGCCACGCTCACAAACATGCAGAAGGACAAAATCTACCTCGACATGCAGCACATAATCGACGTTGCAATAGCGTTTATAAGAAAAACGGACAACTCTTTGCATAATGCCCACCAACTTTATCTGCGGGTGGCCAAGTTGCTCTACAGTGAAGTCAGATTTATTCAAAGCATTACTCTTGGTACTTAAACTAAGAAAACCTTGTACATATTTTACCAAGACATTTTTATAGACTGTATGTTTTTTTTTTTTTTTTTTTTTACTTTTAATCTTATGTTAAACCTTTATGGGATTTGAGGATTTATTTTAATGTACTTGAGACTGGAGTGCATCATGTCAAATTTATGATTGCCATTGCTGAGAATATTATCTGCAATTATACTTGGTGCAATTACCTATTTTAGAGACCTTATGCTTTCAACTGTGGCCTTAACTCTTAAGATTCTCCTTGGGGTGTAACTTTTTGAATAAGCAGTTATCAAATTCAAAGTATAAACTATTATCACTTTAATACTAAAATATGATTTTTAATTGTAATAACACAGATTTTATTATAAGACACTTCCCAGATCAGAACACTGCTGTTATGAACCTGACAGTTTTAATTTAAAATGGCTATTTCAGAATTTTGCTTTCAGAAGTTTAAACTTCCTCATTTTTGCTTGTTGCATTTGGTACGCAGTTGTAAAATAAAAATAAAAGAGAAAAAAAAGATTTTAAACTTGTTTTTTGTTTTTGTGAAAGAGCTCTAACAAATTTTCAGCTTAAAAAAAAAGGAGAGTTTATATAAAAGAACAACTATAAATAATTGTTTTGGATTGTGATATTTTATCAGTTTGTTTAAAAAAATTAGCATATTTGGTAGAAGAGTTAGCAGTTAATGTTAAACTACTTACTGTATTAGCGTAAACATTAGCTGTAAATATTTTATTACAGTCACTTGTAAACATTTTTACTTTTCAAAGATACCTTGTTATAATTAATTTATTTTTTATAATTGTTTATTGTACCCATCAATTCTAGTCAGGCGATTTTTATATTCTAACTATTGTGATAATATTTATATTTTATGATTTTTTTAATGATTATTTAAGAACTGTTTCTGTTTTTATTTTTATGTTGTAAAATAAATATATTGCAGTTGTGGACATTTTGCTTTTGTACCCTTACCAATATTTACAATACTGGTTGAAATATAAAACAAATACAATTATACAATATTATTTAAATTAAATATAAGTTTTTACAAATAATTAAATTTATTCAAATACCATAAAATTGCATTGTTTTATTGAGATTTTATGGTTATAAATGGAAAACGTTTTGTTTTATTAAGACAAGGAAAGGTCATTAAGGTGGAAAGGTTGTTGGTCTGCAGGTGATGAACTGATCGACCTTGATCATTTTACTTGGTCCATCTCAATTAGCAAGATGTAATAATTTTTAAAAATTAACTTAACTTTCAAATAGAAATCTTCAGGGACGTTCTCTCAAGTCGGGAGAAATATATTCGTGGTGTTCCTTACCCCACATACTTGCACCCCGAATTTCAAGGATTTACAATAAAGTAATATTTCGTTCCAGAACTTTAGTAAGGATCTCATCTACTTCCAAGTTCCTATCACGGTATCAGTTTATTGGCCGAATCTTGGAAAAACTATACATACTCATTCTCCTCAATCTTCAATCCTCTAATCTAATACTGTCACAGACCATTTATTATGGTTTCATCATTCTGCAATACAAAAATGTCAATGTGTTGTGGTCATCATTGAATCGTTTCTTGAGAAGGAATGTCAAAGATGAAGAAGAAGGCTCTGGTATTTGATTTTATCATTCTTTAAATTCTTCATAAACAGCATAAACAAATCCTTCAACATAAAGTTATCTATGTGACTCTTTATGACTCCTCCCTCGATACAAATTTTCCCAATACAACACAAGTTTTATTTAGTTCCCTCAATCCTGGAAGATTACAAACCTAATCACTTTTCAAATTCCTACTTCCTAGCAAGTTTGTTGACAATGTTGTAAAAATCCCGGAAAACAATGCAAACTAAATTTCTTCATCATTCACATGCAAATATTATCCAAGAGCATCAATTTTGGTCCAGGCATCAAAATTCTGAACTACAATAAAGTCATCGTGCTGTGTATGATTGTCAAAGATCAAGGTCATTGGACGTTATTACCTCATAAATCCGTCGTAAACTATAAAAAAAAAAAAATCCCAACTACCCTTTATGACATGACCTTTCATACAAATTTTCCTAAAGCATTGGAAACTTTATCCCAAAACATGTGGATGTCATGAACTTCCAAATTACTATCACTGTGTTTAATGGCCAAAAATCCTGGAAATGCACTACAAACTCAAGAACAACTTGTCAAGAAACTCTTACATTAATCCATATTTATTTAGTAGCCATATCAATTATTCCAATTAATTATTCTTTTTTTAAACTAAGGTTTTTGGTTGAGATGAAAAAGAATAATTAATTGGAATAATTAATATGTTCAATTATGGCCACTAAACACATATGTATTAATTTAATAAATGAAATAAGTAATTAACTAATAGGTCCTGAGGGCGTCGGTGACAGCTATGGTTTAAGCCAGGCCGCTCATCACCTTAAGGTAAAGGTCCCAGGTTCAGATCCACTGGCCCTGCAAAAACAAAAACAAAAAAAAATTCGAAAGTTCAAATCCTGCTCATGACTAATTTTTCATTTAAACAAAAACCTTATTTGAAAGAGAATAATTAATTGAAAACTCCTAAATTTGACCTTATGATCCATTAAATCCTTTGTAATTATAAAAAAGCTAAAATTTTCTTAACTACACTTTATTACACAACCATCGATACCAATTTTCCAAATGCAATGGAAAGTTCCCATAATCCTTAAACTTAACAAATTCCTTTAATACCAATTTGTTGGGAAAAGCATGAAAAAAAAACCCTACAAACTAATTATTGCCACCCTTCAATCCTTTAATAACCCGGCCAATCAATTTTGATTCAGTTGTCACAATTTCACGATACAATGGTGTCATCATGTTTCTTGTATGTTCTCTTGACAAGTAGTGCCAAAGATTAAAAAGCTCCTGTATTTGACCAAATAATCCCTCAAATCCTTTGCAATCTACAAAAATAAAAGCTATATGTTTCTTAACCAATCGTTAAATGTGACCCTCCTCGCTACTTATGAAGTGGAAGAGTTGTCAGAAGTTCTTCCCATCCGTAAGTTTTAACAAATTTAAATGCTGCTCCGGCACATTTCTCGATATCGGACGGGATTTTGGGCAAAATATTTAAAAATCCTTCCCCTAACGATATGTGCGTGAAGAAAAGGGAATTTTATTTTAAAAAACATCCAGGTCTAAAAAATATGCTTTTTTTTCTTATCTTGAACTTGCTCATTTGATAAAATATTTCACATAAGGAGAAAATTCGTTCAAAAATAAACAAAAATAACGAATTACAATACAAAGAGAAAAATATTGATTTATATAACAAATTAATAAAAAAAAATAAAAAAAATCAGCTGACCATAAAACGTGTAACAGACGAGAATTTCCGCTTGGAGAAAAACCTAAGTTTCTATCTAGGTATATTGGTTTAATAAGTGTGTGACAGTGGTGTAGTGTGGAAGCTAGGACGTCCTTTTGTTAGCCCAAGGTTTTTTGAAGTGGTTTTTGGTGTGGTGAGTTCAACTGGTACGTTTTTTGACGATTATTCAATTCTGCTGGTTGCTAGTTTGTAACTCGCATTCCCTACTGGGAAGTGTGGGTTCTGAATCTGTCTCGAGGCCTGGTTTCAGGGTTGGGTAAGATTTATTTAATTAGTTTTTCTCTTTTATTTAAACATCTGTTTTTCAATTTTTCAAAATTTCCCAAACTCATTTATTACCTAGCGGCTAATTACACTGCGAAAAGGTCTATTGGTTTTTTTTATGTAACTTGTTAACGGTACCTGCATAAAAATCATACTTCCTAGATGGCGGCTATTTCCCTAAGAAAACGATCTTTCGTACACCCTACCACCGGAACAAACATATACTTTTATAGTTTGTACTTTCAATAATGTTGTTAAAACGTTTTATGTATATAATATGAGGCCCATTGATTGAAAATGGCATCGCTTTCTAACCGGAATCTATCTCATTTCGTTTTGCTCTTTAAACGATTTCACCTTTTCCTACCCCTCAGCAGTACCTCAAAATTGGTTCAAAATTAGCAAGACAGGATCGTTTTGGCACAAAACAATCTTAAAAAATTGAAAGGACCATATTAAAAAGATGCAAAAATAAAAGACAGTACAGAAACGGTCGTATTCAACGATGAGAAAAACATTAGTTTTCGTGGTCCGCTTGGCCAATTAATATAATACAATTACTTAAAGTTTTTAGTTGAGATAACAAAGTATGTCATGAGTGAGATTCGAACCCACTATCTTCGGCTAGATACGCCGCTGCTCTACCTCTTTAGCTATCGTGATCTCTATCCACTCTTTTACCTCAACTTTTATCACTTTTTTCTCAACTAAAAACCTTAATTAATTGAAATATATCAATTGGCCAAGCGGATCACGAAAACTAAAAATTTAATAAGTTTAAATGAAGTACATCTTCACTAAAGCTCTCCGTGGCTATTTTATTTGTCGCCGAGAACCAAACAAGATTAAAAGACATTTGAATAATGGCAAAAAGGAGGGAAAATTCAAAAGGTGGGGTTGAAAATTACTGTCCGAGTGGATCGGGGTTACGACAGCTCAAATGGTAGAGCAGCATCGTTTCGAGCAGAAGATCGTGGGTTCGAATCCCGCTCGTGACAATGACTTTTTTATATCAACTAAAACCCTTAATTGAACGATGAGAAAAAACTTAGTATAATAATGTCTTGAAAATTAAGTACACAGATGTAATTATCTGACGCAATCAGAATTTAGCATATATTAACAGTAATTAAGTACACAATGCGAGATCAAAACGAACACAATGAACTGCACAGGAAGTAGAACAAGGACTTCATTAAGTGATCATTGATGATAAAACTTGACCGTGGTGATTTGCGGGTATACATTTATTGATGTAAATCAATCTAATACCATGATAGAGATTGTCAGTTGTAGTAAAATTAATTTAAATGAAATCAATGATAACTGTTCACAGTTTGCGCTTATTCTTGTCTGGTCCGCTAAATTCCCGCTTATTGTCAGCTCAATTACGATCAAAAAAGCGTTTTTAGAGACTATCATTTTACCAAGAAAATTTAGACTTTTTAAATCTATCAAAAGGTACGAAACAAAGTAGAACAAGGACTTTGCCGAACGATCAATTATGAATGTTATACCTCGACCTTAGTTGTGTTGTAGACATTTGTTGATCTTCTATTGAATCAATTTTAATAAGAAATCCGTTGAAGTTGTTGTATATGTTGAGTCGTATACAACAGTTGTAAATGTCTGCAGTCTGAATTCTTTTCGTGGCTCATCAATACATTTGTGGTTAATTGCGATGAGTCATTTTCATCTTTTTTTTTTCTTTTTTTTTAAATATATAGTTGAAATAAGTATTTTCGTCTTTGAAAAAGGCATCAAGTCTCAAAAGAGGGCATAATACTCAAGAGGGGGAAGTATATAAGTCCTGGTCTGGTTGGCCGGAGAGTCCAGTACACCATGGCACTTCGGCTTTCTCTTTTTCTCGCGGCATTGGCCACGCTAACTCATGGGGCTGTTCTCAAAAACGGGGATACGATTCGTAAGTGTTTGCTGACATGAAATAAAAGCAGAAACAAATTTATACACTTTCCTGGCTTTTTTTTTGTTTTCAGCGACCTATGCGAAAGTTTGTAGAAGGTCGCAGATAGACTTCAACTCCTGCTTCAGAGAGTCACTTCAACTCGCTATACAGAAAGTCAGCAAAAGTTGGTATTTAGCATTAAAGTTAAAATTAATCCTTTAATTAAAACTTAGATGTATTCTTGGACTGCAAGTTGATGAACTGTTCATCTCAAATATATAAATCCGTAAATATCCTAAGGTTATTACGTAAAGAAAGACACCAAATTAAATAATTTTTTTAATCGTGATGACGGTCACCTTTGTTATTTTTTATTTATTTATTTTTTTAAATTTCCTTCTTTCTGTTATCAATGATTGACTAAATGGTTGGTTGGTAAATATTGAAAGGGACGAAGAACCACGTTTAAATAAGTTTGGTTTTGCTGGACTACTTTCCACCGACGAGCACTTCCTTCAAGCCCAATTAAGCACTTTTGAGACGTTATATCTGTCGACTTTCTACTCCCGGTGACATAAAGACTTTCTGAGGCACTTAGAAACGAGTTGGCAGGGATGCATGCAAATAATCTAATCCATTATTTCCAGTACATTGTAGTCAAAGAAAATAAAAGTTCTATTATTTTAACACGCCGCACAGAAGGCCGAATTTTTTAGAAATCCGTGAAATAATTCTTGTCTGTTTGAGGGAAGAAATTTAAAAAAACCACGACATGTGCGTTTGACTCATCACAAACAATCATTAATCATTTTCAATTATTGAATAATCACATTCAAAAAAGGTTAGCATATAAAAATTTATTTATTTAAATTGCTAACTTGTTAAATCTTGCTGTAATAAAGTTCAAACCAAGTAAAAGAAATTACAAACGGACTAAAATATTCAAATCAAATCGTAGAAATTCTAAAATGTATGTTTTTTGGAATGCAACGCTTGATAAGGAAATTTGGCTTAAATTTTTTGCCTTTGTAGAACAGTCTTTAGAAACAAAAATCTTCGATGTAAGTATGTAAGTACTTGTAAAAATGCTAAGATACACGAAACTTAAATTTTGATTCCTAACTCAGAGGTTATACTAAAAACTAATAGCGTCAAAAGTTACTCGTGAAGACGCCCATGTCAGAAGTCAAATTTTCGAAAGTTAAGTATTGGAGGTAAACGCCATAGTATATCATTTAACGCGAACCGCATATAAAACGGTTGAAGTTAACCGTTTAGAATCCTACATTCGAAATCAGCTTTTCGAAAGTTAACGTTAGGGGTCCCTTTTTTTTTACAATCTTAAAGTTAGTAGTCTTTTTAAATGTTAACGTTAAAAGTTAACGTCTCTAATTAATCTTTTGAAGCCAGCAATAGACATTAACTTTTGGAAAGTTAACGTCTATGATAAATCTTTTGAACCAACAGTAGACATTAACTTTTCTTAATTCAATGGAAATAATTGTTTGGGATTGAATGTCATAAATTAACTTTACTTAAATCAATGCGTTTACAAGGTTCAGAAGTTAGCCGTTTAAACGCCATCAGAAGTTAAATTTTGGAACGTTAACGTTAAAAATTGACATTATAAAGTTCAGTGTATTGGTTTGCCGTTTAAAAGTTAATGTTAAAAGTTAATCGTCAAGTCAAGCATTGAAACTATTAGAATCTAACGTTAAAAATTAAAAGAAGTTGGAAACGTTAAGTTAATTAGGTGTCAAATTTTTTTGAAATGTTAACTTTAGACGTAATGTTTTTTTTGTCATGTTAACGTTAAAACTTAACTACAGAAAGTTAACGTTCTCGAACCCGACGTTAGAAGTCAAACTGTGGATAGTTAGCTGTTTAGAAACTGACATTAAAAGTTAAAAGTTGGAAAATTTAACTTAACTCTGGAAAGTTATCGTTAGGAGTCAATTTTTGTAAAGGATAACGTTAGAAGTAAAGGTTTTTAGAAGTTAACTTTTGTAAAATATACGTTGGTTGCAAAGGTTTTTGGAATGTGATTTTTTTTTTAAATTAACGTTAATGTTGAAACGTCAAATAACGTTAATTAGCATTAAAACTGTGGAATGTTAACTGTTTTAGAAGCGAACGTTAGAAGCTAAAAGTTGTAAAAGTTAACATTACAAGTCAACTCCGGAAAATTATCGTTAGGTGTTAACTTTTGTAATCTTAACGTTCGGAAAGTCAAGAAGCCAAAGTCAACAGTGTCGGAAGAAATTAACCGTTTAGAAACTAACATTAGAAGCCAAAAGTTGGAAAAGTTAACGCTAGGATTCACTTTTTTTCTTAGAAAGTTGTTAGAAGTTAATCTTTGGACAGTTAGCTGTTCAGAAGTTACTTAAGAAGTGAACCATTGAGAATTTAAAGTTAGAAGTCATTCGAAGAAGATTAAAAGTCAGAAATAATCAACAAGAGAAATTACAGAGATATTCTTCTACTTGAAAGAGTAGAATCAACAAAGTATTTTTCATCGAACATGATTCCCAGGACTTATAAAAATCGCACTTTTCGATATAAAAAAAAGTTTATATTTACTCATGTTTCACCAAATGCGGGATTAAAGGATAATAATTCATATGCTGTACAGCATTATGCCAATTTAACGTTAATTCATTATTTACTACTCTTAAAATTCCTTGATTAACGAGTGGAAACCGAATAAAATTTTACAGTTCAAATAGAAAACGATACTACAAACAGGGTAAAAATATAACATTAAGGGTTCTATTAAAAAAATATAGTCAGATGAAACAATATCAGCCAACTAGGAAATGTGGGTTAGACTGCATCAAGCATTCCAGCCATTAAAGATTACGAAAGTTGTTTCGACACACTTACAGTCGACTTTTTTTTGTCTATTTCGTCCAGTGTTTGGTTCCAATAGATCAGAGGACCCTTAGATCGGTAGAATTGTTTCATCATGTGAATTCAGCAACAATTTTACAACATCTTGTAAATTACACTTTATATTCGACCGAATCTTGAAATAAACATGTGCCGTTCACTGTTGTTGTTTTACATTATTTACATGCTTTACCCGTTCTCCTTGAACCTCTTGGGTAGCTATCGGCCTTGTAGCTTAACCCGTACTTTGTATGCTCATCTTTTCTTCTGTTTTCTTAATTCTGTTCGATAAATCTTTATAAAACCTCGTTTCAACATGTTGGCCGTCATTATAAACGAGTTTTTGAACATGGACGAAAAGATTTCCTTGGCCGATTTCTAACTATGTCAATAGAATTTAATCGTGCGGTCGAAATCTCTTTATATGAAAACAATAATTTAAAAGTTTTCCACTGCTTAAATAAGGATCTTTGGGCCGATTTCTTTTTACAGTTGAAGCACGACATAAACAGTTGACGAATTAAAATTGGCCCTGGGCAGTAACAATACACGTTTTAGTTTATAACAATGTAATTCGGTTTCGAGTGGAGGTCATACCATCATCGTGTAACTTATCACTAATCTTTGTCGAAGTCGTTATTTTTATTTGGCCATTTTGTAATGTCAACTTGAATTAAGTCGTAACTAAAGTTTATAACTGATAGAATTGTCTGATGAGTATGTACATGTTACAGCAGAAATAAAATTTACGCCAGTACAAAAATGGTCTTTGCTAAAATTCTTAAAATTTGAGCTTTACCCATTACGGAATAGGTCGATTTCTCCTGTCAGTAATTCAAATTTCTTATATCGATCGAGCTCAACCGATATGTGACTGATAGAAAATTTCATCTCCTGAGTCTTCTTTAATGATTGGCAAATTAAAGAAAGTTGATTTGAAGTCTGACCAGCCGATTGCTGCAGACCGACGATTGTTTTTAAACTGTTTACAAGCAATTTTATTACTCAATTACGATCATAAAGTCTCGTTTTAGAGAGAGAGAGGGAGAGCGAGAGAGAGAGAGAGAGAGAGAGAGAGAGAGGAGGAGGAGAGAGAGATGTACAGATGGGAGAGTGAGGGGGATTAGCTTGAAATTAGAGACAAACATACGGATTATTTGCTAGGTACAAAAATAAATACTTAGCTTGTTAAACACATAGACAGTATTGTAGCTAAATAAATGATAAGTTGGATAGAGAAATAAATAGAGGCAGACTGTAGATAATATACATATAAACATAGAATGATAAATAATCGGGAAGATAAATAGTTTATTAAATTATTAGAAATAAAAAGATGGCTTCGTAAATACCTAAATACATATATTGATAGACTGCATACATATATAAACAAAGAAAAATGTTTAAAAATACATAAAAAATATGTAAACATTGACAAAGATAATAGGTAGATCAATTATTGATAAGACGTTACAATAGATAAACTGATTAAAAAAAATAGATCGAAAGATAAGCATACGGATACATAGAGAGATTGAAAATGAGAGAGTGTGTGTTCAAGAGATTCAAGGTTGATTGGTTTTTTTTTATATAAGATACAATTAAAAACCAGTTTTTCTAGAATGTAATTTATATGATTTTAATCATTAGTTGTTAATTGAACTCGACTTGTTGAGTCATGTAATGCGATGATGCCTTCAGGTCACGAAAGATAATCTCGTCAAAATAAAAAAATAGGCCGATATGCGATAGGTAGATTAAAACAACGGATCATCAACAATAAAACCCCATTCTCACAGTTCTCAGAATCAAGGAGAGCCCACATTGTCTTTGTACATAATAAATTACATAGATCCGATAGGTGGCTTTTTCGGTGTAACGGTGTGATTTCTCAGATAAAGTACTGCAATTTCTCTTTCGCCACATGCGATTTCTTAAGCGCGTGATTGATTTTTAAATCGCCTTAAGTCGTGTCGAAACTCACAAATTACAATTTGAATGTTAAATCGTTAAACTTTGTTTTAAATTGTGTAATCACCGGCCTACTTGTCAGAGTCGGTCTTTTTAGGCGTTCGATCTGATCTATAAATTGTTTTTCAAAATTTTCCACTAGATAAACGTTCGATTAAGTATTATATTATATTTTATATTATACAAAA